>VZQC01015004.1:2603455-2672161 GCA_009823505.1 Rhizomys pruinosus
AAAAAAAAAAAAAAAAAAAAAAAAAAAAAGAAAGCAGGCCTAGAGAACAGATAGGGTTAATCTTCCCTTGAGCCTTGGGACCCTGTGGCCCAGTTACACCATGAAACAGACAAGGATCTGAGATCCAGAGTGGGAGATGACTTTCCTAACATCCACAGCCTGAGACCAAAGCTCCCTCAGAGAGTGACCCCACCAAGGGCCTGACTCCAGGACTGGCTCCTGTTAAAAGCAGTGAGAAAAGTCCCCACAGATGGGGGGTACAGAGCCCTAATAAGGCATGAGTCCTCCACAGATCTGCTAAATCAACAGAGTGGAAGCTGTCAGGTCTCCCTGCCTGCCTGGAGAGGGACTTCCTGAGCCCATGCCCTACGCATATCCATATCCACTTAGAGGCATGCTGTTCCACCCTGGCCACTGGGCATGTGTGTGTTCTGCAGGTAGCAGAAAGGCACATGCCAGTGTTAAGGCCTGGGCCAGTGTAGCCGCAGACTGCAGGGCAGCATTTCTTCCTGGAAAAACTTGGTTTCTTTAGACTCAAGGACCAGACCAACATTCTCTACGGATGGGCTCCGGGGAGGAGCAGCTGCTGACAGGAGAAGGCAACGGGTCCCCGCAATCTCCAGGGCCCCAGGCAACTCAGAAGCCAGGCTAGATTTAGTGGCTCTCCCTGGAGACTTTCTGGGGAAGTGATTAATTTGTTGGCTGCAACACATTTACTGATGCAAACTCCAGGGCTCACAGCGGTCACTTGGGAGCTGGTGGGCAGTGCAGGTTCCGAGGTTCTGCAGGGCCTGGACTCTGCATTCTCTGTGATTCTGAGGGGACCTGCTGTGAGCTTAGGTCATGGTGGGCTAACCTAGGCAGACTATGACGCAGCAGGAGAGCAGCGAAGGCCTCAAAACAGCTCTACCCCAAACACTTACCTTGCCTGAACCTCTGGGTCTGCACACAGATATCCACCCAATGTCTCTGACCTTTGGCAGTTATAAGACAAAATCTACATGCCTGGGCTATGGCCAAGGCAGGGCACTAAATCCTATTCCCTTCCTGCTATACCACTGGTCAACCTAGGGGAGGTGAGCTATCTAGGACCTGTTTCCTTATCATAAAACTGGGGGGCAGGGACACCCAATTGTCATAGGCAGGCTTAAGTGTTCCAGAAGACAGGGGTGAGTCTGGTCCTTCTATTTATGGGTAGTCTAACCCAGACCCTTTTTTCAACTGCAGGTAGCAACAGAGGGATGAGCTAGGGTTTTTGTGGGAGAGCTACTTGACTTGGATTTTGTTTTTCCTAGTAATCAGTTCTAAGCACAATACAGGAACCTGCAGAGCTCTGGGCTGGGGATGCCTTGGTGGGGGTGAGGGGTGGGGAGACATGGCTCCTAAGGTGATCTGGAGAGGGTTACAGAAGTATGAGGGCACAGTTCATCAGCTTCTGAGTCCCAACTCAGTCACAAGGGTCACACAGAGAGGGCACATGAGTCCTGTGGCCAGCCCTTCTAGCAAGGGCCACAGCACCAAGCTGACCTTCACACACCAGCCATCCCAGGACCAGATACTAGCTCATGAGGCTGAGGGTTGGCCTGACAGAATCAGGTTGGTTTCAACAGCAGATCTTTGTACTGAGGCAAGAAGGAAGCACAGGCTGGTGTGGGATGTTGAGGCACAGAACCGCAGAGAGATAGGACAGAGCTTCTGTCACGCTGCCCACTGCCCCTGCCTCACTAAAGCTGCCCCTGGGGAGCAGGACTGCAGCCTGCCCGACAACTCACTTCTCAGTTCTCTGATTCAAAGCCCATGTGCTTCTGTGTATACCTGGCTTCCTCCCAGGAAACAGAGCAAACACTAGCAGAGAGCGCAGAAGGGCTTCGTGGCAGGAAGATGAGCAGAGGACAGCGCTTCTTCCCATGACCACCACCTCCTCGTCACTGTGCTCGAGAATCAGTGTGTGCGGCCTGTGGATCTGCTGCCACCACGGCCAGCAGAGAGCAAGCACAGCACACTTAAAGGAGCCAACTCCATGTCATGTTTTCTGGAATGGGACAGACAGTCCATCACATACATAGGCCCAGGGAGATGCTAGACTGGCTTCCTCAGGAGGCTGGTCTGGGATACTTAGGAGAAAGAGGCAGCAGTGGGCATGGGCAGGTCTGCTGGACGCACACACCCTCATTCCCTTCTTCTCTTCATCAGGGATCCTAGCTTGGAAATGTGCCCTGATGTTCTGACAGTTCCAGCCTTCTGCCTGCATTCCTGGAAGGATTCCTTCACATATACACAAGCGCGCGCGCACACACACACACACACACACACACACACACACACACACACACAAATCCACCCTGCATGCAACAAGTAATAACATGGGTTGATGGTCAAGGACCTGACCAAGAGCTACCTGAACAAGGGCCTATATGGTAAAGGATACCTCAGTGGAGACTCTCAGACTTGGACAACTCACTAAACTTACTGGTGACTTAGCTGAAGTAGGATGGCACAGGTTTGAACAAATTACTAGAATGGGGAGTGGGCAGTCCAACAGAATCTGCTTCTTCTCCCCCCCACCCCCACCCCACCAACACACATGCACAATCAGTTCCTAGGTTAGACTAAATCAACCATAGTGCTGATCAGGGAGAACAGACAGATACCAGATCTGGATCCCAGGCCCAAGCTGAGCACTTCATAGCTGTTGCATGGAGACAAACATGCAGGGAGCTTATGGGAACTGCCAATAGGGCCAGCTGGGTCAGTGGGCAACAGCTCCCCTGGGGCTGGGACCAGGAGGGTGGAGACCTGCCACTGTTGACAGCATAGGCTTTGGATGGATGAGGAAAGCAGTGCCTGCAGCATTCTGAAAATTAGAGAAGGGACTCCAGCCAGGTGTATGCCTCCATAGAAGACTGACTACGGGAGGATAAGGCTGAAGGAAGGCAGGGAAACATAAGAGTTCTTCTTCACCTATCTGTAGGGCTGTGCTATCTCTATGTTCTAGAGATCCAGACAGAGAACAGGGAGGCTGGAGAGGGCCACCCACACTGTCCCCACGAATGCTCTTTGCTAACTGCCAGGTAAAGCAGGTAGGAAGTGGGAGGTGTAAAGACAGCCACTGGCAACTGAACTTGTTCCAGGCAAATGGGGAGAGTCCAGGGTGAGCACCCAGGAACAATCTATGCCTGCATCTGGAATGGGGCTAGACGACTCTGAGGACCTGCGCAGACTTGGGGCCAACAGCTTCGGAGATGCTACCAGGCCTTGAAACCTCATCTCATGTGTGTGGTGGGGACAGCGGGGATGGTGGTTCTGGAAAACTTCAGAGCACTTCTAGAATATATGGCTCCATTCAGATACCTTTTGCGGCCCACAGACTGCACCACACAGATGACCTTAGAATTATGGCTTGTCGCCTCTGGTCATCCCAGAAGCAAAAGCCTTTCTTGTTACACAAAGCCAGAGGCCAGTACCAGACATGGGCTGGGACTCAGGATCTTTCAGGCTGGAGCTGCAGCTTGCCATGGGCAGCCATAATGCACCCAGGGTTACAGGTGCCTAGTCTGAACTAAGAGAGGTCAGGCAGTGTCAGATCTTGGAAGGTAGTGGGTGGAGACCCCAATGATCCTGCAGGTCATGTTCTCCCTGTGGTCTAGAGACTGCACCCGGGCTGAAGAGATGGCCTAGTGGTTAAGAGCGCCGACCACTCTTACAGAGGACCCGGGTTCGATCCCCAGCACTCACATGGCAGCCGAGAACCGTCTGAAACTCCAATTCCAGGAGAACTCCAGTTCCAGGGGAATCCGACACCCTCTTCCGACCTCCGCAGCATTGCATGACACGGGTGCACAAACTTGCATGCAGACAGTACATTCATACACATACAAAAATAAATAAAATTAAAAAAAAAAAGAGACTGCACCTGGGACAACCCTCTCTAAATCTCCATCTGTGGTAAGCCATCTTTCTTGACACTCAAGGGAGAGTGTTTCCTGGTAACTGAATACTGGGACCAGAGATGAGCTCTTCCATCATGGAAGCTGGCAGGCTAGATCCCCTGTAGCTGGCCCTGGGTACACAGTATCATCAGCGGCAACCAGAACCACTGTGGCACTGTTTTACCACACCACGACACTTTGCTACCCACTTGCCAGGCCACGTCTCCAGAGGAACAGCCCATGCACACTACTTGTAGCATCTGCAGGGCTGTACCAGCAGAGCCTGGCACAGCCTGGCCTCCAAGGGGGCTGCTCTTTCCACAGTAGGGCAGATAAAATCTGGGCCAAGCTTTCACTTTAGGGATGGGAAGGTGACAGGGTTGGGAAACCAGATCTAATAACAGCAATGCTAAGCAGTTGCCTCTCTACAGATTAAAAAAGGAGGGAAAAAAGATTTGACTGCAATAACATTTAATCCCCAGAAGCTAATCTAAATGTAACACTCAAAAGAAAACAAGAGTGGCAGAAAGGAGCCGCCCAGCACTGCCTTCAGGAACGCTGCTTTCTTCCTGAAGTGAGCTCATTAATGGAGCTGAAATGAAACGCCATTTCTGTCTTTGTTGGGAGGGGATTAACAAACTGTTGCCTCTAAGCTCAGTTTTTAAGTCATGGATCTTTGAATACCAAGAAAGCCTGGGGCTGAGGCCTGCTGTCCCTCAAGGCTGCCCTTCCTAAGCCTGTGGCCAATGCTGTCAAAGCACCTAAGCTGTATTGGCTAGACAATCCTGAGTGCCAGGTCCCTCAGACACAAGCCTATCCTTGGGTTCCTTTCCCTTCCCTGCTCAGATGCTGGAGGCCTGTGACACTGGAGGAGACAGTGGTCAAACAGGTTCTGCTCCCCAGAGCTCAAAGGAACCCACCTCCTACTGACCTGGCCCTCCTTGCCTAGCTACAAGCCCCTGGACCTGTATGGCAGCGTCCGCTCTGCTCAGAGCCTAATGTGCAGCAACTCTAATCTGCATACTCCTCCCATCTCCTACACTGCCCCGTTTTTGTTTGTTTGTTTGTTTGTTTGTTTTCTTTTCTTTTCCTTCATGACAATCATCATTTAATTTAGCCCCAACTCTCCGCACTGTGCAGTCCTGGCCACCCTCCTACAATGTCAAAGTCCATTCTTACTCCAAACTGCACAGTCCCAACCACCCTCAGCTATGTCATCTTGTTCTATTTTCTTCGTAGCACTGTATATCATCGCCCGAGTCATTCCTGACCTTTCGGCTGTCTCACTGTCTGGGAGCAGGAGGTTAGGGGTCTTATCTGCTCTGTCCAAGTGTTTGGGAGGCACTCGGCCTGTGGCTGCAAATGTGTGAGTCATCAGACCGGCAGCTCTGAGCCCCGCTCTGCTCTCAGCACTGTCACTTCAGGCTGCCCAGGGCTGCCAGTTATCTTTCTAAAGCACAAACCTGATCCTATCAATTCCCCACTTAAAAGGTTTTTTATGACTTGCTACAGCTTGCAGGATGAGTTCCAATTCGCCCCTGTGTGCTGACAGACTCGCTCTAGGACCAGCTTCAACTCCAATTCTGCAATGAGCTCCCAGGCCACCACAGGCCTGTCTTCCTGACACCCTGCCAAAACCCCACTCTCTGCAGGTTCCTGCTCACACTGGGCCCAAGCACAGAGCTGTCTGCCCTACTCCTGAGGGCTGCCTGGTGAAGCTCAGTTTACCTCCATATGCCACAGAGCTCAGTCACCTCCTTGGCAGAGGGCCCCAGTGTCCCTAAGACTCCCCCATAGCTTGGGGCTGCAAAGATGACGGAAACAAATTCCTGCCTGTAAGAAAGCTGCATACTGCAGACTGTGATCACCAGGCGTCCACAAGGCCACACTAGGGGCAGCAGAGTGATTGGCCCAGGTTCTATGGTACCAGGGAGACAGAGCTCTACCATGTGACAGGAGGATCACCAAGATGATTTTACAGAGAGGCCTGCTTCAGATAAGAACAGTGAGTGCTGCCTGGGGAAGTGGGGACCTGCCTGGCACGTCTGTGTTTCCATCCGAGGCAAGGGCCACATCTCATCCTTAACTGAGGAAGGGGACCTGCACAGATCAGAGGTCACCATCACTCAAGCTGTGTCTGGGGAGGAAGTTTCCAGACAAGCATACCCCAGGCTCCTAGCTTCCTTCTGTACATAGTGGGTCTGGGTGCCAGGGCCTAGGCCCAGCAGGGAGGGCCTAGACAGAGCAAGGGCAAAATACTCAGCATCTCTCCCTAGCAGATGCATGGTGGCTGGCCGGGGGAGAGAGAACACCCAAGGTGGAGGCAGAGGACTACGTGTGCCATACTCCTAGTACAGACCAAACTGCTGCCTCTCCCTAAGCATGCCCACTGATGACAAAGGCTAAGCATTACCACAGCTCACTGGAAGTTCCTTCTGAGATCTGACTTGGGTTTTCCCAGTTGCCCTATCACCCAGACAAGGATTCCTTCTCTGAGGAATGCTGTTCCTCCCACGTCTTGGTTCTTCCCAAGCCGCACAGACTACCTTCCCTTTTCTATGAGCCACCCAGTCCACTTCCTTGTGAGACCTTTCAGTGTCTGTACCCAGGGCTTACATGGCCAAAGTCCTAACCATACACCCTGTTGTTAATTACTTAGCCCTAGAGGACAGGATGGGGAACACAAAACTGTTCGTCAATTTCTATATTTCATTTACTCCAAAAAAGTTCAGGCCTCATTCCTGATGGAAACTCTGGATACTCAGGGCCAAAGTTGCCCCAAGTACTTAAAATTCCATCCTTCCTGCTCATCCTGCCAATCCAGAAAGGGGTAGGCTGGGGAAGCACAGGTAGCAGCTCCTGTGTGAGGAGCAGGCAGGGTCTTCCTAGGCCAGTGATGGAAGGCAGGAAGCCCAACTGTCATAAGACCTGCATTCTCGGTGCCTGCCTTGGGCCCTGAGTTCCTTGGAGCATCCAGGAGATGTTCCCCTGCACCCCATACCATCTGCACCCCCTGTCAGCTTATCTGTGCCCCAGGGACCCACACTGGGTGTCCTTTTGCCGTAATACAGTTAAGGTGCTGGTCTAGGGAGGGCAGGGCTAGCCACTGCTACAGCCCTGCAGCCTAGAAAGAAGACTGGACCCCTAACTACCATATCACTCCTCTCCATTGGATCAACTTTCAGTAGTCTTTCTAGTGTTTAATTATACAAGCTACCCACAAGTACATAATAAATAAAAATAAGTGCTTCAGATAACATGGCAATCTCCTTTGGCCCGGTCCATATCTCTGAGCCCCCCTAAGTGGCCAAGGTGGCACTGTTTTCTACTGGAGGGTAGCTTTTCTCTGGCCCTCTTATCACAGACCCATCCCCCAGAGGAGAGCATCAGGTGCTTCATGGAAGTCAGGCATACAGATACAGTACCTGGGCCTGACATCCTCCAACCCCTGCCCCACAGCTTACTCTCAGCTATGTCTGCTATTCCACAGTCAAGCTGTGGTGCCTCCCCCATCAGCTGCAGTCAGCTCCTCCAGTGTTTTATACCTACAAACAGCTGCAGCACCCCATGCACGGCGCTCGTGTCCAGAGGGAGAGCTGCTGGAGTGTGGCTCCCCTGTGGCTTCAGGTTCAATCGCTGACCACGCTGGGCAGGTAGGCCTCTCACAACTGCTCCCAGTACTAACTGCTTCCTTTGCATCAAATTCTTCCCTAGAGGCTTAACACACATCACCCAATGCTATCTAAACATTCTGCAGAAGTGTACCTAGTCAGCTCCATTATGTGACCCAGGCCACACCTTAGGCAATGAAGCTGTTATCTGCAAGCACCTAACTGACCTTGAACTCACTGCCCCAGGTGGGACCCTGCTGCCTATGGGGCAGACACCTCCACAGAGCAGTTGTTTTTTTTATTTTTTGTTTTTTTTTTTTTTGTTTGTTTGTTTGTTTCAATCCCAGTCCTGCCTGTCATCTAGGGCCATGGGCTTGTCTATCTATCTACCTGTTGGACAGCTATCATGGCCATATCCTGGGCTGGGTGGTAGGACAAAGAGACAATGTGATACTAAATGGAGCTCTGGGGGAGAGGACAGGACAACAAGGGAAAAGGTGCTTTACCAAGCACTTTGGAAGAAAAAGAAAGGACACATTATACAGAAAGTAGGATATACGAGGCACACACCCAAAAGGTTCTGCTCTGGAACCAGGAGCCAAGCATAGCTTCAGACTTACTTCGGTCAGTAGAATTAATTCATCTGGCCCAGGGATTGCAAATGTGTCTCACCATGAATACCTATCTATTGCAATTACTAGAGCACAAAGCAGTGCTGAAAGCAACCTAGAGACTATACCCAGGTCCTGGGTAAGGATGAAGAATGTACTTGTGATGTCTAGCACATCCAGAGCTGGAGCAGGTGGGCAGCCAAACTCTGATTCCCACCACACAGCACGCGCTGGTCACCCATTCCCTCTCCATGGGTCTTCATTTCCCTATGCCCTAAGATCATCACTCTCCAGTGGCACAAAAGTAGAGTCTTGCCAATGGCCCAAAAGCTTAGAAACGGATGTTCACACACATGTGCAAGCACACACATGCACATAGATAGCCAAATTGAAGCAGTCAGTCAGCCAGCGTTATTAGTGAGCAGTTTGACCTTCCCCCGGAATAGACTGTATGTGTGGGTCACGTGGACATTCAGTAAGACCTACCTCCATACCCACACCATCTTTTTTTTTTTTCCCCTACACCATCTTTACCCACAGTGCCCCTGGGCATGTAGAACATGGGTCACCACAGTGGGTCCCTGTAATAGTCCTCCCAGGAAGGTACCATGCTTGTTTCAATGTCCAGACTAGGACACTGAACCTGAGAGGCCAGCTAATTTGCCATGGCTGCCCCATTTGCCCTGCATGGGTAATGACCTCTGCCTCATGAGAAAAGGATGGCAGACAGGGTGTCACAGAGCACCTGTCTCACTGGATGTACTGACCCAACTCTGATAGGGTTTTGGTTTGTAAACGTCTCAGAAGAGGTCCATCTGTTTAAACCACTATTGTTTAAGAGGTTATCTAAGGTTATCTAAACAGGGAAGTGAGCCACTAACATCCCATGGATTCAGAGGGAATTGAATGCTATCTGGATTAAAGAATGTTGAGAATGCCACTCTACTTAGGTTCAAATCAATGTATAATCTCTTAATAAGTCACCTTTAATCAGCTTACTATATAGATTCAAATTGGGTGCCCCACTGTAGTTTGTGTGGGAAGTCCTGTCTTCTAGGGAGGGTAGCAGCTAAGCCCAGCAAGTTCCAAGTGACATTAATCAGAGCTCCTTGGATCAAAGACCTTGGTGCATAATGACTCATTTTCAGGAAATGGTTAATAACTCTTTTCCTGCAGTCTCTCTGAGAGGCTAGCTCTTTGCAGGGCCAGAAGGACCATACAAGCTTCCTGGCAATAAGAAGGCAAGGTAGGCTCTGAATGAATCCCGTGGGAAGAGGACTGAAGGTTGTCATAAAAAATAGATGTGACACACTAAATGCAGGATGTTCCCTGGGGTCTTAATCTCTTCCTTCAGAAAATCTGAACAATCCTGCTCACACACTAGTGTGAGGTGAAGCTGGAGGGGCATACACGTGTGGATCTACACAATTTGGATATTCACGTCTACCTAACGATTTGATTATTTCAGAACAAGAGTTCCCAAATTGTGACTATAAGCCTTTCCAACAATAAATGTCTTGCCCTGACCCCAGCACTGGCATTTTGGGGACCCTGGTGTATGCTGGGCTTGCCCTAGATCTTAGGAGGCACTGAGAGATTCTTGGATCATCCAACCTGTGCTGCTGGAGCAGCTTTGCTAAATCTGCTTTAGGACTTCCTGTTTCCTGTACCCCCAAGGCCCTACTCTGTTGGCCAAGCCTAGTCATTCCTTGGAGACTGTCAGGAGCTCAGGCCCCAGTAGCAGTGGAGGGAGACCTGTGCTCCCTTGGAATAAAAGCCAGTTGGTGAAGGTGCTTCAGTAATAAAGGGACCAGGATGAACAGGCCAGGATCTGGGAAGGGAGGCATGCAAAGGTGGGCACACATTCTTGGAACCACTTTCCCCTGAACATTTCTGTCAGCTCCTAGCACAGGAAGCTAATGGCTTTCCTGAAGGCCAGGAAGCTTTCTTCTTTTATAACACTTGTAAATTCTTGAGCTACTTAAAGAAAGAAGCGAATAAAATCATGGAAAGGCCACCAAAGGGCAAAGGGTATTTCCAGAAGGCTCATATACTTGAGGAAACAAACAAAACAACAACAACAACAACAACAAAACTGCTTAGAGTTTTAAGAAAGAAGCACTCTGGAGAGCCACATGCTGGGAACAGGGTGACTCAGCTGACTGTCAAGGAAGGTGCTCAAGCCCAAAGTCTGCTGAACCCTTGAGAGGAACCAGAGACTTTCCTTCATTCAGGTGGCCACTAAAGCACAGGGGGACATCTCTGGAGAAGGGAACATCAACAGAGCCTCTACTGTATCTGACATCAGTTAAAAATCACCAGGAATGGGGCTGGAGAGATGGCCTAGTGGTTAGGAGCACGACTGCTCTTGCAGAGGACCCGGGTTCGATTTCCAGCACCCACATGGCAGCTGAGAACCATCTGAAACTCCAATTCCAGGAGAACTCCAGTTCCAGGGGAATCTTCTGACCTCCGTGGCATTGCATGACACGGGTGCACAAACCTACATGCAGACAGTACATTTGTACACATAAAAAATAAATAAATTAAAAAAAAAAAAAAGAATTACCAGGAACACCAAGAAACAGGGTCTAAGAGGGTTGAAGGGAGCAGTTCAAAGCAAGAGAGTTACAAGCTCAAGAAAAGACATATCAAAAAGCAGAATTTCACCAGACTGGAAATCCTTAACACCACAAAACAAAATGAAACAAAATAAAAGAGAGCCCACCAATAACTGAGAAGAATGTACCAACTGAAATTCAGAACTCAGTAAGCAGGTTTAATGCCAACTTGACACCATGAAGAGAGGTCCAGGGAGCCAAAGATCAATAGGAAACATCAGGCTGTGGTATCAAGACTTTACAAGATGTTGAAAACAGAGAAAGAGCAAGGTACAGACACATGGGATGGTGATTCAGGCAGCTGAAACCCCAGAGAGGAAGAAAGATAAAAGCGGAGGCTAGGGTCATTCGACATGATAATGGCAGAGAAACTTCTAAAACTGAATGTCAAAGTCCAAGACATGAACCCCCCCGAAAGGAAAAAAAGCAAATCTATGCTTAGGCACACCTTATAAAAACTGCTAAAACTCAAAGTCAGAGAGAAATTTTAAATGACAACAGGAAAAATAAACTCTACATCAAGCAAGATGTAGATGTAGGGATCTCAGAGCTGAAAGAAACTGTTTTCTTCCCAATGAAAGTGAAATAAAGACAATTACAAATAGAAGGTGTTTATTTTGTTTCGTTTTTGCTCCAGGGTCTCGTTATGTAGCCATCTATCTGCTAATCACTGGCCCTCTCTTCATCCTGTCAAGTTGGCATTACACCTGCTTACTGAGTTCTGAATTTCAGTTGGTACATTCTTCTCAGTTACTGGTGGGATCTCTTTTATTTTGTTTTATTTTGTTTTGTTGTGTTAAGGATTTCCAGAGCATGGTAACACCAAGAGATGCCATAAAAGGTCTGCACTCCAGACCTACTCTTCCTTACCTCCATTGCAGAGAAACAGTTCAACTTCCCCCTGGTGTCTGGTCACACACTTCTGCTAACAAGGGAGTCCTGGGGCCAAGGAAGTCTTAGCTTCCTGCTCAATGGGATTATTGGTATGACCTTCTAGGGCCAAGCCTTCTAGGCAGCAGGGTGTGAGGCTATAAGACAGGAGGTGGAGAGAGGAGTGCTCAGTTCATTTCTTCGTTTTTCATTCAGTTCAGGACCTCATTCATGGTGATGGTGCTGTCGACATTCGGAATGGGTGTTCCCTTTGTTAGATCTCTCTACCAACACCCACAAAGACATGAAGAGGTGTCTCCTAGGTGACTCCAAATCTAATGAAGTTGACAATGAAGAGTGATCACAGAGGGCTACCCAACATATCATATGCTGATAAATCAAGTTTCCAAACAATATCAATTTATAGTATGTTCTCTAAATACAAAAATTTAAACTAGAAACCAATCACAATAAAAATAAGTAGAAAACTCCCAAATGTTTGGGAAAAATCAATACATTTCTCCAACAGAGGAAACCAGAATGAAAATCATAATTATTTTTTAAATTTAAGAGAAATTTTATTGATTCAAGAATTGCATACAATGATTATACTCAGACCTCCTTCCCCATCTCTACCCTCGCCCTCCACCTCCCCAACTCACAACTTTTTGTCTTTTGTTTGCAAATGAAAAACCCTATCCATCTTTTATTTTTATTTTTATTTTTTTTTTGTCTTTTCGAGACAGGGTCTCCCTGTAGCCCCAGCTGTCCTGGAGCTCGCTCTGTAGACCAGGCTGGCCTTGAACTCACAAAGATCCACCGACTTCTGCCTCCCAAGTGCTAGGATTAAAGGTGTGCACCACCACGCCCGGCCCCAAAAAAACCTTTTCCATCTTATATAACACATCTGATCTGGGTACCAGAGAAATCATATTTCAGGGTATCAGAGATCTGTAATTCTTATACTCAGGTGTGCCAGAGTAAGGAGGGCCTACTCCCTTTCCATTGTATGGTTTTGGGTCAGAATATGCCCAGGTTTCTAGGAATGAGATTTTCACTCTTAATTTCTGTTTCTCTTACACACTGCTTAGGAATGTCAAGCAGGGATTTCTCTTTTTCTCAGGAGTTGGAAACTCTTGGTTTTCATCATCAAAGTTGGTTGTTCACAGCCTGTACATGCAGGTTGCACTTTGGCTGTTTCCTGGCCTCACTCGGCACAATGACCCTCCAACCTGTTGGAGAACAGGTTGGTTCCCCCTGGGGTTTTATGTGGGTAAAGCAGAAGCAAGGTCCTCACAGAAGGCAGCAATTATCACACAGGCCTCCAATCCAAGATTCTCTGAGTGGCAGTTAGGAGGTGTCACAGTTTCACAGGACAGCTTCATGCCAGTGTCCTCTAGTTTATATTCTGAAATATGTAGACTTCTCAGATTCCTAATGTTGTTGAGGACTGTACCAGGTCTTAACAACCACTGTATGATGATTATGGTCTGCTGACCATGAGTGCCACCAGGGCATATGAGTGGGCAGCTGGGCTCAACTCCACCCTGTTGCTGCACGTGGGTAGCCATGCTAGCATGGCTCCACCGTAAGAATAAAAATCAGAAAAATTTTTGCTGAATTGCAATGAAAATACAACAGCCTAGAAATTATATTCACCAGTAAAGCTGTGCTAAAGAGAAATTCCCAGACTTGACTGTAGATACCAGAAGAAACAAGGCCAGGAGTGGTAAGCTGCCCACTGTTTATCAATAGAGAGACCTGTGGGAAATGCCTTGTTTAGGCCATGTTGTGTGAACATCATTGATTTATTATTTATCCCTTAAATTAGCTAAATTACTTGACACAAACCTAGATGGCACAGGTCAATCACTTGGCATGGTCTCCTGATGTGATGGGGACAGTCTACAAGATGTGTAAGGCTTCTGTCCATACCACACAGCAGACTACCTTACAGTAGACTTTCTCAAGCAGAACGAGCAATGTTAAAACAACAGAAGTCTGGTACACTGAGACCAAACCAGAAACACAGCTTCTTGTTATGGCCAAGTGTCATGTAATATGCAGTTGCCCCTACCGTGGTCTCACAGAACTGAAAGGGCTGGAGGTTTGTCTTCACAATATCACCACACAAGTGTAGCAAGGTGTTTGCACTGCGGTTTGTTGTTGTTGTTGTTGTACTTTGTTGCTGTTTTTTTTTGAGACAGGGTCTCCCTGTAGCCCCAGCTGGCCTGGAGCTCACTATGTAGACCAGACCAGGCTGGCCTTGAACTCACAGAGATCCGCCTGCCTCTGCCTCCTGAATACTGGGATTAAAGGCCCAGCCTAGAACGGTTCTTAGCCGCCACGTGGGTGCTGGGAATTGAACCCAGGTCGTCTGCAAGAGCAGTCAGTGCTCTTTTTTTTTTTAAATTTTATTTATTTCTGTATGTGTATGACTGTACTGTCTGCATGCAGGTTTGTGCACCCGTGTTGTGCAATGCTGCGGAGGTCAGAAGAGGGTGTTGGAGTCCCCTGGAACCGGAGTTCTCCCAGAATTGGAGTTTCAGATGGTTCTCGGCCGCCATGTGGGTGCTGGGGATCGAACCTGGGTCCTCTGTAAGAGCGGTCAGCGCTCTTAACTGCTAGGCCATCTCTCCAGTCCCCAAGCAGTCAGTGCTCTTAACCACTGAGCCATCTCTCCAGCCCCAGCACTGCTGGTGTTTTAATGGATACTATGTCACCAGGTGACAGTCCTGGTTTATGCTGTTCACTGTTGACTGAAGCTACTACATAGTACATGGCTACACCACACTGTCCTTATATGACAAAACTCCCTATGTGGCATCAGAGTCCCATGTGGCCCTGCTTACTTCTAGGAACTTCATCTTTGTCTCTCTCTTTTCACTCTTTCTTTAAAAATTATTTTTTAATTTGTATTTTGTGTCTGAGTTTTCTACCTGCATGCATGTAAGTGTGCCACATGCATGTAGTGCCTGTGGAAGCCAGAAAAGGGCATTGGATCCCTTGGAATGAGAGTTAAGATGGTTGTTAACCACCGTGTGGGTGGTGGGAATTGAGCCTGGACCCTCTGCAAGAGCAGCCAGTGTTATTAACTGCTGAGCTTGTTTCCTCAGGCCTTCACGTTCTCTCTGGCCACACTGGTCTTTCAATTCCTTAAATAAATTATACAATTTCTTGTCCTTGGGCCTTTGCACATGCTAAAACCAGTTCCCCCTTCCTTCTTCTGACCAAGTTCTCATTTCATAGGAGTCAGTTTAAAGGCTATTTTCTCAGAGAAGCCTCTGAAAAGTCTAAGCCTCAGCTTAGACTCAGTCAAGTACTTTTGACCCAAACTCTGTCTTTCACAGCACTCATGACCACATTGGCTTGGGAAACTGCTTGCTTTGCAATTCAGTGATACCATTTGTCATCCCTTAAATACTAATAGGTTCTTGCTTGCAGAGGAAGAAGCTGCCCTGGACATAGCTGCATTCCCAGGCCTAGCATGCTATCTGGTGATAGGAGCCATGCTATGTGTGTTAAATGAATAAATGAAAACATGGACATTGAGTCTGTCATCTAAGTAACCGTTCAGTTTATCCAGAGCTGTTAAGAGATGCTCTACTGTCTTGGAAGGAAACTGTCAATGCTCCTGCCACCAGCAGCTGGCATTCATTCCGGTGACATTTACAGTGCAATTTACAATCATTTGCTAATCCAAAAAATCTCACAAACATTCTTCCCCTTGATATTTAAGGAAAATACTTTCTAAGTTTGCACTGTTTACTACTTTAGGGAAAGACAAAGTATTTTGGAAACTCTATCAAATCTCTTTTCTCCACCAAGCAGGTGCTGTGAAGTAATTCAATGACTGCCATTATTAACAACATTTTTTAGTACTGGCTCAAGCTGAGTACCAGAGTCAGTGGGTCATAAACAACAGACATCTACTTCTGGAACAGAGTTCTGCAGGCTGGACAACCCATGGGGCCAGGACTCAGGCAGGTACTGTGTGGTGAGGCCAGTGTCTTGCTTCATGGTTAATGCCTCTGTCTTCTCATAGTGGAAGCCACAATGTAGTTTCTGGGGTCCCTTTCATCAGGACACTGACCCTACACAGACTCTACACTGATCACTGATGACCTAATTATCTCCTAGAGCCCCACCTCCTACCACAGTCACACTGGGCCTGGGTTTCTAATGAACTGCAGACTCAGCCTCTAGCCAGCAGCTAGGCAGCATCGCCAGAAGCAGCTGATGACATTCTAGGCCTTCCTTCTATGTGGATACCTGCTGAGTCATCACAAGGGCACGGCAAAGTCTCTTGTTTAGAGGTGAGGAAATGGAGACCTCACAGAGTGATGTGACTTGTTAGTAAGTGCAAGGCTGAGAACTGAGCCAGGTCTTCCAGGCCCCAAAGCCTTAGTGCCTTCCAGCTGCCTGCCCTGGGTTCAGAGAGGCCCTCTAAGGGGCAGCAGAGACAGGGGCACAAGGGAAGACAGAGTTCTGACGTGTCTGAGCTAAGCTTGTCTCCAGCCCTATCATACACTCAGTCAGCTCAACTTAACAGAATAAAGGGCAATTTTATTCAGGGATTTGGGCTTCAGTCCATGGTCACTTGGTCCTGGTGCTTTGGGCCTGTGGGGGCATAGTGAGTCACGGAGGGAGCTTGTGGCAGAGAAGGCTGCTCACTTCGTAGCACCAGGGAAGCCAAGAACAAGAAAGGCGGGGTCTGGGAAGTCAATGTTGCCTCAAGAGCACACTCCCAACAGTCTAACTTCTTTCTAGGCTCCACCTCCTAAAGGTTCTGCCATATCCTAACAGTGCCACAGCTGGGGACCAAACCCTCAGCACACATGTCTTAGGGGGGACATGCAAGATCCAAAGTATATCACCAGCTGTGACCACAGACAGAGCAAGGGACATCTCCAACTCCAGTCCCAGCTCTCCAACTGAACAGAATACCACCATTCAGTACCACAGAGTACTACTGTTCAATACTGCAGAGTACCATAGTTCAATACCATACTCAGCAAGTAGCAGTGCTCAACGAGGCATGATATACATACAAGACAGTCTTTCACCTGGGTGAAAAGCATGCTGGTCTGTCTCTACTTTGTCTTCAGGGAATACAAGGATATCAAATAAGCCTGTGACAATGCAGTCAGGCTCACAAAAGTAGGTAACAGGGCATCAGATCCCAGACAGTGAAGCTGCCTGACCCTCCTGTAGGTCAGGGGCCACATTGCTACACTAGCTGTCATTTGGCTTCCTGTTCCTTTCCCTGGTTTGAGACTTTTGAAGCCTGGGATGAATCTCTATGCAGGAGGAACCCTTTTGAAACAGGTCTTGCTATCCTTCCCATCTGTGCCTACAGGGCAGCTGGAGTGCCCTTTGTCCTTAGGGTACATGTACTGCCTAGGCCTGTGGGGAGGGGCAGCACCCCCAGGGCTGCTGTGTGTACTCAGTACCTATCTCCCTCTACCTGATTGAAAAAGCCCCTTGAAACTTCAGGACCTTTGTTTTCTGTCCCCAAAGTGTTCTTTACTGGGTGCTACCTGTCAGGATCCCTGAGCTGTTTCACACGGGAACAAAAGCCCAAGCTTCCTGTGTCGTCCGCCCTTGCCCTGTTCTGACTGTGCGTCCTCACTGTCCCTCTGCTCCCTCCCACTCTTCCCCCTCAGCATGTGCGCGAGTATCTCGTCACCTCGGCACTATCCCAGCCCCTCGGACATTTTCTTCTCTAGTGCCGGATCCAAACATTTTGTACTGTGAAGGTTCTGTCTGGTGACTCATCCTGAGTCACTGGGAGTCAGAGATCACCTAGAGCCTGGAAGGGTCTGGTGGGAGTTCTTTGGCAAAGTGTGGTCTCCTGGTACAGAGACTCTCCTCATGCTAAGGTGTGGCTCTCCTTCCCCAGGTACCTATACCCCGAACAACTGACAGTTACTTATTCTGGCATGGACAAGCCCACACCTCCCTGCTCCCCACACTCTGGCTCAGGGTGTTTGTAAACAGGGAAGGGATATGGCAGATGGGGCAGAGTAGAGCCCCTGCTCCTCTGGGAGGACAGCATGGCCCCTTCTGAGCATCAGGGGCCTGGTCCAGAAAAGCATTGTGTGTCCATAAGGAGCAGGGAGCTCCCACAGTAGACATGCAGGAAACCTCCAACCTCCCTTCACAAAGTGAGGGCTAGCATTACCCCTTGCCTAGCTAGATAACAATGCTGCTCTAGATATGGGCAGAGACCATCTCTGCTTGTCAGCTTAGCCCACTGCCATGTGCCAAGGACCTGGAAAGAGCCATGTGCTACTCTGGGCTATTACAGATGGCCAATGGCTACCTCTGGCCCAGGTGAGGGGCTGAGGAACAGATGGCTGTCTTGTTATTAGAGAAATTTGCAATCAGGCAGGTGGCGGCAGGCTTCAAGTCACACGAGGGGATTTTCACAAACACGGGCCAAGTTTACAAAGAACAATAAACAAATTCTTACTTTATTGTGTTCTCTGCTTTTGAGGCTGCCTCATGGAATTGCTGGGAAGACAGTTTATACATCTCCGCATTCTACAAAGAAAAAAAACCCCACAATTGATTAGCAAAGACCATCGTCTTTCTCTGGTCACCTCTGGTACATTTGCATTACAACTGGATGGATGCTAACTTCTTAACTGGCACTGGCACAGCTTGGGTTCCAGCTCCCACCATGAGCTGACTGCTACAATGGAATTCCAGAAAAGCAAGTTCTGGAGGAATACCACAAAACCTCTAGGCCAGAGGTGGCAAAACCTACTAGGTACCTCACCTGTAAATAAAGTTTTATTGGCACATGGCCAAAATATCTGTGTCTGGATGTCTCTGGCTGCTCGCATGCTACAGGGACTGTGAAGCAGCTGTGATGGAGACTTCACAGTTTGCAAAGGAAAAAAATCAAACCAAACCAAACCAAAACATGCTGAACTTAATCTACTATGATTTATATTGGACAGATTGACTATGCTGCCCAGAGAGGTGAAGTGACATGTAGAGGTCACACAGCAAAGGCAGTGCCAGGGCTCCCCAGTGTCTGGATTCCAAGCCTGGGGCATGTTCTACTGCTTACAAGGGGTCTGGAGCTCTGTGGGGCAGTTGTAATTGCATGGACTTTGTTCTTCCTGATATAACCTATCATACATAATTCTGAAGAGTGAGGCTGACAGGGACAGAGACTTAAGAAAGAGAACAAGGTAGATGGTTCTTCACCCTAGTGCCACACTGTGATCCTGGGCAAGTTGCTTAACTTTGTCCTGTCCTGGCCTGTCCCCACTGGGGAGTGCCGAGAACCATGGATGGACAGACATGTAGGGACCCACAAGGGGCTGAGCCTGGAGGCTGAGAGTGAGTCGGATGGTCTCTGTGTAGACCTCTTGAGTAAGGCAAGAAGTCAGCAGCAGATGCCTCATGTGGTACTGAGGCCAGGCCCTTGCAAAACTGACTACATTTCCTCCTCAAAGCCTTACACAGAGGAATCTCTCTGTTTTACAGTTGAGCAAACAGCTTTGGTTTCATCAGTCAGTCCCTGCAACAAGCGGGTGTGAAAAGGAAGGACTGTAGAGCTACAGGGCTGGGCTTCCTTATGTGTCTGTCAGGTTCAGCCTGGCTCCATCTACCTGCTGTGTAGATACCTAACCTTGCCCTGGTGAAGAGAAAGCAGCAAGCCAGTACTTGGATGGACAAGGAGAAGTGAGAGGTCCACATAGACCTGGCAGGAGATTATGTCGTGGGGGCATGGAGCCCAACTGGGTCTGCAGGAAGGGAACTAGGGCAGAGGACTTCCCCTAGAAACCCCAGGTGTGAAAGTAGGACTGGGCTGGAACCAGGGTCCACTTCCACCTGCTTTGGGGATTCCCACTACTCATAGTCTCGGGGAGTGTTGACTGAGAGGTCAGCAAGGAAAGGGGACTCAAGGGAGAGCCTGGGGGCTCACAGCCGCTGATAGGGAAGACCAAAGTCTACTTAGGATTGAGTAGATCATCTAGCCTGTTCCCTCTAGTCTCCTCTCTCCATACCAGGGAGGCATCTCTGGCCCCTCCCTAAGACAAGCCAAAGACCCCAGCACACATGAAATAAACACACAGGTCTCTTTCTTGCAGCCTGATGATGGCGGGTCTGTGCTGATGCTGGAGCCAGAAGGCTTCCTGCTTCCCCTAAGCCCTTGCATTCACACCAAGAGGTTTGCTTCTGCCTCAGCCAGCCTGACATTTCCCATCATGGCTGTCCTGGTTAACAATAAGGACAGAGGCAACTGGATGGGTGCCTCTGTGCCTCTCCAGCAAACACTCTTGGGCGGCAGCCTTCGGATCATTGGGACTCTGCTGCAGCCTTCTGTTCTTGAGTCTCTTGAGCCTGTGGCATGGTTTGTGGGCCTACAGTGTGACTGTGCTAGCTGTAGTCTTTGGGAAATCCACTTCCTTTAAGCTTTGTTTTTCTTATTTGCAGGGTGACAGAAAGCCAGGTGCACAAGTCCCTCTCACTGGACAGCACTACTGCTGGCTGGTGTACTTTCTGGAGCTGTAAAGTACCTCACTCCAAGCTCCTGCCATGGCTTCTGAACTTTCTTCCCCATAAAACATCCACCTGGCTCAGGCTGTCTCTTAGAAGCTTTCTTCGTGTACCTGTGTCCCCAGGGTCAGGCCATACGCTTCCTGGTGGCTACTTGTTGATGTACTTCATTTGTGCTCTGTGCACCATGAGCTGACAGAGAGGCCTCAATGTCTTCTCTGTATGGTAAATAGCACACAGTCTGCACCAGGGGACATGGAGCTGAGTTTGTGGTCAGTGAGATTTGTCATAGGAAGTGCCCACAGGCCAAGAAGTGGTAATCACCACCCCACTACGCCTCCTCTATTTTCTCAGGATGACTCAGAGAAAATCCCTGCTGCCCCTGTCCTGTCTGTCCATTGGACTTTGTCACAACTGTTGTCCTGGAAGCACAGGCAGGTCTCCAAGCCACAAATGGGGAGCATCATCCCAATTCCTTTGCTGATGCCCCCCCCCCCCCAGTTCACAATGCATCCCTCTCCTTGGGGACAAGGACCCTCTATAGATTGTAACTTGCCACCACCATGGGAATTTGGGGGATGGTCAACTCCGTGTTTATCCTGAGATCCTTGGAGAATTCAGAGATGAAAGCAGCTCAGATAACACTGTGTCATGATTACAAAGGGATGGGAGGAAGGTTGTTCAGTGCTGTGGGGCACCTTCTGGGGCAGCCTGCGGACTTGATGGGCCAGCCTGTCTTCTTATACCTGAACTGAAGCAAACCAAGACTCCCCCATACCTTCTCTCTGCTGGGGCTAGTGATGGAACCTATGACCTTCTTAGCTCATAGCAGACTAGCACTCACTGAACTGCATCCTAGCACCAAGGCACAATTTTTGTTACACCAAACAAAGGTTGTTGTTTTTTTTTTTTTTTGCAAAGTTTTTTAAAAACATTAGCACATATGTTTTTTCTTTCTTTTTTTTAAATTTTTTAAAATTTATTTTGTATGTGTATGAATGTACTGTCTGCATGCAGGTTTGTGCACCCGTGTCGAGCAATGCCGCGGAGGTCAGAAGAGGGTGTGGGATTCCCCTGGAATTGGAGTTCTCCTGGAATTGAGTTTCAGACGGCTCTCGGCCGCCATGTGGGTGCTGGGGATCGAAACCGGGTCTTCTGCAAGAGCAGTCGGTGCTCTTAACCGCTAGGCCATCTCTCCAGCCCCAGCACATATGTTTTTTAAAAGTGAAAGGAGGCAGCACTCGGGAGGCAGAGGCAGGGGGATCTCTGTGAGTTCAAGGCCAGCCTGGTCTACAGAGGGAGTTCCAGGCCAGCTGGGGCTACAGGGAGATCCTGTCTCAAAAAGATAAAAAAAAAAAAAAAGGGAAAGGAGGTTAGGGGGAGCATGGTGAGCCTACGGATCCTGGCCCTGGCTCATCCCTTTTCTCTGTGCCACCTGGGTAAGGCCATGGTACACTTGTGAGTGCTTGGTGAGGGCACACTTTGTGAAGGAGGACACTATAAGGGAACATACTATAAAGGAGTACGTGTGGGTGAGCACACTGTGAGGAGTCCACTGCTAGAGCACACTGCGAGGAGTCCTCTGCTGGAGCACACACTGCGAGGAGTCCCCTGCTGGAGCACACACTGTGAGGAGTCCACTGCTGGAGCACACTGTGAGGAGTCCACTGTTGGAGCACACACTGTGAGGAGTCCACTGCTGGAGCACACACTGTGAGGAGTCCCCTGCTGGAGCACACTGTGAGGAGTCCACTGCTGGAGCACACACTGTGAGGAGTCCACTGCTGGAGCACACACTGTGAATAGTCCACTGCTGGAGCACACACTGCGAAGAGTCCCCTGCTGGAGCACACTATGAGCAGTCCACTGCTGGAGCACACTGTGAGGAGTTCACTGTTGTAGCGCACACTGTGAGGAGTCCACTGCTGGAGCACACACTGTGAGGAGCCCACTGCTGGAGCACACACTGTGAGGAGTCCACTGCTGGAGCACACACTGTGAGGAGTCCACTGCTAGAGCACACTGTGAATAGTCCACTGCTGGAGCACACACTGTGAGTAGTCCACAGCTGGAGCACACACTGTGAGGAGTCCACTGCTGGAGCACACACTGCGAGGAGTCCACTGCTGAAGCGCACTGTGAGTAGTCCACAGCTGGAGCACACTGTGAGGAGTCCACTGCTGGAGCACACACTGTGAGGAGTCCACTGCTGGAGCGCACTGTGAGTAGTCCACTGCTAGAGCACACACTGTGAGGAGTCCACTGCTGGAGTGTACTGTGAGGAGTCCACTGCTGGAGCACACACTGTGAGGAGTCCACTGCTGGAGCACACACTGTGAGGAGTCCACTGCTGGAGCACACACTGTGAGGAGTCCACTGCTGGAGCACACACTGTGAGGAGTCCACTGCTGGAGCACACACTGTGAGGTGTCCACTGAGGAGTCCACTGCTGGAGCACACTGTGAATAGTCCACTGCTGGAGCACACACTGCGAGGAGTCCACTGCTGGAGCGCACTGTGAGTAGTCCACTGCTGGAGCACACACTGTGAGGAGTCCACTGCTGGAGTGCACTGTGAGGAGTCCCCTGCTGGAGCACACACTGCGAGGAGTCCCCTGCTGAAGCACACACTGGGAGTTGTCCACTGCTGGAGCACACAGTGAGGAGTCCACTGCTGGAGCGTACTGTGAGGAGTCCACTGCTGGAGCACACACTTGTGCTCCACTGGTCTTGACACTTCCAAAGATGCAACGAGCCCACCCCTTATCCTTTCAGTTTTCAGAGGCCCCTGCCCCAGCTTCCTGCTGAATCTCAGTGCTTTACAAGTGAACAAACACCCTCTACCTGAAGCCAAGCAGCTCCCACTATGTCTTCTGAGCCATTACATTCTCCCACTGCTGCAAGCAGTACTGAAGAGAACACTTGGGTACCCACAGCTCTGAGCATGAATGAAAATATCTATAGAGAGCTGGGCGTGGTGGCGCATGTCTTTAATCCCAGCACTCGGGAGGCAGAGGCAGGCAGATCTCTGAGTTCAAGGCCAGCCTGGGACTAAAGGGAGACCCTGTCTCAAAAAAAAAAAAAAAGCACTAAAAGAAAATATCTATAGAGAACGTTCTAGAAGTCAGATGCTGAGTCAAAGGGTACATGCCTTTCTAACAAACTGTAAAGGATGAAGAGACATTAGACAAATGTTTCGGAGGCCTGATGAACAGAGTAAACAGCATGAGAGACCCAGGAGCAGTACATGGTACTTGAAGGAGACCAGGGCTGTTGCTGACAATGGCAGGAGCAAGGACCTAAGAGGCATAGCAGGGTGGGCATAGTAGGTACAGAGCTCAGAGCCTGGGTTCCTCCAGGGCAAGTGGTGGTGGTGGTGGTGGTGGTGGTGGTGGTGGTGGTGGTGGTGGCGAATAAAGGCCTGGCATTGTTTGTTTTGTGTTTTTGAGACAAGTTCTCACTCTCTAGCCCAAGCTGACGTGGAACTCACTATGTAGACAAGGCTGACCTCAAAGACACAGTGATCTTCCTATCAGGGATTACAGGTCTGAACCACTATCCCTGGCCAAGGCCTTGCTTTTGAAGTGAGGGAGTATCAGGATAGAGTTTTTTAAATTAATTAATTAATTAATTATTGAGACAGGCTCTCCCTATAGCTCCAGCTGGCCTGGAACTCACTCTGTAGACCAGGCTGGTCTTGAACTCACAGAGATCTGCCTGCCTCTGCTTCCTGAGTGCTAGGATTAAAGGTGTGCGCTACCACACCTGGTTTAAAGACGGTTCTTAGCCACTATGTGGGTGCTGGGAATCAAACCAGGGTCCTCTGTAAGAGCTGCTGGTGCTCTTAACCACTGAGCCATCTCTCCAGCCCCAGACCCATTTTTAAAAGGACAGCAGTAGCTGTGGTCAATGGAGTCCAGTGAGCCCAGAGAGGTCATCAACATTGGAGGATCCTGGAGTGCCACAAGCCCGCGGCTGGTGTGGAAGCGTATCTGTTTCTGGGAAAGCTCTGGTAGGCCTGAACCATTCTCTCACTGTCCTGCTGCCACTGTCAGGCTCCACCATCACTAACTGTGAGTTTTGGAGACTTCTCTTCCCCTTAGGTCCTCAAGTTCCCACTTCTGGATCTGCTTTTCCTCTGCTCTAGACAGCTGCTCCTCCTCCTGTGCTTCCAGCTGCTTCTTGAGCACATCTGAAGACAGAGGAGCAGATCTCCATTAATTAAATCTGCCATTAAAAATTAAGTAACGTGAGTAAGAAGGTGTGAGTATTATCTCTGTGGGTTTCAAAAGTCACAGTGTTTCTTCAATTACTTCCCAAGCAGTTTTCATATTTCATAGCATCTGATTTCTCCAAGGGCCTGGATTTGCAAGATCAAAAGAAGTGCGAGGGTGAGAGGAGCAAGGTGGGAAGGCAGAAGGAGGGCGGTGGCAAGACATGTCACGAGCAATAGAGATCGGCCGTCTGTCCCAGGCAGAGCCCAGTGCAGATGCAGAGCAAAGAAGGACACAGAGGACAGTGGTCTATGCATACCCACTGAGCACAGTCAGGTGAGGCCCACATGTTACTACGGACATAAGGATAAGAGTTTAATCTTTCATTTACCTCGAGGACAGTAACTTCTGGGCCAGAGTCTCTGTAGACAGACACCTACACTAAAGGCATTCATCAATGGCCTACTGGATGACTGACTAGCCAGGGCTAAGTGTCAAGGAGCTAGAGCTTGAGGGATGACAGTAAGAGAAAGGCCCAGGAGCATGAAGCACCATGGAGATGCAGAATGGGGCAGCAGGGCTGTGACTGGGTCACGGAGTGGAGCTTCCTGGGCTCATCAGGGCCCCTCCTCCCTGTGTATGACATGGCAAGATTTCTGTGCCTTCTCCTCAGCTTCTGCCCTGCACTGAGAACTACAACAGAGCAGTTGGCACAGAGCTCGGTGGGAGTGAGGAAGACAATGCATCAGAAAATGCTTACATGGTGCCTGGCAAGGAGAGGACTTTTTCAGAACATAAATATCGCCCACTCCAATGCATATGAACTAACAGGGCATGCAGAGTGCCAGGAAGAGAGCTGAGTGCTGAGGAGTGAAGGAAGACTCCTCGGGGGCAAGACCTCCACTACCATAGAGATTTAAGCCTCTTTTGCTCATGATCTATCCCCAGAGCCTATACGAGGGCCTGGCACACAGCAGGCCCTTAAGAGGAAATTGCTGAATAAATGCAAATGGAGGCCAGAACCACATGAACTATCCACAGGCTCGTTAGGAAACAGCCACTGACTGAAGCAGTCAAGGCACTCCGCTGAGCTCCAGCTCTGTGCCAGGCCTGCACCCAGGGAGCTGGCAGGCTACTGTGGAACCCAGCTGGGGTGGCACAGGAGAATGAAGGTGTGGCTGAGGGGGGCCAGGCAGACTGAGAATCAGGGACTTGGATTCATTCCCTAAAGGGTGGGAGTATCTTACCAAATGCTGTGGGAGAATGTAAAAGGCAACAGTCACAGAGCGGGTGCTGGGCCTAGTAGCAGAGTACTCAGTGTGTATCCAAGAGGGAGAGTTACATCCCACTACAAGGCACAGTGACCCTCTCTGGCCTGGCCTACAGCAGGCCAATTCCTGAAATGACCACAGTGCTACCTCTAGGTAAGAACCACTGCCCTTTGGGCTCAGTGCAGCAAAAGCCCACCCAGGGTGTCAAGATACCAAGCCAAGAGCAGGATGTGACTGCTACAGGTTTCCTGTATGGTGCCATTCCTCCCTGTGGTGCCCAGCTGTCCCTCAGGGAAAAAAAAAAAAAACAGCCAAGGGGCATGTAGACAGAACACAGCCCTGAGGCACAGTTACATGCAGGGAAACATGAAGCTTGGACTCAGGGCTGCAGGGGGTAGGGGGGCATTCCAGCAAAATCAGTACAGGCTGGAAAGGGCCCAAGGCTGGAGGCCGAGCAGATCCCATAACTCTGAAAGGAACAGATTGAATTCAGGACAGCCCCATGCCAAGGTGCTGCCAGCACAGCCAGCACTGGCCATCTGGGGGGATTTGGAACCTACTAGCCTAATTATCAAAAGCTTTCAAAGCTCACAGGAATGCTAGAGTCTAAGGGAAGTAAAGATAATTACCATATTCTGGATTTGGAGTGTCTCTAACTTGAGGAGCATAATGAACAGGACTCTTTCTAGAAAGGTCTAAATCATCAATAAAAAATATTGAGTGTGAAAGCAGGACATGTCAGCCATACTCCCAAGATGTGAAGGAAATTTCAATCTCGTTAAGTGGCTGCACAGCCAGTCCAGGCTGGCAATATGCTTCCTGCATCATACTGTGGAAAGGACCCCATTTTCCTGACTTGTTACCCCAAGTATGGATGCCTAGGTCTCAGGCCTCCTGAGAGTTGGCCTTCAATCCTGAACACAATCCTTTCTGAGACAGTGCTTCCACATCACAGCATATGGCCAGACTCTCACCCTGCACTCTGCCTTCAGCACCTGTCTGTGTGGACTTAGCCTTCCTGACTCTAGGTCCTGCCTGGTGTTATCTCAGTCTTGCTACTCTCTTCCTGCCTGTCACAGTGGGCTCTACTTTATTTAGTCTCTGTCTTCACACATACCCAGACCCTGGGATTTGCCCCTCAGGGTAATACCTCAGCTCCCATGTTAAGCTCTGAATTTTGGGCCATCTGGGCAGCCTGTCTTCCTTATCATTCTATGCACAGGATGCTCTGGGCCATTCAGAGACCTGCCTGCCCACACTCCGCCTAGTCTCTGCCCAACCTTCCATGGAGCTCACAATTCCTGAGGCTCTGAGCTGGCTTCCTTGCCCATTCTCCCTGAGCCACCCAGCCTTATCTGTCCTCTAGCCTTGAATTTCCAACTGCCAGCAGATGATTATGTCTGGTCAGGCCACCACTGGGAACTCTTACCCCACCATGGCACTTTTTTTCCAGTGCTGACTGAACCTCTGTCTACACCCAAGATTCTCACTCTCAAGGGGACGTTCACTACACATTTGTGATACTGATCCCAGTTCCAACTGACACAGAATGGCAAGCCCACCCCCTTAAGCCTGTTTCCTGGTGGGTCCAGTAAGGCATTGATCCCCAATACTCAGGGGTGCACTGAGGACGAAGTTATGAGTGGATCCAAACATGCCAAGCATGCTGTCCAGCACATCGTTGTTCTATCCCGTGCTTCTCTTATTCATTCAAATAGCATTTGTTGAGTGCTATTTGCCAAGCTCTGCTCTACAAGCAGTGGGCACAGCAGTCAGCGAGGGGGTGAAGTCCTTGCCTTTACAGATGTAACAGTCTGGGATATAGGAAAAGTAAGCAGAATTCAGCAGTAATGCTGTTTAGAAGATCACAGCAGCTCAGGGCAATAAGGAGCAATGAGATGGAGGCTGATTTCCATGGTTATCAGCAAATGCCTTTCTACCTGCTGGCAACCCCAGGCAGACAGCTGACAGATAAAGTCAAGGTGTGGAGAGGTACTAAGGTGGGGACTGCACTCAGTGAGTTCACTGAGTAGAACAATGAGCTTGGAAAGAACTTTCAGGGATGATACTGAAGGCTACCAGTGCTGACTCAAGCATGTCAAGCCTGGGCTGGGCATGGTAGGAGGCCACCAGAGGGTGAGCTCTGGGAATTAGCACCACAGAACTCCCTCCTGGAAGGACCATGGAGTCATGCAGTAGTCTATGTGGAGAGGAGTGGAGACAGCCTGGGTACCTAGAGGCTATCTTCAGTGAAGTCATGAGAAATGGCCAGGTCACTTAGTGGAGGGACAAACTGTCTCTACTGGTGGCAATGGGGAATTAGACAAGCCTCAGTGTTGGCCTGCTGAGGCAGGATGTTCAAAAGATGGTGGGTAGAGACCCCAAGGCGAGACTGGCATTTTTGCCAGGGTACACTTGTTGGTTCAGTCTTGGCAGAACACTGAAAGCCCTGTATCTGTATTGGAACTGTGTCCCACTAGCTACAACCTGCTCCCGTTTTCTCTGTCCCTCAGTCAGATGTTTTCCTTTCCCACACCCTACCTCTGGTCCTCATCACATTCCTGCCTTGGAGAAATCACCCCTTACTCAGAGATTACCTGTCAGTTATCACTGCTTCCTGCTCCTTGGGTCCCCATGTTAAGCTGGCAACAAAATGTGGCCATCTTGACTCCTCCTTCTTTCCCCACCACTGCATTCATTCAGTCCTTATCTCCCTTTGAGTGGACAATTACAAGGCTGTACCTCATACAATACATATGCCATCCTAGACCCCTGAGCTACCTTTTTTTTTCCAGCTAACCCTCTAGACAGAGGACAATGGACAATGCCCTTCCTCTCCAGGCAGACTACTCAACCCCTTCCCCGTCTCTGTACTAACATATTCCTTCCAGTGGCATTTCCCATAGTGTGCTACAACCATCTATTGATGTGTCTTGTCTCCCCTGGGAACTGCTTGGGCTCCAGAGTAGGTTTTTCCCCCTTCCTTATTGGACATACTTGGGGAACGGCTAAAGGGCATTTTCAGTCCATTTTGGGTTGCTTTGCCCTCATCACCTTTTGCCTACCTGGTATGACTTGCCTGCTGCCTCATCATGCAGGACCATCTTCCTGAAATAACTCTAATATGTCCTGCCCCTCATCTTCCAGGTCCCTCCATCTTTCCCTCCTCAGGCACCCCTCAATCTTAGGAGATACAGTCCATGCTTATTTCCTAAGATACCTGGCTAACTGCCATTAAAACCCCATAGGTATGAACTGCCAATAGGAGACTTGGTGACAGTGGCTGTAGGTGAGACCCTTCCAGAAGTATTTGCATTTGTGAAAAGGCAGAAGGAAAGAATCCTTCCTGCCACTCTCTCTTCTGGGCTGTGTATTCTAGACTCCCCTCTTCTCCAGGTTGGGCTGAGCCTCCCAGCCCTTCAGCTACTTCTGGGGTTGTCCATGTTGCTGGTGTGTGGAAGAAGAACTTACTGCTCTCTCATAAGATTATAGCCTTGGGCACATATTCTTTTATATATGTATGTACATAGCATAGCATACATAAACACTGCACATAGTAACAAAAAATGCAAAGCTGTGTTAATTGGTAATAGCAGCACTTTAAAAAATGATTTACACTGAATACTAAACATAAGTCATCAGACCTTAAGGCGTGAAAGCCCCTTCTCTACATGGGGGCAAGATCTGTGTCTGGGTGTGAATAACCCAGATCTTTAGTGTTCCTGGTCTGGAAAGGACTGGGAGTATACCCCATAGCTCCTTGGGAAGGGTGCACACCATAGAACTTATCAGGACTGAAGGCAAGAAGGTCACATGTGTGTCTGGTTCCTTCTATCAGGGCATAGTGACCTGTACAAGGTGGGGCTGAGCAGAGATTTGAGGGTGCTCCCTGATCTTGACCCAGCAGGAGATGGT
Source organism: Rhizomys pruinosus (assembly GCA_009823505.1). Lineage (NCBI taxonomy): Eukaryota > Metazoa > Chordata > Mammalia > Rodentia > Spalacidae > Rhizomys > Rhizomys pruinosus. Next base: position 2,633,017 of record VZQC01015004.1, read on the forward strand.
CTAAGAATCCTTGATTTGAGTTTGGTATATGGGGGAGGGCTCAGAAAGTTAATTCAGAGTTGTAGAGTTATTCAAGAAAACTTCCTGGGAAAAGTTCCTGATAAATCATTAAGAGCCAAAAGATCAAAGTCCTTTTTAAAGTGGTGTAAGAAAAAAATGAGTTTTGGGTTTTTTTTTTTTTTTTTTTTTTTTTTTTTTGAGACGGGTCTGTAGCCCTGGAACTCACTATGTAGAGCAAGCTGGCCTCGATCTCAGATCCACCTGCCTCTCATGAGTGCTGAGATTCCCAGGATTAGATCTCCACATGAGACACCCACCAGCCTGGTGAGAATAGGCCACCTTTCTGCCTAAACTTAGTACCTGCTGGTTATGCTAGTTCTTTTCATAGTATCCATCACAATTTTTATGCAGTTCCCTTTCTGTGTATTGAATATCTGTCTTCCTAATTAGACTCAAAGTTACATTAAGACTTCTTATGATTGGATGGATGGATGGTCGGGGGTGGGTGGATGTGTGGCTGAATGGATGAAAGGATAGGTATTGGACAGATGGCTGGGTGGATGAATGGATGGATATATGGATATGTAGATGGATGGATGGGGTGGGTAGATGAGTGGATGGATAAGTGGATGGATGTAGGACAGATGGATAGATGAAGATACTTGTGATCTCATGTAGTATGGATACACAGATGAAGATACTCCTCTTTGAGATCTCACGCACTGTGATATTACTGTCTAGACTTGACAGAATGCTTTCTTAACATTGGTTATTGTGTGGTGAACATTACCAATCCAATTATTAATCAAGCCTGAACATATTGAGAACTATACCAGGGTGTGTGCACATGCATATGTGCCTGTGGAGGCCAGATGTCCAGTGGATATCAAATCAGAAAAGGGACTGGAGATAATGGTTCAGCAGTTAAGAGTACTGGCTGCTCCTGCAGAGGCTCCAGCTTCAGTTCCCAGCATCACCATGGCTAACAATCATCTGTAACTCCAGTTCCATGGGATCTGATGCCATCTCCTGACCTCACCAGGCACTGCACACATGGGTGCACTTACATATAGGTAAAACACTCTAATTTTAAAAAGCCAAAAATTAAATTTTAAGCAGGCAAGAGAAACACCACTCGAGAGACACCTTTCATTATGCCTAATGTTGGCATTCTTGGGAAGGACAGTGTCTCCTGAGCTGAATAGCCACCTTGTCCAGCAAAAAATCACACAAAATCATCACAAATCACAAGAGATCTTCATGGAAATTGTTTGCAGCAATCCTGGCACTTAACCTTTTGCACTGGTCACAGCAGTCTCTCCTGAGTTGGGTGGAAATGCCGATAGCCTGGGCTCACCCAGGTTCTGCCCATGCAGCACCAGTTTATGGCCAGCTCTGTTCAGGAGGTTCCCTGGGCTTGGGGGGGCCTTGGCCCACCCCAACAGGGCAGGTCTGACACAAGCTGTTTGAAGCAGTGGTGCCTGTGGCTACATTTTCTAAAGCTGCAGCTATGTTTCAGCAGCAAGCAGCTGCAGTTGCTATGCAGCCCCCTCAAGCCCTCTGTGCACTTTTCAGAGTGGCTGGTGCTGGCATCTGGGCACAGTCTGACAGTCTGACAGTCTTCAAGTCAACTAGGGCACCAGGGAAGAGTCTTCAGAGACGTCAGGGTGTTAAATTTACCCCATCCCCCAACATCTTTGCTCTCACAGGAAAATAAACAGAAAGTCCACTTACAATAAGAACTAATACTGATGGTAACAGTTAAAAGTGCTTCTAACAGGGGCTGGAGAGATGGCCTAGCGGTTAAGAGTGCCGATCGCTCTTACAGAGGACCCGGGTTCGATCCCCAGCACCCACATGGCGGCCGAGAACCATCTGAAACTCCAATTCCAGGAGAACTCCAGTTCCAGGGGAATCCGAGACCCTCTTCTGACCGCGGCATTGCACGACACAGGTGCACAAACCTGCATGCAGACAGTACATTCATACACATATAAAAAAAAAAAAAAACNCACTTGGTCCTGTGCTTTGGGCCGTGGGGGCATAGTGAGTCACGGAGGGAGCTTGTGGCAGAGAAGGCTGCTCACTTCGTAGCACCAGGGAAGCCAAGAACAAGAAAGGCGGGGTCTGGGAAGTCAATGTTGCCTCAAGAGCACACTCCCAACAGTCTAACTTCTTTCTAGGCTCCACCTCCTAAAGGTCTGCCATATCCTAACAGTGCCACAGCTGGGGACCAAACCCTCAGCACACATGTCTTAGGGGGGACATGCAAGATCCAAAGTATATCACCAGCTGTGACCACAGACAGAGCAAGGGACATCTCCAACTCCAGTCCCAGCTCTCCAACTGAACAGAATACCACCATTCAGTACCACAGAGTACTACTGTTCAATACTGCAGAGTACCATAGTTCAATACCATACTCAGCAAGTAGCAGTGCTCAACGAGGCATGATATACATACAAGACAGTCTTTCACCTGGGTGAAAAGCATGCTGGTCTGTCTCTACTTTGTCTTCAGGGAATACAAGGATATCAAATAAGCCTGTGACAATGCAGTCAGGCTCACAAAAGTAGGTAACAGGGCATCAGATCCCAGACAGTGAAGCTGCCTGACCCTCCTGTAGGTCAGGGGCCACATTGCTACACTAGCTGTCATTTGGCTTCCTGTTCCTTTCCCTGGTTTGAGACTTTTGAAGCCTGGGATGAATCTCTATGCAGGAGGAACCCTTTTGAAACAGGTCTTGCTATCCTCCCATCTGTGCTACAGGGCAGCTGGGTGTCCCTTTGTCCTTAGGGTACATGTCTGCCTAGGCCTGTGGGAGAGGGCAGCACCCCCAGGGCTGCTGTGTGTACTCAGTACCTATCTCCCTCTACTGATTGAAAAAGCCCCTTGAGAACTTCAGGACCTTTGTTTTCTGTCCCCAAAGTGTTCTTTACTGGGTGCTACCTGTCAGGATCCCTGAGCTGTTTCACACGGGAACAAAAGCCCAAGCTTCCTGTGTCGTCCGCCCTTGCCCTGTTCTGACTGTGCGTCCTCACTGTCCCTCTGCTCCCTCCCACTCTTCCCCCTCAGCATGTGCGCGAGTATCTCGTCACCTCGGCACTATCCCAGCCCCTCGGACATTTTCTTCTCTAGTGCCGGATCCAAACATTTTGTACTGTGAAGGTTCTGTCTGGTGACTCATCCTGAGTCACTGGGAGTCAGAGATCACCTAGAGCCTGGAAGGGTCTGGTGGGAGTTCTTTGGCAAAGTGTGGTCTCCTGGTACAGAGACTCTCCTCATGCTAAGGTGTGGCTCTCCTTCCCCAGGTACCTATACCCCGAACAACTGACAGTTACTTATTCTGGCATGGACAAGCCCACACCTCCCTGCTCCCCACACTCTGGCTCAGGGTGTTTGTAAACAGGGAAGGGATATGGCAGATGGGGCGAGTGAGAGCCCCTGCTCCTCTGGGAGGACAGCATGGCCCCTTCTGAGCATCAGGGGCCTGGTCCAGAAAAGCATTGTGTGTCCATAAGGAGCAGGGAGCTCCCACAGTAGACATGCAGGAAACCTCCAACCTCCCTTCACAAAGTGAGGGCTAGCATTACCCCTTGCCTAGCTAGATAACAATGCTGCTCTAGATATGGGCAGAGACCATCTCTGCTTGTCAGCTTAGCCCACTGCCATGTGCCAAGGACCTGGAAAGAGCCATGTGCTACTCTGGGCTATTACAGATGGCCAATGGCTACCTCTGGCCCAGGTGAGGGGCTGAGGAACAGATGGCTGTCTTGTTATTAGAGAAATTTGCAATCAGGCAGGTGGCGGCAGGCTTCAAGTCACACGAGGGGATTTTCACAAACACGGGCCAAGTTTACAAAGAACAATAAACAAATTCTTACTTTATTGTGTTCTCTGCTTTTGAGGCTGCCTCATGGAATTGCTGGGAAGACAGTTTATACATCTCCGCATTCTACAAAGAAAAAAAACCCCACAATTGATTAGCAAAGACCATCGTCTTTCTCTGGTCACCTCTGGTACATTTGCATTACAACTGGATGGATGCTAACTTCTTAACTGGCACTGGCACAGCTTGGGTTCCAGCTCCCACCATGAGCTGACTGCTACAATGGAATTCCAGAAAAGCAAGTTCTGGAGGAATACCACAAAACCTCTAGGCCAGAGGTGGCAAAACCTACTAGGTACCTCACCTGTAAATAAAGTTTTTGCATGGCACATGGCCAAAATATCTGTGTCTGGATGTCTCTGGCTGCTCGCATGCACAGGGACTGTGAAGCAGCTGTGATGGAGACTTCACAGTTTGCAAAGGAAAAAAATCAAACCAAACCAAACCAAACATGCTGAACTTAATCTACTATGATTTATATTGGACAGATTGACTATGCTGCCCAGAGAGGTGAAGTGACATGTAGAGGTCACACAGCAAAGGCAGTGCCAGGGCTCCCCAGTGTCTGGATTCCAAGCCTGGGGCATGTTCTACTGCTTACAAGGGGTCTGGAGCTCTGTGGGGCAGTTGTAATTGCATGGACTTTGTTCTTCCTGATATAACCTATCATACATAATTCTGAAGAGTGAGGCTGACAGGGACAGAGACTTAAGAAAGAGAACAAGGTAGATGGTTCTTCACCCTAGTGCCACACTGTGATCCTGGGCAAGTTGCTTAACTTTGTCCTGTCCTGGCCTGTCCCCACTGGGGAGTGCCGAGAACCATGGATGGACAGACATGTAGGGACCCACAAGGGGCTGAGCCTGGAGGCTGAGAGTGAGTCGGATGGTCTCTGTGTAGACCTCTTGAGTAAGGCAAGAAGTCAGCAGCAGATGCCTCATGTGGTACTGAGGCCAGGCCCTTGCAAAACTGACTACATTTCCTCCTCAAAGCCTTACACAGAGGAATCTCTCTGTTTTACAGTTGAGCAAACAGCTTTGGTTTCATCAGTCAGTCCCTGCAACAAGCGGGTGTGAAAAGGAAGGACTGTAGAGCTACAGGGCTGGGCTTCCTTATGTGTCTGTCAGGTTCAGCCTGGCTCCATCTACCTGCTGTGTAGATACCTAACCTTGCCCTGGTGAAGAGAAAGCAGCAAGCCAGTACTTGGATGGACAAGGAGAAGTGAGAGGTCCACATAGACCTGGCAGGAGATTATGTCGTGGGGGCATGGAGCCCAACTGGGTCTGCAGGAAGGGAACTAGGGCAGAGGACTTCCCCTAGAAACCCCAGGTGTGAAAGTAGGACTGGGCTGGAACCAGGGTCCACTTCCACCTGCTTTGGGGATTCCCACTACTCATAGTCTCGGGGAGTGTTGACTGAGAGGTCAGCAAGGAAAGGGGACTCAAGGGAGAGCCTGGGGGCTCACAGCCGCTGATAGGGAAGACCAAAGTCTACTTAGGATTGAGTAGATCATCTAGCCTGTTCCCTCTAGTCTCCTCTCTCCATACCAGGGAGGCATCTCTGGCCCCTCCCTAAGACAAGCCAAAGACCCCAGCACACATGAAATAAACACACAGGTCTCTTTCTTGCAGCCTGATGATGGCGGGTCTGTGCTGATGCTGGAGCCAGAAGGCTTCCTGCTTCCCCTAAGCCCTTGCATTCACACCAAGAGGTTTGCTTCTGCCTCAGCCAGCCTGACATTTCCCATCATGGCTGTCCTGGTTAACAATAAGGACAGAGGCAACTGGATGGGTGCCTCTGTGCCTCTCCAGCAAACACTCTTGGGCGGCAGCCTTCGGATCATTGGGACTCTGCTGCAGCCTTCTGTTCTTGAGTCTCTTGAGCCTGTGGCATGGTTTGTGGGCCTACAGTGTGACTGTGCTAGCTGTAGCCTTTGGGAAATCCACTTCCTTTAAGCTTTGTTTTTCTTATTTGCAGGGTGACAGAAAGCCAGGGTCACAAGTCCCTCTCACTGGACAGCACTACTGCTGGCTGGTGTACTTTCTGGAGCTGTAAAGTACCTCACTCCAAGCTCCTGCCATGGCTTCTGAACTTTCTTCCCCATAAAACATCCACCTGGCTCAGGCTGTCTCTTAGAAGCTTTCTTCGTGTACCTGTGTCCCCAGGGTCAGGCCATACGCTTCCTGGTGGCTACTTGTTGATGTACTTCATTTGTGCTCTGTGCACCATGAGCTGACAGAGAGGCCTCAATGTCTTCTCTGTATGGTAAATAGCACACAGTCTGCACCAGGGGACATGGAGCTGAGTTTGTGGTCAGTGAGATTTGTCATAGGAAGTGCCCACAGGCCAAGAAGTGGTAATCACCACCCCACTACGCCTCCTCTATTTTCTCAGGATGACTCAGAGAAAATCCCTGCTGCCCCTGTCCTGTCTGTCCATTGGACTTTGTCACAACTGTTGTCCTGGAAGCACAGGCAGGTCTCCAAGCCACAAATGGGGAGCATCATCCCAATTCCTTTGCTGATGCCCCCCCCCCAGTTCACAATGCATCCCTCTCCTTGGGGACAAGGACCCTCTATAGATTGTAACTTGCCACCACCATGGGAATTTGGGGGATGGTCAACTCCGTGTTTATCCTGAGATCCTTGGAGAATTCAGAGATGAAAGCAGCTCAGATAACACTGTGTCATGATTACAAAGGGATGGGAGGAAGGTTGTTCAGTGCTGTGGGGCACCTTCTGGGGCAGCCTGCGGACTTGATGGGCCAGCCTGTCTTCTTATACCTGAACTGAAGCAAACCAAGACTCCCCCATACCTTCTCTCTGCTGGGGCTAGTGATGGAACCTATGACCTTCTTAGCTCATAGCAGACTAGCACTCACTGAACTGCATCCTAGCACCAAGGCACAATTTTTGTTACACCAACAAAGGTTGTTGTTTTTTTTTTTTTTTTGCAAAGTTTTTTAAAAACATTAGCACATATGTTTTTTCTTTCTTTTTTTAAATTTTAAAATTTATTTTGTATGTGTATGAATGTACTGTCTGCATGCAGGTTTGTGCACCCGTGTCGAGCAATGCCGCGGAGGTCAGAAGAGGGGGTGGGATTCCCCTGGAATTGGAGTTCTCCTGGAATTGAGTTTCAGACGGCTCTCGGCCGCCATGTGGGTGCTGGGGATCAGAACCCGGGTCTTCTGCAGAGCAGTCGGTGCTCTTAACCGCTAGGCCCATCTCCCAGCCCCCACATATGTTTTTTAAAAGTGAAAGGAGGCAGCACGGGAGGCAGAGGCAGGGGGATCTCTGTGAGTTCAAGGCCAGCCTGGCTACAGAGGGAGTTCCAGGCCAGCTGGGGCTACAGGGGAGATCCTGTCTCAAAAAGATAAAAAAAAAAAAAAAGGGAAAGGAGGTTAGGGGGAGCAATGGTGAGCCTACGGATCCTGGCCCTGGCTCATCCCTTTTCTCTGTGCCACCTGGGTAAGGCCATGGTACACTTGTGAGTGCTTGGTGAGGGCACACTTTGTGAAGGAGGACACTATAAGGGAACATACTATAAAGGAGTACGTGTGGGTGAGCACACTGTGAGGAGTCCACTGCTAGAGCACACTGCGAGGAGTCCTCTGCTGGAGCACACACTGCGAGGAGTCCCCTGCTGGAGCACACACTGTGAGGAGTCCACTGCTGGAGCACACTGTGAGGAGTCCACTGTTGGAGCACACACTGTGAGGAGTCCACTGCTGGAGCACACACTGTGAGGAGTCCCCTGCTGGAGCACACTGTGAGGAGTCCACTGCTGGAGCACACACTGTGAGGAGCCACTGCTAGAGCACACACTGCGAGGAGTCCACTGCTGGAGCACACACTGCGAAGAGTCCCCTGCTGGAGCACACTATGAGAGTCCACTGCTGGAGCACACACTGTGAGGAGTCCACTGCTGAAGCGCACTGTGAGGAGTCCACTGCTAGAGCACACACTGTGAGGAGTCCACTGCTGGAGCACACTGTGAGGAGTCCACTGCTGGAGCACACACTGTGAGGAGTCCACTGCTAGAGCACACTGTGAATAGTCCACTGCTGGAGCACACACTGTGAGTAGTCCACAGCTGGAGCACACACTGTGAGGAGTCCACTGCTGGAGCACACACTGCGAGGAGTCCACTGCTGGAGCACACACTGTGAGGAGTCACGTGGAGCACTGTGAGAGTCCACTGCTGGAGCACACACTGTGAGGAGTCCACTGCTGAAGCGCACTGTGAGTAGTCCACTGCTGAGCACACACTGTGAGGAGTCCACTGCTGGAGACTGTGAGGAGTCCACTGCTGGAGGACTGTGAGGAGTCCACTGCTGGAGACTGTGAGGAGTCCACTGCTGGAGACTGTGAGGAGTCCACTGCTGGAGACTGTGAGAGTCCACGCTGGAGCCACTGTGAGTAGTCCACTGCTGGAGCACACACTGTGAGGAGTCCACTGTTGGAGCACACACTGTGAGGAGTCCACTGCTGGAGCACACACTGTGAGGAGTCCACTGCTGGAGCACACACTGTGAGGAGTCCACTGCTGGAGCACACACTGTGAGTAGTCCACAGCTGGAGCACACACTGTGAGGTGCCACTGAGGAGTCCACTGCTGGAGCACACTGTGAGAGTCCACTGCTGGAGCACACACTGTGAGGAGTCCACTGCTGGAGCGCACTGTGAGTAGTCCACTGCTGGAGCACACACTGTGAGGAGTCCACTGCTGGAGTGCACTGTGAGTGAGTCCACTGCTGGAGCACACACTGCGAGGAGTCCACGCTGGAGCACACTACTGTGAGAGTCCACAGCTGGAGCACACTGTGAGGAGTCCACTGCTGGAGCACACTGTGAGGAGTCCACTGCTGGAGGACTGTGAGGAGTCCACTGCTGGAGCACACACTTGTGCTCCACTGGTCTTGACACTTCCAAAGATGCAACGAGCCCACCCCTTATCCTTTCAGTTTTCAGAGGCCCCTGCCCCAGCTTCCTGCTGAATCTCAGTGCTTTACAAGTGAACAAACACCCTCTACCTGAAGCCAAGCAGCTCCCACTATGTCTTCTGAGCCATTACATTCTCCCACTGCTGCAAGCAGTACTGAAGAGAACACTTGGGTACCCACAGCTCTGAGCATGAATGAAATATCTATAGAGAGCTGGGCGTGGTGGCGCATGTCTTTAATCCCAGCACTCGGAGGCAGAGGCAGGCAGATCTCTGAGTTTCAAGGCCAGCCTGGGACTAAAGGGAAGCCCTGTCTCAAAAAAAAAAAAAAAGACACAACATAAAACAAAAGAAAAAAAAACCTAGAATCAGATGCTGAGTCAAAGGGTACATGCCTTTCTAACAAACTGTAAAGGATGAAGAGACATTAGACAAATGTTTCGGAGGCCTGATGAACAGAGTAAACAGCATGAGAGACCCAGGAGCAGTACATGGTACTTGAAGGAGACCAGGGCTGTTGCTGACAATGGCAGGAGCAAGGACCTAAGAGGCATAGCAGGGTGGGCATAGTAGGTACAGAGTCATCGATCCTGGGTTCCTCCAGGCAAGTGTGGTGGTGGTGGTGGTGGGTTGGTGGTGGGTGGGTGGTGTTGTGGTGGCGAATAAAGGCCCATGGCATTGTTGTTTTGTGTTTTTGAAGACAAGTTCTCACTCTCTAGCCCAAGCTGACGTGGAACCACTATGTAGACAAGGCTGACCTCAAAGACACAGTGATCTTCCTATCAGGGATTACAGGTCTGAACCACTATCCCTGGCCAAGGCCTTGCTTTTGAAGTGAGGGAGTATCAGGATAGAGTTTTTTAAATTAATTAATTAATTAATTATTGAGACAGGCTCTCCCTATAGCCCCACCTGGCCTGGAACTCACTCTGTAGACCAGGCTGGTCTTGAACTCACAGAGATCTGCCGCCTCTGCTTCCTGAGTGCTAGGATTAAAGGTGTGTGCCCACACCTGGTTTTAAAGACGGTTCTTAGCCACATGGTGGTGCTGGGAATCAAACCAGGGTCCTCTGTAAGAGCTGCTGGTGCTCTTAACCACTGAGCCATCTCTCCAGCCCCAGACCCATTTTTAAAAGGACAGCAGTAGCTGTGGTCAATGGAGTCCAGTGAGCCCAGAGAGGTCATCAACATTGGAGGATCCTGGAGTGCCACAAGCCCGCGGCTGGTGTGGAAGCGTATCTGTTTCTGGGAAAGCTCTGGTAGGCCTGAACCATTCTCTCACTGTCCTGCTGCCACTGTCAGGCTCCACCATCACTAACTGTGAGTTTTGGAGACTTCTCTTCCCCTTAGGTCCTCAAGTTCCCACTTCTGGATCTGCTTTTCCTCTGCTCTAGACAGCTGCTCCTCCCCTGTGCTTCCAGCTGCTTCTTGAGCACATCTGAAGACAGAGGAGCAGATCTCCATTAATTAAATCTGCCATTAAAAATTAAGTAACGTGAGTAAGAAGGTGTGAGTATTATCTCTGTGGGTTTCAAAAGTCACAGTGTTTCTTCAATTACTTCCCAAGCAGTTTTCATATTTCATAGCATCTGATTTCTCCAAGGGCCTGGATTTGCAAGATCAAAAGAAGTGCGAGGGTGAGAGGAGCAAGGTGGGAAGGCAGAAGGAGGGCGGTGGCAAGACATGTCACGAGCAATAGAGATCGGCCGTCTGTCCCAGGCAGAGCCCAGTGCAGATGCAGAGCAAAGAAGGACACAGAGGACAGTGGTCTATGCATACCCACTGAGCACAGTCAGGTGAGGCCCACATGTTACTACGGACATAAGGATAAGAGTTTAATCTTTCATTTACCTCGAGGACAGTAACTTCTGGGCCAGAGTCTCTGTAGACAGACACCTACACTAAAGGCATTCATCAATGGCCTACTGGATGACTGACTAGCCAGGGCTAAGTGTCAAGGAGCTAGAGCTTGAGGGATGACAGTAAGAGAAAGGCCCAGGAGCATGAAGCACCATGGAGATGCAGAATGGGGCAGCAGGGCTGTGACTGGGTCACGGAGTGGAGCTTCCTGGGCTCATCAGGGCCCCTCCTCCCTGTGTATGACATGGCAAGATTTCTGTGCCTTCTCCTCAGCTTCTGCCCTGCACTGAGAACTACAACAGAGCAGTTGGCACAGAGCTCGGTGGGAGTGAGGAAGACAATGCATCAGAAAATGCTTACATGGTGCCTGGCAAGGAGAGGACTTTTTCAGAACATAAATATCGCCCACTCCAATGCATATGAACTAACAGGGCATGCAGAGTGCCAGGAAGAGAGCTGAGTGCTGAGGAGTGAAGGAAGACTCCTCGGGGGCAAGACCTCCACTACCATAGAGATTTAAGCCTCTTTTGCTCATGATCTATCCCCAGAGCCTATACGAGGGCCTGGCACACAGCAGGCCCTTAAGAGGAAATTGCTGAATAAATGCAAATGGAGGCCAGAACCACATGAACTATCCACAGGCTCGTTAGGAAACAGCCACTGACTGAAGCAGTCAAGGCACTCCGCTGAGCTCCAGCTCTGTGCCAGGCCTGCACCCAGGGAGCTGGCAGGCTACTGTGGAACCCAGCTGGGGTGGCACAGGAGAATGAAGGTGTGGCTGAGGGGGGCCAGGCAGACTGAGAATCAGGGACTTGGATTCATTCCCTAAAGGGTGGGAGTATCTTACCAAATGCTGTGGGAGAATGTAAAAGGCAACAGTCACAGAGCGGGTGCTGGGCCTAGTAGCAGAGTACTCAGTGTGTATCCAAGAGGGAGAGTTACATCCCACTACAAGGCACAGTGACCCTCTCTGGCCTGGCCTACAGCAGGCCAATTCCTGAAATGACCACAGTGCTACCTCTAGGTAAGAACCACTGCCCTTTGGGCTCAGTGCAGCAAAAGCCCACCCAGGGTGTCAAGATACCAAGCCAAGAGCAGGATGTGACTGCTACAGGTTTCCTGTATGGTGCCATTCCTCCCTGTGGTGCCCAGCTGTCCCTCAGGGAAAAAAAAAAAAAACAGCCAAGGGGCATGTAGACAGAACACAGCCCTGAGGCACAGTTACATGCAGGGAAACATGAAGCTTGGACTCAGGGCTGCAGGGGGTAGGGGCATTCCAGCAAAATCAGTACAGGCTGGAAAGGGCCCAAGGCTGGAGGCCGAGCAGATCCCATAACTCTGAAAGGAACAGATTGAATTCAGGACAGCCCCATGCCAAGGTGCTGCCAGCACAGCCAGCACTGGCCATCTGGGGGGATTTGGAACCTACTAGCCTAATTATCAAAAGCTTTCAAAGCTCACAGGAATGCTAGAGTCTAAGGGAAGTAAAGATAATTACCATATTCTGGATTTGGAGTGTCTCTAACTTGAGGAGCATAATGAACAGGACTCTTTCTAGAAAGGTCTAAATCATCAATAAAAAATATTGAGTGTGAAAGCAGGACATGTCAGCCATACTCCCAAGATGTGAAGGAAATTTCAATCTCGTTAAGTGGCTGCACAGCCAGTCCAGGCTGGCAATATGCTTCCTGCATCATACTGTGGAAAGGACCCCATTTTCCTGACTTGTTACCCCAAGTATGGATGCCTAGGTCTCAGGCCTCCTGAGAGTTGGCCTTCAATCCTGAACACAATCCTTTCTGAGACAGTGCTTCCACATCACAGCATATGGCCAGACTCTCACCCTGCACTCTGCCTTCAGCACCTGTCTGTGTGGACTTAGCCTTCCTGACTCTAGGTCCTGCCTGGTGTTATCTCAGTCTTGCTACTCTCTTCCTGCCTGTCACAGTGGGCTCTACTTTATTTAGTCTCTGTCTTCACACATACCCAGACCCTGGGATTTGCCCCTCAGGGTAATACCTCAGCTCCCATGTTAAGCTCTGAATTTTGGGCCATCTGGGCAGCCTGTCTTCCTTATCATTCTATGCACAGGATGCTCTGGGCCATTCAGAGACCTGCCTGCCCACACTCCGCCTAGTCTCTGCCCAACCTTCCATGGAGCTCACAATTCCTGAGGCTCTGAGCTGGCTTCCTTGCCCATTCTCCCTGAGCCACCCAGCCTTATCTGTCCTCTAGCCTTGAATTTCCAACTGCCAGCAGATGATTATGTCTGGTCAGGCCACCACTGGGAACTCTTACCCCACCATGGCACTTTTTTTCCAGTGCTGACTGAACCTCTGTCTACACCCAAGATTCTCACTCTCAAGGGGACGTTCACTACACATTTGTGATACTGATCCCAGTTCCAACTGACACAGAATGGCAAGCCCACCCCCTTAAGCCTGTTTCCTGGTGGGTCCAGTAAGGCATTGATCCCCAATACTCAGGGGTGCACTGAGGACGAAGTTATGAGTGGATCCAAACATGCCAAGCATGCTGTCCAGCACATCGTTGTTCTATCCCGTGCTTCTCTTATTCATTCAAATAGCATTTGTTGAGTGCTATTTGCCAAGCTCTGCTCTACAAGCAGTGGGCACAGCAGTCAGCGAGGGGGTGAAGTCCTTGCCTTTACAGATGTAACAGTCTGGGATATAGGAAAAGTAAGCAGAATTCAGCAGTAATGCTGTTTAGAAGATCACAGCAGCTCAGGGCAATAAGGAGCAATGAGATGGAGGCTGATTTCCATGGTTATCAGCAAATGCCTTTCTACCTGCTGGCAACCCCAGGCAGACAGCTGACAGATAAAGTCAAGGTGTGGAGAGGTACTAAGGTGGGGACTGCACTCAGTGAGTTCACTGAGTAGAACAATGAGCTTGGAAAGAACTTTCAGGGATGATACTGAAGGCTACCAGTGCTGACTCAAGCATGTCAAGCCTGGGCTGGGCATGGTAGGAGGCCACCAGAGGGTGAGCTCTGGGAATTAGCACCACAGAACTCCCTCCTGGAAGGACCATGGAGTCATGCAGTAGTCTATGTGGAGAGGAGTGGAGACAGCCTGGGTACCTAGAGGCTATCTTCAGTGAAGTCATGAGAAATGGCCAGGTCACTTAGTGGAGGGACAAACTGTCTCTACTGGTGGCAATGGGGAATTAGACAAGCCTCAGTGTTGGCCTGCTGAGGCAGGATGTTCAAAAGATGGTGGGTAGAGACCCCAAGGCGAGACTGGCATTTTTGCCAGGGTACACTTGTTGGTTCAGTCTTGGCAGAACACTGAAAGCCCTGTATCTGTATTGGAACTGTGTCCCACTAGCTACAACCTGCTCCCGTTTTCTCTGTCCCTCAGTCAGATGTTTTCCTTTCCCACACCCTACCTCTGGTCCTCATCACATTCCTGCCTTGGAGAAATCACCCCTTACTCAGAGATTACCTGTCAGTTATCACTGCTTCCTGCTCCTTGGGTCCCCATGTTAAGCTGGCAACAAAATGTGGCCATCTTGACTCCTCCTTCTTTCCCCACCACTGCATTCATTCAGTCCTTATCTCCCTTTGAGTGGACAATTACAAGGCTGTACCTCATACAATACATATGCCATCCTAGACCCCTGAGCTACCTTTTTTTTTCCAGCTAACCCTCTAGACAGAGGACAATGGACAATGCCCTTCCTCTCCAGGCAGACTACTCAACCCCTTCCCCGTCTCTGTACTAACATATTCCTTCCAGTGGCATTTCCCATAGTGTGCTACAACCATCTATTGATGTGTCTTGTCTCCCCTGGGAACTGCTTGGGCTCCAGAGTAGGTTTTTCCCCCTTCCTTATTGGACATACTTGGGGAACGGCTAAAGGGCATTTTCAGTCCATTTTGGGTTGCTTTGCCCTCATCACCTTTTGCCTACCTGGTATGACTTGCCTGCTGCCTCATCATGCAGGACCATCTTCCTGAAATAACTCTAATATGTCCTGCCCCTCATCTTCCAGGTCCCTCCATCTTTCCCTCCTCAGGCACCCCTCAATCTTAGGAGATACAGTCCATGCTTATTTCCTAAGATACCTGGCTAACTGCCATTAAAACCCCATAGGTATGAACTGCCAATAGGAGACTTGGTGACAGTGGCTGTAGGTGAGACCCTTCCAGAAGTATTTGCATTTGTGAAAAGGCAGAAGGAAAGAATCCTTCCTGCCACTCTCTCTTCTGGGCTGTGTATTCTAGACTCCCCTCTTCTCCAGGTTGGGCTGAGCCTCCCAGCCCTTCAGCTACTTCTGGGGTTGTCCATGTTGCTGGTGTGTGGAAGAAGAACTTACTGCTCTCTCATAAGATTATAGCCTTGGGCAATATTTTTTATATATGTATGTACATAGCATAGCATACATAAACACTGCACATAGTAACAAAAAATGCAAAGCTGTGTTAATTGGTAATAGCAGCACTTTAAAAAATGATTTACACTGAATACTAAACATAAGTCATCAGACCTTAAGGCGTGAAAGCCCCTTCTCTACATGGGGGCAAGATCTGTGTCTGGGTGTGAATAACCCAGATCTTTAGTGTTCCTGGTCTGGAAAGGACTGGGAGTATACCCCATAGCTCCTTGGGAAGGGTGCACACCATAGAACTTATCAGGACTGAAGGCAAGAAGGTCACATGTGTGTCTGGTTCCTTCTATCAGGGCATAGTGACCTGTACAAGGTGGGGCTGAGCAGAGATTTGAGGGTGCTCCCTGATCTTGACCCAGCAGGAGATGGTCTAAGAATCCTTGATTTGAGTTTGGTATATGGGGGAGGGCTCAGAAAGTTAATTCAGAGTTGTAGAGTTATTCAAGAAAACTTCCTGGGAAAAGTTCCTGATAAATCATTAAGAGCCAAAAGATCAAAGCCTTTTAAAGTGGTGTAAAAAAAAATGAGTTTTGGGTTTTTTTTTTTTTTTTTTTTTTGTCTTTTTGAGACAGGGTCTCCCTGTAGCCCCAGCTGTCCTGGAACTCACTCTAGACCAGGCTGGCCTTGAACTCACAGAGATCCACTGCCTCTGCTAGGATTAAAGGTGTGCGTCACCACATCCAGCGAGAAAAAAACAATTTTTAAGACTGAGGGGTCAG
This sequence comes from Rhizomys pruinosus, assembly GCA_009823505.1. NCBI lineage: Eukaryota > Metazoa > Chordata > Mammalia > Rodentia > Spalacidae > Rhizomys > Rhizomys pruinosus. The sequence goes on from VZQC01015004.1 coordinate 2,648,841, forward strand.
CTTTACTTGCCCAGACCCAGGTCCTGTTGATTGGAAAGGGATCCCCTGGATCTGACTGGAACTGACTAGAGCCAGGGAACAAGCATTGGGGGGGCTGGCCAGCAAAAAGCCTGCACAGCTGTGAGCACAGAGAAGCCCTTAACCTGGGTAGACAGAACCACAGTAGGGTAGCCAGGGAGGGAATTCAGAGTATGCTGGGCATAAGCAGGATTGACAAGGTAATCTACCACTGTATCACTCCACGGGCAGGGTGTGGGAGAGGAGGCCAGACAGCAGGGCGCAGCGCCACTCAACAAACGCTGGGCAACCAGCCATTCTTTGGGGCTGCTTGTTAGTTGTTTCTTTACCTTTGCAAAACATATTTTGTTAAGCCAATAACTAAAGAGTTTGAAAAGCAAAATGCATAGCCCAACATAAAAAAAAATCAAATCAAGAGATGTGTCTTAATTCCAACTTTGCTATTGACTGGTTATGTAATCCTTAATAAAATTACAGTCTTGATACTGTGGGGTACAGTGATTCTCTGCAGAAGAAAAAAGCAAAAATACTCAAGGACAAGCCTATAGCTATGAAACCAGAAGCTGGAATTCCATAGTTAAGGAAGATCTGTAGACCCTGGGGATCTAGCCTGCTGGTTCAGGCTGAGGAGCATTAGCATATCATAGCTGTGCATTCAGGCCACAGAGGCGTGAGGGCGTGAGTAAGCTGTTTCCGCTGATCTTAAAGGTTCCACTTGCACCTCTGCAGGTGCCACAAAGGTTTTAATACGAGACTTTCTTACCTCCCCCTAGAACAAGGAGAAATATGATGATAAGGTCGTTTCTCAACATGATTAAACTTGGAGCACAACTGTTATAGAGGTAATCTCTAATAAAACTGGTAAAACTGCGCTCTAGATTGACTGATAGACAATGGAACTCTGAAAAAAATATTCTCTCTTCAGACCAAATATAATACTAAAGTCTCCTTAAGCTATGCACTTAAGCAAAATATATTAATACAGGAGCTCTGACATAGGCAAGGGATTATTCTACCAAGGAGTTGTTGGCAGGGATCAAGTCCCCACAAAGGTAAAGGCTTCTTGCCTATAAACTGGGATACCCGCAAGAAGAGAGGCAATAAGGCCCTGCTGTCGAAGACCTGATGTAAACATGGGAAAGATTTATTGAGACCAAACACTTGCAAGTGTACAGAGGGTCTCGGATGAATACCATAGAGTGTTCCATTGGACCGCACTAAACCACTAAACCAAATATAGGTCTCCTTGAGTCAAGCAAGACTCCTCCGTCAGCACCAGCACACCTCACCTGCCTGGAAACACTGTGCAGCAGTGGCAGCCATATGCCTGTAATATCACAAATCTAATTGGCTATTGGCTCTCTCCTTGGAGGAATAACCCACAGCTGATGCCACAAGTTTACATCTCTAGTGTGTTAGGAGATGTTATAAGCCACAGTAAGACCCTGTCATATTTAACGGAAAAAAATGTAATTCATGGATTAACATACCATACAACACAGCTGTGTCTATACCAAAGTAACCTACCATAACAATTAGTACTATTAAATACCTATATATCTACATTGCTTGTGCTTCATAGTAGGGATCAAAAGGTTATTCCTGGACAAACTGTCAGCCCATGAAAGGAAACAGCAGAACTGACCAGAGACCAAGACAACAGCTCCGAAGAAAGTACTCCAGAGAAGGTGGACTGTTTTACTTCTCATCCACCTGTACCCCTTTTCTAAGCCTAGGGAACAATCTGTGGAAGAGGGGGTGTGGTAGAATGTAAGGGCTGCAATTGGGGTGAATGGTGAAATTACAACAATATAGTCTGGACACTCATTGGATCAACTTGATTGAACATACAAGCCCCCCCTGCTGGATGGTGGGACCCATGGGCTGTGTGGGTTTGGGCACAACTGCTTGCAAATTGGTTTTACATGAAGGATGCTTGTACTCATAAATTATCACTTATTGTTAAAAAAATGAAGAAAAAAACAGAGAAAGATGTAAGAAAGTTATGGCAGAATGCATGATCTGGGATGGGGTGGGGGGGTGGGGGTAAGGGAAAGGGAAATATGCCTGGAACTGGAAAATGATGTATGAAATACACAAAGCATCAATAAAAAAAAAAGGTTCCACTTGCAGATGAATTGCAGAGGTAAGGCCTGTGGAGGAGGAGGCTGCACATTCAGCAGTCCTTAGCCCTCCATGACAGAGTCCTTCTGTGACAGTCCTAAGAGGAGGTCCTAGTCTCTCACAAGACCTCTGTGAGCAGGATGTGCCCCAGGGCAGGTAGGTAAGAGCATGCCCCACCCTTTCCTCACTCTGGCTGGTCTCAGGCAGTAGGGGTCTTGTAACTCAGAGGGTAGCTCCTGAGCCAGAAGCTTGTACCCCTCTTGGGAGCTTGTTCAAAGGCAGAATTCCTTGGGCCCCACACACCGCTGCTCTTCAGAAGATTGCAGGTAGAGTATGTGCACCTTAATTCTGAGGAACACTGCGTGTGTGCATCCTCCCAAGAGCTTTGTCTCCACAACTGGCCCTGCTCTTCCACTCAGCACAATGTCCCTTTGGTTTACACCAGTAACTTCACATGCCTAAAATTCCCATAGGGTTCTGAAAGCCAGCTGTGCTGTGGTCCCTGGCTCAGCACTTACAATGGAGGCCTGTGGGATTTTAGAGATGCTCTCCTTAAGGATTCTATGTGGCTAAAGCTGAGGATCACTGTTCTAAGATGGAGCCCTGAGCTTACATCTGGGGTTCTCCACTTCCTGCTGTGCCTTTAGGCAACTACTGGTCAGTTTGCACTGACTGGTAGTGGTCACATAGAAGACCCAGACCACATGCCACTCAGCTCCTAACCCTCCCTCTTGGTGAATGCATGCTTTCAAATGATCCCCAAATTCTGCCTGGACTGTATAGGGAGCCTATGTCCCAGAGTGCCTGCTGCCTCCTCTCTCATGTAGATCATTGCTGTAGGGCATGTTTGGATGTGAAATGTTTCCACAGGCTCATGTGTTGAGCATGTGATCTCCAGCTGCTGACATTAACTTAGGAGGTTGTCCTAGTTTGTCTTCCATTGCTGTGACAAAACACTCTGACACCAACTTGGGGAGGAAAGGGTTTATTCAGCTTACATCTCCTGGGTCACAGTTCATCACTTAGGGGGCCCAAGGCAGGAACTCAGGGCGGGAACCTGGAGGTAGGAGCTGAAGCACAGGCCATGGAGGAATGCTGTTCACTGGCTTGCTCCCTTGGCCCATGCCGAGCCTGACCTCTTATACAGTACACAACAACCTGCCCAGGGTGGCACCACCCATAGTGGGCTGGGCCCTCCCACATTGCTCAACAATCAAGACAATACTCCACAGACGTGGCCACAGGCCAGTCCAATGGAGCCAATTCCCCAGTTGAGGCTCCCTCAACGCAGGTGTGTCACATTGACACTAAAGCTATCCAGCACAGAGGTTCTGGAACCTTCCAGCTCTGGGACCTAGCTAGAGGAAGCAGGCATCTGGGAGCAGGTCTTTGGGCAGAGCAGTGGTCTCTTCCTGCCTCTTGTGCTCTGCTTCTTGCCAAGAAGTGGAAAGCAGCTCCCACGACACGCTCCTGCTGTTAGAACATCTGCTCACGGGGTTGAACCCTCCAAAACAGCTGAAATAAATAATTCTGTCCTTGTGTCACAGCAACGCAATGTCTAACACAACATTGTTAGAGAACACAAGCTTTCAGGGTGGGGCCACCAGAATCAATATGTTCCCCAAGGCTCTTCTGTCAGCTCTTGATCTCCTTTGAGGAATCCCTGTTGGTGGAAGGAAGTGGACTACAACCCAAATTCAGGTTGGCATGAGGTGTCCAAGGTCAGGATCCAGCACATCCCAGTGCCCTGGCCACCAGACTGGTGAGTGTCCTAAGATGATCAGTGCAGATAAACTAGACTTAGGACATCTGCTGGGAATCCCAACATACAGACTATGAAGTTAAGTGTGCAGCTTAAGTTAGTGTGTGACCTTACCAGAAAATAAAGGTCACTATACTTGTGATTAGCTAAATGAAGTTATGCTAGTGAAGGGTGAACCTCCAATCCAATCCAACTGGTATTATTATGAGAAGTGGATGTCACATGAAGATTGGACCTCTGTCCTTACAAGTCAAGGGTCTGCCAGAATGAAGACAGACTCAGAGCATACTCCCCTCGCACTTTCAGAGGGAGCAGGGCCTACTACACCCTGACTTTGACTTCCAGCCTCAGGACCCACTTGTGATACAATAAACTGTTCAAGCCACTGAAGCGTAGGGTCCTTCATTCTGGATGCCCCAGCAAACAGAGACACTTTGCACTGTCATGGGAGATGGCATTCACCCACTCAGTTGACTGAGATGCAACAGCATCCTGGTGTGCCAGGAACTGGCCCGGGGACCACAGTGACAGGGTCAGGACAGAAACAGGGCCACTTTTAGGGTCTGCCTATGGGTTGGAGAGGCCAGACAGGGAAGGGGGCAGGGAGGGAAGGAGCTGAGGCTACACTTTAAAGGGTAAGGGATCAATTCCAAAGTGCTGAGACTTAAGTGGCAGAGAAAGAAGGAAGAAAATGAAAGGAGAAGGAACAGAGAAAAAGAGGAAAGGAGAAAAGAAGAAGGAACAGTATAAGGCACTTCCCTCAGGGGAGAGAGGAACAAGGAAGTACCACCAGCCAGGGATAGAGAGGGCTGGGGCTGTTTGTGGGTGCGGGAATGGGCTTTCTAGACACCCCCACTAACGTCCTGTACTGCAGGGAGTGGGGAGAGGACCTGAGGTTGCAGGAGAAGCTCAGGGGGTGGTGACCCGCACTGAGGCACTTAGCTACCTCTTCCTACCCAAGTAACTCCCAGACAGGGACCATTCAGCAAAACATTCCTAGCTGCCCACAGCCATGCTCCTTTACTGTCTACAACTGTGCCCCTCTACTTCAGAGTCTGCTGAGAGGCAACAAGCTCCTAGGGATAGATTACACAATTGATTCCACCCAAATCCTTTGAAAAGATCAGAATTCAGTTGGCTTTCCCATCTCTTGACACTGATTTCTCATCTCTTGACTACTTTTCTGCCTCTCATGAGACTTCTGAAGCAGGTGAGGGTGTTCCTTCCTGTGAAGCACTGGGTAAGGCATAGGGATGACTGCCCAGTGTCTGCTGGGAACATTTCCTCATTTCTTCTGGAAGAAACTGCAAGAGTTGAGTCAGAAACTATGCCTTTAGGTAGATGGAAAGGCAACAGGGGCTAGGTCTGCTCCTGTCACTGTGAGCTTGTCTGCACCTTTGTCATCTGTGATGGCAGCAAGAGGCTGCCAAAGCCTTAAGCAAAGGACTGTCCACTGCTTTAATCTTTCAAGAAAGGACATACATGGCCCTGTCTCTGAACTTAGAGGGGGCTGGACCTCTGTTGTAGGGACAGTAGAGAGACAGCTGTGGCTCTCAGCCCTGGCAGGCAGGTGATCAAAGCTGAGCCTGAGTGTGTCCCTCTCCTCTGCCACAGGGAGAGGTCCGCAGGGCAGCCACATACTTTCATGTAAGACAGGTCAGTGGCTCTGGAAAAGGTGGCTTGGTCTTCTGTGCTGTGATGCAGCGAGCCTAGGGAAGCAGGGAACAGTGTGCGTGAAACCTGGAATAGATCTTGCAAAGGACACAGAGCAGAGGGGACAAGGACTGAAATCTCTAGATCTCTCTGAGCCTGTGAATTGTTTGTTTGTTTGTTTGTTTTAAAAAACTTATGGTCTAGGGCTGGAGAGATGGCCTAGCGGTTAAGAGCGCCGACCGCTCTTACAGAGGACCCGGGTTCGATCCCCAACACCCACATGGCGGCCGAGAACCATCTGAAACTCCAATTCCAGGGGAACTCCAGTTCCAGGGGAATCCGACACCCTCTTCTGACCTCTGCTGCATTGCACGACACGGGTGCACAAACTTGCATGCAGACAGTACATTGATCCACATACAGAAATAAATAAAATTAAAAAAAACCTTATGGTCTAGCAGGATTGCAGGTGGGGTCTTTTTTAAATAAGTGGCCATAATGAGGGACAACCTACTGCAGTACTAAGAGCTGTGGAGCAGAGGGAGAACCTAACGCAGATCTCCCTGAGCCAGGGTTGCCGCAGCTGAGGGTTCCCCTCACAGCCAGTACAACTCAGTCAGTCAAGTCCAGAGCCTAGATGAGCAGCACCCCTGTACAATCCGTGTAGGACACAGGAGTTAGATCAACCAGTTGTACACTGAGCATGGCTATGAGCCAGTCAGCTAAAGTGCAGTGGCTGGGGGCTCTCTTCTGGGAGCATGGTGGCACCAGTAGGACTGGGGTTTCCTGAGGTCTAGACACAGCCAAGGTTGACAGAGACAAGGGAAGGAGAGCCCACCCAAATCCCAAAGAACCGCCCTGGCTGTGAGATCACAGCTATTCTTCTAACAGGGCTGCTTTTAAACCAAGCCTGGGGGCACACTGCCTTTAAGCCCAGTACTCCAGAGGGAGGGGCAGTCTGATTTACAAATCAGTTCCTCACCTTCCAGGGGTATATAATTAGACCCTGTCTCAAAGTTTTTTAAATTAATTAAAATAAAATAAAAGGTTGCTTCTAGAAGGGCAAATGCTGAGTCTGGACTATCTGGTTCCATCCCAGTCCATCAGGTCCTGGTGATCCCAGTGAGGAGGGCTGTCTTGGTGAGAGTGTATTCCCCCTGTGGGTGGCCCATGGGCTCTGCTGTAGTTTATACAGCACATGAATGTGCTAATCTGCTCTGTCTGACTGAGTTGGGACCAGCTTGGCAGGCCCACTCCATCTCTCACTACCTATGCAGCTGTGTGGCATCAGGGAGGCTGGGCTGGGTGGGCCTGCTCCTTTACTTGTTGTATGCTTGAGCTCTCTTTGTGCCTGGTGTGGTCCTCACTGAAATGAAATAGAACAGGCTCCATTTCCTCTTCCTCTAGACAGAGACTGAGGTTACGACTCTTCCCTTAGGGCCCCAACTCCAAAGAGTCTACAAAGCAGGGCAGCTGGAGGAGAGGAAGGGAGAGCACCTCCGGCAGAAGCTCTAGGGGACACACTGGGAAAAGGTCAGACTGGCTCCAGGTTCTCATCAGCAACTGTAAGTAACCTCATTAAATTCTCTCAACCAGAGGCCAGAATGCCATCTCTTTATAGATGAAGAGGGATTCAGACAGATGAAGAAACCTGTCCAAGGTCACATAACTAGTGAGCAGCAGAAGTGATTTAGAAATTCAGGTATGTTTGATTCCCCAAGCCATGTACTGTGGCTCTCTCCAATACACAATGCTGAACAGGTCCTTCAGTGAAAATCCAGCAAGGAGCACACACAGGATGAGTCACATGAGAGGCAAGTGCACTGTGTTCATCTCGTCTCTGTCAGAGAACACCCTGTCTCCCGTATATTTAAGCATGATCACTGTATTAATCCAAAAGAGGAAACAACCTCAGAGTCACTATCTACAGACAGTATGACATTCTTGTGCCAAGAGCCTTATCCATGGTCATGGTAGGCAGGGATACAGGAGGATTAATAGCTCTTGAAACATGGCTGCCTCTGTGAATAGGGATGCCAGTTCCTCAGGAACAGCATGTCCATCTGCAGGGCCTTAGGGAAGCCCTGCCAACTAGGGCCTTTCTGCTGTGAGGCTCTGCTCCCTCACCCTTTCCTCTGGCAGCCAGTGACCCATCTCTCCAGCTGTCCAGGAGGAAGTCTACATAGGCAAGCCTCCAGAAATTAAAGTGGCCCCCTCGGGCCACTTGAGCTGCAGTAGGCAGGCACTCCTTCTGACCAATTTGCTGTCAGGAAATCTGGGAAGACAGAAGGGTCAGGGAGAGGACTTCCACAAGTGGAAGCATCACTAGTACACATGCCCTTCTAGGGACAAGTAGTCCATTCGGCCTCCAACCTAGAAGCAGTGCTCCAGGCAAAAGCATCTTGGGGATAACCATACTCCTCATGGAGCAACCAGTCATTAGCCTGGTGTGAGCTCATGAGCAGGTCTAAGGAGATAAGCAGGGTGTGTCAGCTTTCCTGGGGCATACACAGGAACAGAAGGCTAGTAAACATGGAGGTGACCCAAGAGATTGTCATGGTGGTCAAGGGCAAGGTGAACCAAAGTCATGCAAAAGAAATGCTGAGATGCCAGAGAAGGCAGTGCGGGCACATGGTCACCAGGCAGTGGGAGCTGCTGCCCAGGCTGCTTGGAGCTGCCTCTTAACTCCTAAGCAAACTTCCACTTCTGGGGAAAAGGACTCTCCAATCTAACTCTATGTATTTTCAACGAAGACCCCATGAGCACAGGAGAACTGGCACATATCCTCCAGGGTTAGGGGTGGGTGGGTGAGGTTGCCTGAGGCATAGAAGGATAAAATTGCTTTGAAATTGCCTCTTTTATCTTGAAACGTAACTTGAATTTTTTGTGCAATTCCATAATATCAGTGTTTGCTTTAATATAAAAATAGCATTCCTCCCCTCAAAGCTCATGTAAAATGGATGTCCCGGGAAGGTGTGCCCTTTCCAGTCTGTGGTTTTACATTGTGCATCCCAGCAAGTGAGTGGGAATATACCTTGCTGGGGACAAGCTGGGCTAAGGACTCACACCTGTGAACTGGGAGCCAGAATGCTCTGCCACATACAGATGTCCCAGTTCTGACAGCTCGGGGGCAGGAGGCCCATCTTCTGACACATCTTAGGCCTGGTGACCATGTAGCCATGAGCACTGCAGCCTGCTGCCCTTGGAAAGGCTCTGGCTCAGCTTCACTGCCACCAAACTATACCACGGAGGCCAAGGTAGAGAGCAACAGGAACAGTGTCAGCAAACTGCAAAGGATTATATTCAGAGTGAGGATCACACCTTCCTGCCGTCACTCTGCTCCAACACGCAATAAGAACTATAGAAGAGCAAAGCAAAGACCCAGAAACTTTCAAAGGATCCCTGTCCTCTAGACATCAGTGTGTTCTATTGACCAGGACAGGAAAGGAAGGCCCAGTCTTCTTCCTGCAAGACCCTTGGGCAGAATCCTGTGAGCTGCCTTTCAGCATGTACAGCAGGCTGCTCTGTCCTCTGTCCTGCCCTCCTTCCTCCCTGCTGCAAACAGCTGGCCAGGAATGGTGATTCCTGCCTGTCATCCCAAGTGCTGGTCCTGGTAAAGTTCTTCCTTCTAAAGAGCTCTCAGAGGAATCCATTCCTCTCACTAACTCACTGTGCCCTGCGGCAAGTCACCTCAGCCCTTCAGGTTTTAGCAAAATGAGGCAATTAGATCATATTGATTTGAAGGTTCTTTCCAGTTTGGAGAATCTATGATTTCAGCTAGGTTATAGTTATCAAGAATGAGAAAGGTTTATATACACCTATAGAAAGAACTGTAAGACATATTATTAAAGTGGAAAAAAGCAAGCTGGAGAATCATATTGTATGAGTCCACTTGGGTAAAATACATGCTTGAGTATGCGTTAACAATTCTGAGAGGATGTTCAAGGGGCACCACAGTGGTGACTCTGCTGAGTGGGACAGGGCTGTAAGCATGCAGCACTCAGCTTTACACTGACTGGAGCATTGTATCACCTGCTGACATGGTTTCTCCATAAACAGATTCATGGAAAGCATCTACTACCACGTGCGTCTGGTGGCCTCCTGATCTCTGCTTGCCCTTTCTCATGCTGATAGGACAGTTCAGTGTCCCTGCCTGTGCGGCCCTGCCACATACATTTGTGGCCCTTTGTCTTACAAAGGCTTGGACTATTCATAGGCCACAGGTGGCCACAAGGAGCAGAGAAGCTGAGCTACTCAGCTTCAAAGGTTCTGATTTCTGTGGATCCTGAGCCCTCAGCAGCCCTCCGGGCTTCCTGGCTAGTACTGTGAAGAGGCTGGGTCTGTACTTCCCTTGTGTCTGGTTTCTCAGGGGAAATGCGTTGTCCTCAACCAAGGTACTGATCACAGTAGGACCCTGGCTATGCCATGGACATCTTAGGTGAAAAGTATTTGAGATCACTGGGATATGGCCCTTTCCTGGTCAGAGGTAGGGAATCATCAAGGTAAGAACGACAGGAAGTAGGACTGAGTGCCCCCACACAGTCTCCATAAGTGCCACAGCTGCCCCTGCTCTGCTCCCCACGCTTGGCGTGTCAGCTACTTCTGTGTCATTGTAATAACAGTACTTGACAGAAACCACTTAAGGGAAGATTTATTTTGCCTCATGGTCACAGAGGGTTCCCACCACCACTGAGGGCATAGCAGAGCAACTCAGTTCATGGCAGTGTGAATGGGTAGTCAAGGCTGTTCACATTACCATGGACTAGGAACTGGAAGGCATGGAGGCAGAGGCCACGTACAACCTTCAAAGGCATGCCTGGTAGGGAGCTACCTAATTTTGGCAGGCCCCACTTTCTCCAGGTTCCACAGCCTCTCATAGACAGTCCCTCCAGCGGGGGGGGGGGTGAAAGCACTGAACAGGAGCCCATGGTGGACATTGTAGGTTCACTCTAACACCCAGTGCTAGAGTAGGGATCTAACAGCACATCCCTGAGTCCCAGGCAGGGCCGGTGGCTGTGCTTTGCCTGCTCCTAACACTGCACTTGGGAGCACCAGGACCCCTACACACGTTCCCTCAGGAGTTGCAGCTGTGAGGCACCTGTTTGAGTGGCCTGTCCACCACCTGGCCCAGGAGCAGAGCCACGCAGGACACAGGAACAGCCACAGCACATTTACTCTGCTGCAGGGTCTGGCCCTGCAAGCTGTGCTTTCAGTCACCTCCCTCAGCAGAGTTCAGTGTTTGTCCCCGGGGACCTCTGCTGATTCTAGGACTTCCTGTCACAGACCCACTCCTCCCCGCCTCTGCAGCCCTGCTATCGCCGCCTGGCATCACTTCATCTTCTGTAACAATAGTAAAGAACTGGAGCTCACTGGATTAATGGCCTTCATGGCAATTTTGAGCAAGACAGGAAAGCTGTTAGGCATGCTCAAGCTCTGTTCTGACCTCATTCAAGGTAGGCCAGAGTACAGAGAACGGGAAGCTGCACTGCCAGCTCACAGGACGGGTGAGATGAGGCACGGATTATGAATGAGGTACCCAGGACCTGGACACAACTCACTGACAAAGCAAGGGATGGTCCTCCTACCCCAGGAATCAGATCACTACACAATACACTATCAGAGCACTGAGATCATTCACTTAAACATGAATCCGCTGAAGTAACTTTTGAGAAGCAAGAGCTATTGAGAAAGAAAACCAATCCTAATCAGCACTACTTTCTCCTGAAACACAGGAGACAGAAATGTGAGTCAAGGAATGGACACACGGCCTTACAGTGAAGGACTGGAGTCTGCCTCAAATCTCAGAGGAACTCATATAGGTCCTGAGGCAGGAGGCAACAGGAGCAGGAGGCTTCTAAACCCACACCCATGGAAATAAAACTAGGAAGCTGGAGTTGGGGGAAGTGGAGCTTACCTAGCAGAAGGGGAATGGATGTCTTTGATGGTTTACAGATGCTGTCTACTTGATAGGACCTAGAATCATCCTGGAGACCAATCTCTGGCTGTGCCCACAAGAATTTTCTTGATGAGTTTCCTCAAGATGGGAGGACCCACCTTAAATGTGGGTGGTGCTATCCCACAGACAGGGATCCAAGGCTACATCAAAAGGAGAAAGTGAGGGGGCATCTCTCGAAATGCCCTGCAAATGCTGAGTCACCAGTCTTCCTGTGCAGGGAGGTCTTGGAGACCCACTAATGGGACCTCAGCCAGTGTCCAGTCTATAAAGAGGAAAGTCTGCTCATGCTTCAAAAAGGGAAGCCTGGTCTAGCAAGACCTGATTTTGTCCTCAAGTGGATGGAACTGGTAAATGCGGATGGAACTGGTAAATGAAAAGCCAAAAGGAGCCAGGGGCTCCCCCAACCCCCGGAAAAAAAAAAAAAGCCCTGAGTGACCCTTGAGGACCACATCTTCAATTGACCTTGAGAAAACAAAAACCTTGGTTAATCTGGGCTAACTATGTGGCCTTAAACATCCAAAAGGAAAGTATAACCAGAAATAAATAGTAAGGCCTGAGAAATTGTACTTCAGGTATAAAACTTGAGATCTTAGTTTTTACTAAGACAAAAAAAAAAAAAAAAAAAAGAGCACAGTTGTTTTGCCTGTCTTACTGGCAAGTGCATCTACCCTGTGGCTGCCACTGCTTTTGCCATCCTTCAAAGATATGAGAAGACCTAGCTTTTCAACCTTCCAATATGGACTGAAGACTCAAGTCTCTCCAAGAATCCTCCAAACCTTCAGTGCCAGATGGGGACTGCTGAGACATCCAACTTGTGGACTGAACTACTACATTTCAGCCTCCTCAGAGTATAGACTGCCATTGTTGGACTACCCAGGCTGTATCATGGAGACCAGAACAGGAAGATCAAGACAGGATGCGGTGCTTACTGGACCTCATTTGGTGACCATGGGAAAGGAAAACCCCAGTGTGGAGCACAAGGGCAGAACTGATGGTGGTTTGGGCTTGCCAAGGAGGGGCCTTCAAACATGACATCTTTCAGCCTAATAAAGAAAAAAAAGATAATAAGCTGAAGATGCTAAAACCTATGATATATGTGGCATGCATATATGCATATTTTGGAATGATGCATATTGGAAGAAATAACAGCAGCACAACAACAACAACAACAACAACAGAAAAGACAGCGTCAAATAACTGACTGAAATGGCGAACTTCTGCTCAAAACAGTAAACTTCTGCATCGAGAATTTTGAGAGAGACTGAGAAAAAGATGAAAAAACATGTTTGGCAGAATGCATGAGCTCTGGTGGGGTGGGGGGGAGAGGGGGGGCACGGGTCTAGATTTGATTTGAACTTTTGTATGAAATGCACAAAACTTCAATAAAAATTAGCTTTGAAAAAACAGGGAGAAAGTGAGCTAAGCAGCAGCATTTGCCTCTCTCTGCTTCCTAACAATGGATGAAATGTGACTAGCTGCCTCACACTTGTGCTGCTGTGCCTTCTCTGCCACTCTAACTGTGGGCCAAAATAAACCCTTCCTTCCTTAAGTTGCTTACTTTGTCAGAGGAATGAGGATAGGTCATCTCACAGCCAGATATGGACTAGGGATGTACTGTGCTCTTGAGCACAAAACTGTGTGCTAGGAGTCTCAAGGATCAGAGGTAGAGAGCAAAGCAATAAGCTATACTGTGGAGCTGCAGAAGGAAAGGTCAGGGTCAGGCTGTGTCTAAGGGATGCTCTGGAGGAATGTTCTGGAGAGTGCTGGGTGTGGGGCTGGATGACATCCATGGGATGAAGGCCAGCTTGGCCATGACATGGCTATGGCTTTTGTTCCGGGTTTTCAGTCTCTTTGGACCCTGCATCTTAAGAGCAAGCAGCATACTGTGAGAGACAGACAGGCCTACAGAGCTCAAGCTGAGTTGGCCTGACCTCACCATGTCAGTTCTTCAGCTGGGGAAGAGCAGCAGGCACCCTTCATGTCTGAGTCTGAGCAGAAACCTGAAGTCCACATGAGAAAGCAATCACACAGGCAATAGGGCTTTCTGGGTGACACTGGCCAGGCTCTGATCCTCTGGGATAGTTAGTGGGATCTCCCAGAGGCTCTGTGGCATGTGCTCTAGCACAGCCTTAGGAGCAGACACTTCACAAATGCCTGGAGCCTAGATCCCATCATCCCAGAAGAACCCAGAGGTACACAGGGTTCTGGGTTGGATGCTCAGGGTAGGACTAGGACTGACATCTGCATCTTCGAGCCTAGCTTCCCTGCTCTGCCCATATAGTGGCAGTTTAAGACAAGAATACCAAGCCACCCTTGATCTATCTCTTCATTCTAACTCATCCCCCAAAGTCCTTCGTACACTGTGCTAACCCCAAACACAGTTCAAGTCCAACCATTCTCAGCCCTGTACCTCAGCACCAGCCATGTTGTGCCTACAACCAGGATGACTCAGTAGCTGCCCCCATTACTGGTCTCCAGTTTCCAGACTCACCCCTTTGGTCCCTCCTCCTGGCAGATGGCATCCAGGTCAGTGTCTCCTTCAGAAGAGCAGCCAACTGTTACCATCATTTCCGAGGCCACTCCAGGCCATCCTTCTCTCCTAGTACTCTGGCTACAACAGCCACCTCTCTGGCCTGGACATGTAAGCACATTTCTACCTCAGAACTTTGGCATTAGTACCTCCTTTGCTCAAAGATATCCCTGTAGCTGGGATCTAGGTTTCTCTCAGAACTTCTCAGAACTCTGAGCAATATTTATCTACTTTTATTTTTAGGTATTTTTGAGGCAGGGTCTTCCTTTTAGTACCAGCTGTTCTGGAGCTCACTCTATAGACCAGGCTGGCCTTGAACTCACAGAGATCCGTCTACCTCTACCTCCCGAGTGCTGGGATTAAAGGCCCGGCTTTTTTTTTTTTTTAATATTTACCTACTTTTAGACACTTCTATGATTGTTGCTGTTCCCTACTAGGGTCTCAGTCAAAAACATAAGTCTCGCAGGGAAGGCTCACAGGCCTGATACCCCTATACTGCCCATTTTAACACAATATTCCTAATGGCCTTATGGCCCCCATCAGTCTCTAAGTCACCTTCTATGGATGTCTAGGTGCCAGTCTCCAGGTTTGTGTGTCCTGGGTCATAGCCATTGTTCTGTTTATTGCTAACCTCCATCACTCATGGTGTAAAGCTTGTAAATATCCCTCCCCAGCTGAATAGCAGTCCCACTGCACAATTCCCACTTAGAAATCCAATACAGAACAGGAGCACCTGCTCTGCTCCCTTGCCATTCTTCCTACCAGGGCCTCCCAGTAACCACTGCTGAAATAGACTGCTCTGTATGGGCAAGGCCACTGCCCTGAAGTGGGATGGGGACAGAACAAGGGGGAGGAACTTCACTTAGCAGCACAGCAAGGGAATCACAGCATTGAGAGCGATGACCTCACTATAGGTGTGATGCTAGTGTCTTCAAGTACTGACTCAGCAGGTGCTGGACAACACAGCAGGGTGGCCTTAAAGGTTAGGTAGCAGAGCCAATGAGCAAGTGGATCACCTCAAGTGGAAGCTGGATGTACCTAACACTCCTGGGGCTTCTTTGTGTGAGTAGGGCCAGGACTCAACCTCAGCTGCTATTAGCAATTCCCCTACTACCAGGAGGGCCTCAAGGAAGTGAAGCTGCCTCTGCAGGGTCCCCTCAGCAGGTATCGCCTAACCAATGTGCCTATTTTATAAGTGATATGCTACAGGTGCCAAAAGGGATGTGGTGTCATGCAGTATCACAGGATCACTGTGGTCAGTGAGGGAAGCACAGCTGAGTTTGGACCTCATTGCAACAAGGGCTGGGCTCATCTGGATTATGGCTAAGCCGAGGCCCTTGCTCTGCTATTACTATTTCTTCTCAGAGCTGATAACTCCTGGCCCCCTTGCCAGCAGCAGGGCCTTTCTTAGTCCCTCAGAAAACCTAAGCACTATGCAGCAGCTGGCCCATGAGCCAGGAAGACCCCAGAAGCTGGAGTGCTTCTGATGTCATGGCACAGTCCCTCTGTCTGGCACTTCTACATGGGTAGACCACTGGGGAAACTGGCAACCTGTGGCAAGACTAGGCACCTAGACAGATAGCTTGCCAGTCAGTGGTCTTCTAAACTGCCTGCATGGGGCATGTATGGCCCCTTTGTTAGCTCCTGCACCCACATGAGTGGCTAGCTACAAATGGAGGATCAGGGCCCAGGAGGCTGCACCCCTCCTTCTATAAGCACTTTCTGTGGACCTAGCTGGAAAGTGCAGACCAGGCAGCAGGCCCACTGTGGGGTTGCTATGGTAACAGGCTTCTTCACATAAGTGATAGTCCTGATACTCAGAGTCCTTGCCAGTAGAGAATCACAGGACAAAGGTGGAGAGAGCCAGAAATGAAGACAGACACACGGTGGCAAAACATGGGAATATCCTGCACAAGGGCCTGAGTCAGGGATGATGCCAGAATATGGTGTGTGTCCACTGCATGGAAGGCCTTGGTACAATGGGCTACTCTATCAGGTACCTGCCAGCTAGAGGCTCAGCAGGGGCAGGGCTGGACCACACACTCCAGTGGAACAGTAGTTGGAGTCTCACTATTAATGAGCCCTGGTTGCCTGGGCAATCAGTTTCTGAACTGCTGAAGCCCAAAGCAGGCCACTCTTGGGGCTAGGGTATAGCAGGGGAACAGTTTGTCCTCTTTAAGACACTGAGATAATGCTGGTCTGCTGCTTTCTGCTTGATACCTGCTCACCCTGTCCTGTCCACCCTGATCTCTTAGCTACTTCAGACAGGCCCAAGTCCAGGCCCAAGGCCCTTGGCTGCTCTGCCTGTCTGAGTGCCTCTCCCGCCCAGAGCCCCATACCTTGAACAGGGGGTAGATGGAGTCTGGCTTGGGGCTGATCATCATGAAGGGGCTGGCTTGTCTACTGCTTTCCTGGAGAGAAAGTCCTGGCAGGTCCCTAGGGTCTGTTGGGGCCAGGACTGCATGTGAAGGTATGGTCACGGAGGATGGGTGCAGCCTGCCCTGCCATGGGAGAGTAAGTGCATGCAAGGCCCAGGATGCAGGGCTGACTGGGTTTACTTCTCCACCTTCTTTTATGTGGAGAAGGAGTTAGTGTCCCTTGTCCCTGGGTGGCAGTTAAGTGACTTTTCCATTAATAGTCAGAGCATCATCTGTGACCACTGTGGTGCGTGACACCATGTGATCTTCCCAGCACCTCTAGCTCTCCTTTTCTACCCTGCTTGGTGGGGTAACCCTTCTAGACTGGTCATCATGGAGGGAGCTGAGGCCAAGGGCACAGGAGGGTGCTGCCCTGGAGAGATGGCGCAGCGATGTACAGGCTTTTCCTGTGGGATGCCGGGTCCTGGAGGCAACACATTCCTCCCCAGCAAGCCCCGCTCCTCCACCTGCAACCCTTGCCCTCATCCTAGCGTTGGTCAGAGAGCTGCATCTCCTCCTGAGACCCACAGACCCAAGGCTCTTCCTGCCTGTTGGCTATCTGCTGCTCCAGGGGGCACGGGGAAGTGCTGTCTCACAAAACCCAGTAGGCTGTGGGGTGGGCACAGTGGTGTGCTTATCTCCTTCTCATTTCAGAAGTATTAACTGGAACACAGACACCAGGAACCCAGTGTCTCACAGGAGTAGGAACATTAATTCAAGGTGCCAAGAAGTCCCAGGATAAAAGAACAGATAATAACCATCACAACAAAGAAGTGACCAGGTATTAGGTACCTATCGTGACCACACAGTAGCATAGCTCCGCCCCATGGACAACCCTCTGAAAGAGGAGGAAGTACTTGCGGAACATGGTTAATAAGGCACTGCCATTATCTCCCCCCCCCCAGCCCCCTGGCCAGCTGGTCTGTTGGGAATGGTTATCCATCTTATAACACCAATCACAGGATGAAGCCCAGAAGGAAACCCAAAGCTCAAATCTGCAGCACAGACACTGATACCAAGAGACTCTGGGCCTTGCTAAACTTTACTACTAAAAGCAAGGACAACTTCTAGGCCAGTTCTAGGTTCTGAGTAACACCAAAGACTATAAGGAGAGGGGAAAAAGACAACAGAGAAGCTGAGGGGTAGGGCAGCATGGGAAGAGGCTGACATGTTGAGACAAGCAGTGCTTCAGGAGCCTACAGCAGGAGGCCAAGCCCTACCTGACAGGGTGCTGTACTGCAAGAAGTTGGGGAGATGCTTTTGCAACAACTTTGGCTCCTAGGTCCTCAGAATGGCTCAGGAAGAGCTCTGAGGAGTAGAAGTTTGGAAGTGAGTGGTACTTGCCTCCTCCCTGGGTTCCTGTGGCCTCCTTCCTTGCTAACTCTGTGCCTATGGACTCTCCTGCATGCCCTAGGACAAGGCGGGCTGGGACATAGAGAACAGATACCAAGCAAGCAGATGTGGGAAACAGAGTCCAGGGCAAAGCAAGGTAAAAGGGCACTGTAAGTCACCAAGCTCACCAGAGGGGAGGTAAAAACCAGGACTACTGCCAGTAATAACTTAGACCCCAATAGGAGTCAAGAATGAGTGCTTCTCAGACAGAAGTAAGCAAGAGACAGGATATCCAACTGGAGCACACAGCCTCCTTGGCTACAAAGGGCTTTCCCACCAGCACTTATAAACAGCAGCTCCAAACAGGATAGGGACAACTGGGACTCCCCAAAATTCTTTTGGGATGTCCTGAGATTCCAACTATCAGTCTGTGTGAATCAAGATTAGCTTCCTATGACTTTAATCAAACACTGCCAGTACAGATGGAATACAGAAACAGACAGGAGAGTCTAGCCCCCCATAAGCAAGACACCCTGAGAACGAGATCACCTAAACAGGGCACTTTATCTCATGCAGATATTTCTTTTAGAAGTTTTCACTTAAAATGTTACATATATATATATATATATATATATATATTTTGTTTTTTTTTTTTTTTTTTTTTTTTTTTTTTTTTTTTTGGTCTTTTTCAGACAGGGTCTCCCTGTAGCTCTGGCTGTCCTGGAAATCACTATGTAGACATCTCAAGTGCTAGGATTAAAGGCTTGCGCCACCATGCCGGGCCCAAAATGTTACATATATTAACAGTACAAATTTTAAACTGTTACCTTAAAGCATTTAAAGATGTTTTATTCTAAATAAAACATTTTATTTACCCCCAACACTTGTAAGGCAGAGGCTGGTGGATCTCTTTGAGTTCAATGCCAGCTTACTATGGTCTACATAGTAAGTTCCAGGCCAGCTGGGGCTACAGGAAGACCCTGTCTCAAAAAGACAAAAGAAAAAAAAAAAAACAAACCCCGCATTTATTTGTACCTAATTATGGTACAACACAATAATCCAGTATATGCGTGGGTGATAGGTAATGAACAAATCATGGGAACTGTCATTTTCATCTCTTCAAACATTTGTCATTTCTATGTGTTAAGAACCCTCAGACTCTAGAGTTAATGTGAAATATACCACAGGTTACTGTAGATTATGATTATTCAACTGTACCACAGAACACTAGCATGTTTCCTCTTTCTTGTTCGGCAGGAAGCATTACCAGATCTCTGGTAGTCTCTTCTGACCCCTACTGCATACTCTCCTATGAGAGCAATGACTTTAGCTTCTACAAATGAGAATACAGTCTTCATGTTTTGGTGTTTGACTTACTTTACCTGATGTGGTCAGAACTGAGAGGCTTGGAGGCAAGTGACCTCACTCACTTTTCAATGCCATTCTTTTTTGGTTTTGTTTTGTTTTTGAGACAGGGTCTTCCTATAATCCTAACTGGCCTAGAACTCCCTATGTAGACTAAGGTGGCCTTGACTTCACAGAGATCTGCCTGCCTCTCCCTCACAAGTGCTGAGATGGATTAAATGTCTGTGCCATCACACCCAGCTGGACATGGATTCTTAATGATACATACTATAGGAGATAGGCACTGCCATTGGTATTCCCTTCCTTGTCTTGTTCCTTGAGGCTTGTTCTGCAATCACCTATTCTTAGTGGACATGGTCTGGGCCCACATAATCTGCAAGGCTAAGAGCCTTCATGGTATATGAACTGAGAGTGACAGGCATAGTGAGAGTGTCCCCCACTGATGCTACCGGCCTCTGGTGCTGCCGATATCATCGCAGGAAAGCCTTATCCCCTTCTTTCCCTACCTGTTACAGTGTAGATCTTAGGTATACTCCAAAAACCTGTGGCACTATGGGAACCAAGGGAGCTTTTGGGAAGAGGGGCCTAGTAGGAACCAGGAGGTCACTGGGATGTTCTCTGAAGGGGGTGTTGGGACCCGGGCCCCTCTTCTTTTTCTTGCTTCCCAGCTGTCATGAGGTACATGTTCTTCCTCCACATGCTCTCCCTGTGAGGTGTTGTGCTGCTATAGGCCCAAAGCCACAGGGTCATGGACTGAGGTCTCTGAGACCTTGAGCTGCAGTAATCCTTTTCTCCTTATCAGCTGACTGCCAGGTATTAGGTACAGACATGCTGCCAGCCTGGGAGAGGGGTGGGGAAGGGCAGGGGAGGCAGGTGTGTTGGCTTGGCCCGGCTGAAGCTGATAGTTTTCCCTTTCCTGTCTACTCACGGTCTCTCCTGGCCTTTCCCCTCTCTGTGTCTCACACTGCACAGCATGCTGCACCACCCCATGCCCATACTTCTGCAGGTCCCCAAGTGGACACCTCAAGTCCCAAATTCTCCCATGTTCTCTAATGAGAAAGAAGGGCTCCCAAATACCATGAACCCCTACAAGCTCCTTACCATGTCCCCACCTCACCTCAGGCCACCTATAGACTCCACACTCCTCAACAGGGCTTCCTAGGTGCTCTTAGAGGTTATTTACCTTACACTCATCCTCTAGCACAAGCTCAGGAAGAAGGATTTTGGAAAGTCTGCTCTGACCGTCTCTGCCCTGCTCAAGGGTCTGCTTTGACCACTCTGCCTGGTTCACATGTCTCCTTACTCCTCTGCCCTGGTAGAAGGTCTGCTCTGACCCCCTCTGCCCTGCTCAAGGGTCTGCTTTGACCACTCTGCCTGGTTCACATGTCTCCTTACTCCTCTGCCCTGGTAGAAGGTCTGCTCTGACCCCCTCTGCCCTTCTCTAATGCTTTCCCATGCATTTGCTAGCTTTCCTGTAGGCAGTGAGCAGAAGGAAGGCCACAGGCAGGAACTAGGGACCGGCTAATCATCCTGTTCTCTCCAGCCAGCACTTGGGCTCAGGGTGTAGATGTTTCTGAGAGACTGTGAGGTTAGCAGGGTTCCTACCTAAGGTGAGAAAATCCCTGATCTGAAAAGGGGTAGGGATGGGAGGTAAACAAGCCACAACCCATTTCCTGTGGTTCATGAATAGCCTTCCAGACCCTTTAGCCTCAAACCTCAGGTATGGTCTAGCCTTAGAGTCATCTATAGACTAAGCATTCACCCAGCTGGCCTTGCAGAAGGATGAGGCCAAATTGTTCTCTTCCCTTTCAGAAAACCCAATACCAGAAGAACATAACACACTTGAGGCCTTAGTGTAACATGCAAGTCTATCAAACCAGACTGGGAGCAGGGTCATCCTCACAGCTGCTTTTCTTTTTTCTTACTTTGGTGTTGGGGACTGAACTCAGGGCCTCGTGCATATTCAAAATATATTCCACCATGGGGCTATCCTCAACCCCTTCCTAGTTTTTGAACACAGGGCCTGTGTATCTATTTGTCTGCAATTCCAACCCAGTCGTGTGAACAACTTGTCTTGAAGGAAAGATTGGTGTGCTTCCACACAAAGATGTATTTCTAGATGTCTGTTCATAGAGGAACTTCTAAGGTCAGGTGTGGCAGCACAGGCCTCAAGTCCCAGTAACTCAGAGGCTGAGGCAGGAATAGGTAACCTAGGATATTGCTGGGATCCTCCCTCAAAACAAAACAAACAAATGAGAACCCTTAGTTTTGAAATGGAATGAGCCTTGGCTTGGTAACCCACTTAAGCAGTACTCACACAGCAAGCCTTTCAGGAAATCAATACACATGGCAGCATCTCCAGCTTGTGCTATTCTATAAGTGGCCTTAGCCGGGCGTGGTGGCGCACGCCTTTAATCCTAGTGCAGAGGCAGGCGGATCTTTGTGAGTTCAAGGCCAGCCTGGTCTACAGAGTGAGTTCCAGGACAGCTGGGGCTACAGGGAGACCCTGTCTCGAAAAGACAACAACGACAACAACAACAACAACAACAACAACAACAACAACAAGAAGTGGCCTATTTCTAGAATTCCTGAGGCACTTCCCTCCACTCACCTTGACTCTGGCTCACAGCTGGGCTCTCTTGGGCCACTCTGGTACCTCCTACCCTGGCAGCAAAGCCCTTCTTCCATGTTCTCCTCTTTTCAGGCCTTCTGTGGCTGTCAGTTCCCCCCTTGTTGGGAAGCAGCAGACAGAAGAGCAGTGGCAAGGTGGCAGCGACTTTCCTTTCTGTCTAGAAAGAGACCTCCTGCGAGCAACTGCATTCCCAACAGAGGTTTGATTCAAAGCACTTTTCAAACTGTGACTCCACTAACCTCGACATAGAAGTTTCTAAACCAGTGAACAGAGCTTAGATCGGGGATTTCCCAGGACCACCTGAAGCACAAGTAGGAGCCAGGTGCTTCAGCCAGGTGGACTGTTGGATAATACTATCTGGCCTGTTGGATAACTCTCTCATTGGTTTGATTCAATCGTCTTGTGTGTCTGTGGGGGTGGAGTCGTCCTGCTAGCTGGTATAAAAGATGGGCCTGTTGACACTGTGAGACTTGAGTGCACAGAGCTCAGATCGGGGATTTCCCAGGACCACCTGAAGCACAGAGTAAATAGGCATAAACACCCCACCCCTTATCAAAGGAACAATTGACCATGAAGATTTCACAATCATGAATATATATATGCACCAAACTCTGGTGCACCAAACTTTATAAAGACAATTCTCCAGGACCACAAGGCACAGATTAACCCCAGTACACTCATAGTAGGGGACTTCAATACCCCACTGAGCCCTTTGGACAGGTTAACAGGACAAAGAATAAACAGAGCAATATCTGAATTGAACGATATGATACACCAAATGGACCTCACAGACATCTACCGAATATTCCACCCTAATACCAGAGAATACACTTTCTACTCAGCACCCCACAGAACATTCTCCAAAATTGAACACATACTGGGACACAGAAGAAACCTCCACAAATACAAAAAGATTGAAATAATTTCATGCATTCTATCAGACCACAGTGCAATAAAGCTCAATATCAACACCAGGATAAGCCCTACTATCTATAAGAACACATGGAGACTAAACAACACACTCTTGAATAACGAATGGGTCAAGGAAGAGATAAAGAAAGAAATAAAAGTATTCCTGGAACTGAATGACAATGATAATACAACACAACAAAACCTATGGGATACTTCAAAAGCAGTCCTAAGAGGGAAGTTTATAGCCCTGGGTGCCTACAATAGAAAAACAGAAATAGCACAAGTGAACGATCTAACACTGCATCTAAAAGCACTTGAGAGGCAACAACAGATGAACCCTAAACGCAACAGACAGGAAGAAATAACAAAAATCAGAGCAGAAATCAATGAAATAGAAACAAAGAAAACAATAAAAAAAAAATCAATGAAGCCAAAAGTTGGTTCTTTGAAAGAATAAACAAGATAGACAGACCTCTAGCCCAGTTAACAAAAAGAATGAAGGAACTACTCCAAATCAATACAATCTGTGATGAAAAGGGAAATATCACAACGGACAAGGAAAAGATCAAGAAAATTATATGGGAATATTACAAGAACCTATATTCTACCAAGTTTGAAAA
>VZQC01015004.1:2674110-2684131 GCA_009823505.1 Rhizomys pruinosus
TAAGATATTATCTTACTCCAATAAGACTGGCTAGGATCAAGAAAACAAATGATACCAAGTGCTGGAGAGGTTGTGGGGAAAGGGGAACACTCATCCACTGCTGGTGGGAATGTAAACTTGTGCAGCCACTATGGAAAGCAGTGTGGAGAACCCTTGGAAGACTTGGAATGAACTTGCCACCTGACCCAGCCATACCACTCCTGGGCATGTACCCACAAGTCTCATCTTACCACAGAGATACATGCACAGCCATGTTTACTGCAGCTCTCTTCACAATAGCATGGAGCTGGAACCAACCCAAGTGCCCCTCAACTGACGAGTGGATAGAGAAAATGTGGTACATCTACACAATGGAGTTCTATGCAACAGATAGAACGGTAAAGAAAGATGACATCGGGGCTGGAGAGATGACTTAGCGGTTAAGAGCACCGACCACTCTTGCAGAGGCCCCAGGTTTGATCCCCAGCACCCACATGGCGGCTGAGAACCGTCTTTGGCTCCAGTTCCAGGGGAATCTGACGCCCTCTTCTGACTTCTGTGGCATTGCACGACACAGGTGCACAAACCTACATGCAGACAGTACACTCATACACATAAAAAAATAAATAAAATTAAAAAAAAAGAAAGATGACATCATGAACTTTGCAGGAAAATGGCCGGAGCTAGAAGATATCATGCTGAGTGAAGTTACACAGTCCCAGAAAAACAAACAATGAATGGTATCCCTCATCTGTGGATGCTAGCACTAATTACCTAATTGTATGGCAAACTGAGCAACGTTAATGTGGTCTGAAAACAACTGTGCTCTTATATCATAGAATCCCTTAAAAAAGAAACGAAACAAACAATAAATAAAAAAGAAAAATGATGTCTGAAATACACAAAGCATCAATAAAAGCACACACAAAAAAAGAACTGAATGATACAGTTAAACTCTCCTCAAAACAACAAGCCTCTCCAGTGACAAACTTTGGGAAGACTGAGAAAAATGCAAGACATGTAAGAAGGGATGAACAGAGGTGGGGTGGGGGCAGGGAGAGGGGAATGTGTCTAAATTGGACTGAAAGATAATGAGTGAAATACGCGATTCATCAATAAAAGCATTAAAAAAAAGAAGTTTCTAAACTGATCTCTACCAAGGTGGTAGATTTTCCAAAGGGTGTGGTCCAGCATACACTCCCATGAACCTTAGCAAGTTGGTACCAGGTCTCTCTGATGATGAGAAAAGGGAAGGAACAGGGGAGCTGTGCTGGGCAGGAGCCAGAAGAAGAGAAGGAAACTCCAGGGTTCTCTAAATTGATTCCTCATACTGACCAACGGTCTCAAGGGAGCAGCAGGTTCTCTACCCCTGAACACAGTACACAGCACTCAGGATGACAGTAAGCCCAGGCAATGACAGTTCCTAGTACCACTTGTCCTAGGAACACTTTTCCTGACTCCCTCTTTCTAGGTGACACCAGGCAAAGTCTTGTAGCTGGCCTCATAGTCACAGGAGGGCTGCTTACCACATGCAAGTTCATCCCATATCCTGAGGAGACAGAAATAAGGAAGGGTAGTGGTGGTGGGCTCTTCTGGTAACCCTGTGGGGCTATGGTCAGAGTTCTAGGTGAGTCCACAGGAGACTGAATGTACATGTGACCCCAGAGGCCACTGATGGTCAGACTACCTGATTCTTATTTCAACTTTGGAATGACAATAGAACTCTGTAATTTTGCCTGTCATACTCAGTTCCCTAGCTGCTAGTGGTTGAAGACTTTTTTAAAAAGACAATCAAGAGTTTTGTTTTTTATTTTATTTATTTTTAATTTATTTATTCTTGTATGTGTATGAAATGTACTATCTGCATGTAGGTTGGTGCGCCCATGTCATACAATGCCACGGAGGTCAGAAGAGGGTGTCGGATTCCCATGGAACTAGAGTTAAAGACGGTTTTCAGCCACCATGTGGGTGCTGGGGATTGAACCCCGGTCCTCTGCAAGAGCAGTCAGTGCTCTTAAACGCTAGGCCATCTCTCCAGCCCCCTGTTTTTTTTTTTTAAAGACAAAAACTCCTGTAGGAACATTTTCTAACTACCCCTATGCCAACCCCCTCCCATGGACCAGTTTTTTTTCCCTCTCTGCTGATGATTCTTGGTGAGAACAGGAAACTCTCCTTCACAAGATGAATTTTCTTCATGGTTTGTCAATGCCCACAAATTTCAACTTCTAATTTTACAACAATTTCAAAATGTTGGTAGACAGTAAAATTTTATGGAGATAATATAGTTCATGGTGTATGTAGTAGAATTCATTCTCTGACTTAAAAATAATTATCTTTTACTGCCAAAATTACCAATATTAAGCACACAAAAGGTTCTAGCTTAATGTTTTCAAGTCTGTAAGACTCTCCCAGCAAAGGAGCTTGTTGGAATTTCTCCTGCCCAGAAGAACAGGGAAGACACCTGCACTGTTCCCAAACACTCCATGCAGCCTGTGCTACCGTGAAGATGGGAGCAGGGCTTGGTGCTGGCCCTGGAGGGATGCACCTCAAAGCTGCCTGCTCTCCTCACAGCACCATCATTCACCATGGAGGGGGGATGTTTAAAGAAACTTCATACAAAGAAAAGTAACAAACTCAAGCCTTTAGCTCCTTCTAAAAAACCAATGCGCAGATGAACTAAGCCAGGAATTATGGAAATGGGACAGGAACTAAATCTGTAACCGCGTGTATATTTGCTCTCCAGGCTGTGCAAAGGCAAGCAGGAAATGTCACCACACTGAGAAAATCAAGAGGTTTTAACATAATCCTAATGTTTGGGGGCTTTGAAAAGGTACTTTCTAAAAGGTTCCATTTTCATAACCATAAATACTGCCTGGTATATGTAAAGATAGCTAACAAGCATTATTAATTCATAAATAAAACAGAACTAGGGTGAGAAGCCACAGCCTCCTGCCTGAGCTACTTGCCATTCCATAAGGCAGATAAAGGTGGCAGGTGCTGTGAGCCTAAGGGTGGAGGGACTATGGCTGATACACCTGTTTGCAGATGAGAGCACCTCAGGGGACCACTGGTCCACACCAGTGGCCTTTGAGTGAAGGAGCTGTGGACACCAGGAGTCCTGGCTTTCCCATAACCCTGGGGCTGTGCTATGGCTCCAGAGGTTCAAGTTCCTCTGTGTACAGTAGAAGTACCACCTTCTCTTCCCTCAGTATGTATTGAGTGAATTACAGCTGTCCAGATTATTCTTTCTTTTTTTTTTTTTTTTTTTTTTTTGGTCTTTTTGAGACAGGGTCTCCCTGTAGCCCCAGCTGTCCTGGGACTCGCTCTGTAGACCAGGCCGGCCTTGAACTCACAAAGATCCACCTGCCTCTGCCTCCCACGTGCTAGGATTAAAGGTGTGCACCACCACACCCAGCCCCAGATTATTATTTCTAACAACTGCTTTATGAAAGAAGTTCATGCATGAGAAAACAAATTACAGAGGGAGGCTAGGTCTCCACGTGGGGAGAGGACGCCTCCACTCCTGCTGGCCAACAACATGCTCTTACTCTGTCCTGACAACAGCTCTGAGAGATCATACCTGCATGTGCGACTTTGAGCTTGGAGATGTCACATGTCCACGTGCATCCCACATGCTCACTAGCTAAGAAGACTTAGGGCAGGGAGGGAAATCCAGGTTGGTGCCCAAGAGCTTGGCCTTCCCACATACTGCTCCTGCTGGGAAAGTAGCTATGCCACACCTTTCCCCCCAGCTCCCTGTGGACTTGAGGAGGGGACAGCTGGCACTCTGGAAGCTTGAGTGGATGCACTGCCCTGCTCTGCCTGTAGGACTCTCCCTGTCAGGCCCCTACAACCAATTTCAGGTAAAAGGTCAGCTGGGGACATGAGAGGCAGGAGGAACAGGCTTCATAGGTGGCACTCTAAACTGTTCAGGAATGAAGCTCTACCATGGGTCACACTTAGGGCCCATGTGGATCTGTGCCACCTACCCTTATGTCCCCAAGGCATCTGTCTGCCAATCACACCCCAGGCAGTCAGTCCAGAAGGGGCCATCACTCATACCCCATCCCTTGGCATGGGTTGCTCTTTCTGAAGTACCTGCCACAGTGTCTCCCAAAGCCGGCAGCAATACAGCCTTCAAAACCTACCTCATAGACAAATGACCAATAGACTCAAGGACAGACTCTCAGACCCACCATTAATCAACAAAACCCCAAGAAGACCTGAGATATGTTTTGCTGATCAAACTGGCCAAGATAAAAGGCCTGCTATGCCAAACTCTCGGCTGTCAGAGCACAAATCAATGCAGGCTTTCTGGAGGTTAAGCTGGCGATGTGGATCAGCATCGATAATGAGCATACTCTGTCACGAGGAAGTAGATAGGGATATAGGTATGTAGATTAAAGGGTTTCTACTGATGCATTATTTGTAACAGCAACAACCTAGTAGCCATCAGGAAGGGAATATGTATATAAATTATGTTGAGTACCCCAAGAAGGAAACGCTGTGCAGAGTCTTAGCAACTGAGACAGACCATCGTACAGTGCCAAGGAAACATGTCCAGGACACGTTACCAAGTCAAATGTCTGCCTGTAAAACATCTGTTCCTATTTACATAAAAGTAAGAAATATACCCTTAAATAAAAACAGTCTGGAGAAATACAGAGACATGAAAAAAATCCACATGTGGTAAATGCAAGTGGCCTCTTGGGCGAAGCCCTCCTCTTCCGGGAAGGCAGCTGGAGCTGCCCCTGTCTCAGAGCCCCTCCCCCTTCACTGCACTCTCATTCTCACTCTGAGTGTAACATCCCATTCCTTATGGATTTTGAGTAGCTGCAGTATGCTCGAGCATCTCCCAGTCCACAGCCTAGGAAGACAGGGGGTAGGTGGGATGGAAAGACAAAAGGAGTCATTAGCCTGACGGACTAGCAACTTGGCCTTGGGTAAGCCCTGGCCAGGCCACTTGCTGCCACCTTAGCTTTCTATGTCTACCAGAGTCAGAGCAAGAGGGAAACCTACAGACACAGAGAGAGCCTCTGCTCCCTAGAGATGGCCACGACAGTTCCACTTGGACTTCAGGGTGGTTCACTAAAAAGCACTGTGCTGGCTTGGCCTGGGTACCCCTGCCCCATGTCTCCTGAGGACTTCAGCCCTCTTCGGATTCCCCCTGAAGCAATGTCCCTCTTCAGGGCTGGCCATTCACCTAAAGGCTTACATCAACTTACCAGAGCCATGAGAACTGGGGAATGAGTCAGGATGGAGAACAGATCAGAGAGGACAGAAGGGCCTACTGCTCTGCAGAACCCACCTCATGGCCAGGCAGGCTGGGGACCCACTTCTACATTCAGGCCCGGATACAGTTCCCAACACACACATTACAACATTCATCTATTAAAAGGTCTGAATAAAAAAAAAAAAAAAAAAAAGAGGTCTGAATTTTCATGGTGGATAAAGAAAGCACACGTTTAAAATGGTATAGTTACAAAGACAAGCAGCACCCTGTTCCCACCTTAATATCCCCAGAGCCTCTGGGAGAGTACATTTCCCTGCCCTGGGTACTCACTCAAGGTCTCTAAATTGCTGTTTTTACAGTGATTTCATGATTTGTCAACTTGAGATGTTAGAGATAACTCTCCTATGGTGGGTGGAAGGTTAGCTCTTGCGTGCCTCTTCCCACACAAGTTTTGCTACACACATCTGTGAGGACAATATTTGCTATTATGACAACACATTGTCCACTGCTAAGCCACTCTGTGTGTCATCTCCTTTCCTAAAAAAAAGCCTTCCCCACAATGAATAATCCCCTCATCATAGATCTATTTTCTTCAGACCCAGCTCTGCATCCTCAGCTCTCTTAGCCCTGCCATTCTGTGACGGCCTGGCTCCTTGTCCCTGGCTCGCGGCATCTCCAATCCAGAGCTCAGGGTTCATGAGCAGGATGTGCTCCTCTGGGCGGCTCTTCAGCACAGCTCCTGCTCCCGCCATCCCCTGCCTCTTACTTGGCCTCTGCACTGCCTCCTGCATCCTCCTAATAAGATATTCAAAGATTTCACATGTTGAAAGCCTGCCTCTCCCTTCACAATTAACAATTTGGCTGCATGTAGTTGAGACTGAAGCCTGGCTGGTACTTGCTGGGTCTTCTGCTCTTCTGGCTTCTCTCCCTCTGTATTCTCATAGGGCTGCTGCCTATGACCTTCAAATCTCAGTCCCCTAAGAGAGTCCACCATGTGTCTGAAGAGATACTAAGATGAGAGCACGAGGGGAACTTACACCTAAGCTGTTTACCTTAGCTCTAGTTCCAAGACCTGGTCCCATTCCTCCAATGCAGACTCAGCCACTGCTATTTCGAGGCCCTTACCACACCTATGTTCTACAAGGTCTGCAATCTAGTGGCCACCCTGGGCGCTGCGGGGCCTGCAGCCTGGCACTGCCCACTAGTGGCTTGCTCACCAGGACTTCTTCCAGCCTAACACTCGCATCTTCCTCCACATACTTCCATCCTGTTTTGTCTATTCTTTTTTTGCTGTGGTTTCCATAGGAAGTGACAAAAGTTTACACCTCCACCCAAGTCCTCTGTCACAGGTCTGGTTCTCCTCTTACCATGTGACTATCTGCCTCCTTTCACCCAGCCTCACCCTTTCTGGGCCCCAGTGTCAGGAATGTGACAGACAGGCAGTAAGGAACAATGTTTGCTGCTTTGGCTTTCTCTAGCCTCGGAAAACTCCACTGTTAGTCAGTCACCTTTCCGGTGAGGCTCCCAGGATGCCAAACCGCACCATCTGAATCTCTGTACTCCCTGAGTCGGGAGTATGCCCATGAGTCCCACTGGCCTAGCAACTGACAAAAAGCAATGGGTGGGCAGCAGGGTCATGGAGCTCAGTTCACTGAGGGATTACCCTCCCACAGCCTTTCTGTCCTCCTCTGTTTTCCACTGCTACCACAACACATTACCACAAAGTCAGCAGCGTGGACAGTCACAAGTCTATTATCATGAACAGGTCTCACTGGGCTCAGATAAGGTGTCAGCATCTTCTAGGGGACGCCTCGGTCGCTTCTGCTCCTGCTTCTCAGAGTTCTGTTCCATGCTTTACAAGTTCTTCCTCCATCTTCAAAGCTCTCATATCACATTAGTCTCACTATTCTTCTGATCCCTATTCCATTTTAAAGGACCCTGTGATTCTACCACCACCCATCCCACTGTCTGGACAGTTAGAAAGTGCAAGTCAAGCCCAAGGCAGAGGGTCCCACTCACACCTTGGCACCCATTACTGTCCCACTGAAGAGGTAGCTCCCACCCTCACATACTTCTGCAGATGAGTGGACCAGCAATCTGGGATTCCTGACTTCATCAGCTTTTCTTCAACAGCTTCTTTCATTACTGTTTTTCTCACCTGCTCTGGAGTTCTTCTGGAATTTCAGTTCTCCACCCATTAGATGCACATAGCTGTCCTCCAATCTGATGGCATCTTTTGGATATTTTCATTTCTTCTTTGTTCATACCTTCCTTTCATTTCCTTTAAGAGTTTTTTTCCCACTACTAAAACCTTTAAAAAAATTTTTTTTTTTGGTCTTTTCGAGACAGGGTCTCCCTGTAGCCCCAGCTGTTCTGGAACTCAGTCTGTAGACTAGGCTGGCCTTGAAATCACAAAGATCAGCCTGCCTCTGCCTCCCAAGTGCTAGGATTAAAAGCCTGTGCCACCATGCCCAGCTCTAAAAATGTTTTTAAATACCTTGAGCTTCATGTTTCTTTCCTGTAACACAGTGGTACTGTAAAGCAGTGGTTTCTCGTCAGGTTTAAAATCTTCCCTTGTATTCATCCTCAAATCATCAAATGCTTTAGGTCTGCAATTTGTTCTCAGTGTGATGCCCTCCTCTTGTATCAGGTCTAGACATAAACTGTCCTCACAGGTTCATGTTTTTAACAACATGGTTCCTAGCTGGTGGGGCCTGCCTGGTAGTAATGGGTCATTGTGTGTAGGGTAGAGAGTCTTTGAAGGGACATTCGCCTCTGGTTTTGATTTTTCTGATTCCTGATTAAGTGAGTGAGAAGGTGATGGCTGTAAGCTCCCACCACCAGGAGTTGACCCACCCCAGCCACCATGCTCCCCCTGCCATGATGGGCTGCGTTGTCTGAAACTGAGCTAAAAATAAACCTTGGGTATACTGTCACAGGAAAGTGAAAAGTGACTAACATATTTTGGGCCTTTATCACCTGCATGTCCTGGTGTCTTTCAGGCATTATGACCATCACAAGGTTTCACACTTAAAATCTTCTTGAGATAGTGAGGCTCTGGCTAGGAAGGGGATCTGAAGTCTTGGTGGGCAGCTCTGACACTGGGTAGGAATGGGATCTGAGGCCTCAGTGGGCAACCCTGTCTTTGTGAACATTTGTTTTCAATGAGATTCAGCATTTTGTACCTACATTTCTCGTGAAACTGAGCTACCACTTCAGATCCAAGTTCTGACTATGGTCTTCTATTGTGACAAGTATGGGGCAGGGAAGACCCTGGATCTTCAGAGCAGCCAAGGGACAAGGCCAGCACCACACACCACTGCACTAAGGGTGAGGGGATGCACCCTGTCTCATACCTCTAACCCTGCGACTGCTCAGTGTCTCTACCACGGAGGGCTGTGGGACTTGGCTGCTTCCTTTCCATGAGCTTCTCCCTTAGAGTTAACTGCCCACAGAGACTTTCTTCTCTGATCCTAGGTGGAATGAAATCTAGGATTCAGTATCACATGTGGACTAAACATTGTGTTTTCTCTGGCCAGAAAACATAGGTGATGGCTGTGTTTCCTGAATTTTCTTCATTCCCCGACTCTTCCAGAAATGTTATGTAGCAGACTGTGGATACAGGCTCACTCCATCACTGGATTACTTTAAAAAATTCAAATGTATCAAATTTTTAGAATAGTATGATACATACCCATAGAAGTTTCCTGTGGATCACAGAGAATAGTGGTCACACTTAGGACATCTCCCAGAAATCAATACTGTTATAATACATGGTATCTATTTCATTTTTGTCCAAATTATCCCAATAAGGACAAGTCATTCCCCAAACAGAAGCCAGTTAGAGATCACATTCTGTACTCTGATGACACCTCTTGTTTTTCTCCTTCAATCTAAAGCATACCCAGTTTTCTTTGGCCTTTCATGCTACTGATGTTTTTTGAAAAGTCCAAGATAGTTTTGGAGACTCTCACTAGTTTGGATTTGAACAACTGCTTCTTCATGAGTAGAATCAAGTTAAACATTCTTGGTAGAAAAATGGCATTATTGATGTTATTTGAGAAGTGCAGTGACTATTAGACTTTTCCATTGTAAAGATCAGAGCAGTGTCTCCCAACCCACACATTGCTTCAGTGGTCAAATCCTTTCATAAAGCTCAGGAGGAAGTCAAGGAAGCATTCTCACCCACGTTTGGCTCTTCCCATGGCTTCTTGTGGCTTGATGATGTGCCAAGATCACTTCTTGACCTGATGGCTTCTCTGTTGTCACCTTTCTTTAGGGGTAGGTGGGAAAGCCATGACCTCTCAGTTTTCTGTTTCTAGAGAATGTCTTCCCTGCTTCCTTGTTTATTAAGGAGTTTTGTTGGCTGTCTAATCCCTGGCTGACATACGCTCAACCCTTCTGTCTCCATGGTTTTGAATGAGAACTCCAGGTGTTGGCAGCCTACCACACAGTGTGTGCCGCACCGCGCCCTAAAGATGGCGCCGACTTCCTGAGTCACTACAAGCCGTTTCCCACCATTGCCTATGCATTGGGCAATCTGCGCATGACTTTGAGCCCGCACACCTAATATTCTAATGAGGCATTGGCCCCTGTTGCGCTACGAGCCCATGCATTGGGCATGCAAATGAGGCATCGGACGGTGCACCAATCCAGAGCATACCCAAACCCTCTAGACTGCTATATAAGCAGTGCCTCTTCCCCATTTCGGGGTCCTTCTCCTAAAAGAGCTGTGCACAATAAATACTGCTGCAGAAGAATCCTGTTGTCCGCGTGAAGTTCTTGCCGGCGAGACTGCTGCGTGGGACA
>VZQC01015004.1:2688651-2777177 GCA_009823505.1 Rhizomys pruinosus
GTGATGTCATCTTTCTTTACTGCTGCATAGAACTCCATTGTGTAGATGTACCACATTTTCTCTATCCACTCATCAGTTGAGGGGCATTTGGGTTGGTTCCAGCTCCTTGCTATTGTGAAGAGAGCTGCAATAAACATGGCCGTGCATGTATCTCTGTGGTGGCGTGAGTCTTGAGGGTACATGCCCAGGAGTGGTATGGCTGGGTCAGGTGGCAAGTTCATTCCAATCTTCCAAGGGTCCTCCACACTGCTTTCCATAGTGGCTGTAAGAGTTTACATTCCCACCAACAGTGGATGAGTGTTCACCTTTCCCCACAACCTCTCTAGCACTTGGTATCATTTGTTTTCTTGATCCTAGCCAGTCTTATTGGAGTAAGATGATATCTTAAAGTGGTTTTGATTTGCATTTCCTTAATGATTAGTGATGTTGAACACTTCTTAAGATGTTTCTCAGCCAACCATTTATCTTCAGACTTAGGCAGTTTTGCTATATGGGTGGAGGGTCTGTATGCACAAAGTCAAAAGAATTAGGGAAAAATAAAAACTTGTTTGTCATGACAAAATAAAAAGATGTTTCTCAGCCATCTCTAATTCCTCACTTGTGAAGTCTCTGTTCAGCTCTTTGCTCCATTTTTTTTTTTTTTGAGTTGGTCATTTGTTTTCTTTCTTCTTTGTTTTTAGAGTAGTTTATATATTCTGGAAATCAATGCTTTGTCAGATGTATCTGTGGTGAAGGTTTGCTCCCAGTCTGTGGGATTTCTCTTCACTTCTGTGATTGTTTTTGATGTACAGAAGCTTTGGAGTTTAATGAGGTCCCATTTGTCAATTGTTGACCTTAATTCTTGTGCAGCTGCTGTCTGATTTAGGAAGTCTTTTCCTATGCCTATGTCTTGTAGTCTGCTGCCAACTTTTTCTTCTATTACCTTCAGAGTTTGGGGTTTCGTGTTGAGGTCGTTAATCCATCTGGAGTTGACTCTTGTATAGGGCGAGAGGTAGGGGTTTAATTTCATTCTTCTACAAGTGGTGATCCAGTTTTGCCAACACCATTTGCTGAAGATGCTGTCTTTTCTCCATTGTGGCTTCTTGGCCCCCTTGTCAAATATGAGATGGCTGAAATTGTATGTGCTCAAGTTTGGATCTTCAGTTTTGTTCCATTGGTCAACATGTCTTTTTTTTTTGTGCCAGTACCAGGCTGTTTTTATGACTATAGCCCTGTAGTAGAATTTGAAGTCTGGTATAGGCTCCCCCTGTGTTGCTCTTTTCAATTAGGGTTGTTTTGGCTATTCGGGGTCTTTTGTTTTTCCAAATGAATTTAAGGACTTTTTTTTTCCCCAAGCCTATGAAGAAACTCTTGGGGATTTTAATTGGGATTGCGTTAAATCTATACAAGAGTTTGGGTAGAATGGACATTTTTACTATATTAATTTTCCCAATCCATGAGCATGGGAGGTTTTTCCATCTTCTGATGTCTTCTTCAATTTCTTTCTTTAAGGGTTTAAAATTTTTGTTGTAGAGATCTTTGGTGTCTTTGCTTAGGTTTGTTCCTTAGGTATTTTATTGTTTTTGAGGCTATTGTAAGTGGGAAGGTCTCCTTGTTATCTTTAGTTTTAACAAGTTCATGGAGTCTAGCTGTAGACGTCTTTGGGTTTATGCTATTCAGGTTATTCTGCTTCAGGAATCAGAGGCACCACTACTCTTGGTCTGTTTGGGTCATCTAAGGCCAGGGGCTTCCTGCAGATCTCTGCTGGGAGGCTGCACATGGGGTAACGTACTTTCCTGTCTACAGGAACAAAAACTGCTTCCCTCAACAGCTGTTTCGGGGGATACCCCTGCCAAAGTCAGGGTCCCCAGTGTTTCTGGGTGAGCGAAGAAGTCCTTCTTGGGCTCCTTGATATGGCAGGATGTTTTCCCACTGGTACCAGCTGGCCAGTTAGTATCTCTAGATATGGAATGGAGTCTCTGATCTATCAGACAAAGAATGCATCTAGGCTAGGGCTTCCTTAGCAGCTGGGTCACTAGTTGGGGGGTATGGGGTCTCCGACCTAGAAGACAGAGTTGCTGCTCCTCCACTTGGTGTCATTCTCCAACCCTCTGTGTGCTGCTGGGCCTACCTAGTTTTGCTGGTGGGTTCCTTTCAATCCAGAGGAGCACAGATGCCTGGCTATATGTGGCATTCTACTTGGAGTTGAGATGCTGATCCTAGGAGGGGTCTGGAGATACCCATGCTCTGTGGTATTCCTGCAGTCCTGGTCTCTTGTCAGCCTGCCTTCTTCCTCTTACTTTTCAGAGTTCTCCTTTGGCTGTCCTCAAGCACTTTTGGGGTTCACAGTTATTTTTGGCAGGAAAGAACAGTTAGAAATGAGTCTAGGTACTCTGACCAGAACAAAAAAAGTCTACCCATGTTTTCCTGTCCACAAGGTGATGGCATTGCTCTGATATACCAAGGGCTTCTTGTTTCTATTTATATTCATTTACCCTATCTTTGTTGATCTAGTTCCATTTTATTTATTTATTTATTTATTTATTTATTTATTTATTTATTTATGTCTCATCATATACTCTAGGCTTGCCTAGACCCTCCTTTGTCAGCCTCCCAAGTGCAAAGATTATAGGTATGTGCCCCATATCCAGCCACTGATATGATTTTAATTTATCTTTGACAGTTTCATACACGTATATAATGATTTTTAGTCAATTCAACACCATGTTACCCTCTCTCACCCCCTTTTCCCCACTAAAACCCTTCCTGCCAGCAAGTCCCCCTCTTACTTTCATTGTCTTTTGTGTATGGGTGGAATCTACTAAATTTAGTTATTGTTTACCTGAGCATTGGTGGGAGGTTATTTACTGTTGATACAATCTTTTGAGCAAACAAAAGAATAATAAGGTTGAAAAGTCAAACTACATAACATAAAAATATCTTCTCAGACAAGTGCTATCCACTTCCCACCCCAAGTCTTCTCATTTCACTTCTTTTTAGCCTTGTGGGTAAAACTATCAGTTTCTGCTTTTTTTCCCCCCACATTTCTTTTTGAAAAAACAAGCAGGTTCATGGCCTTTCATCCTTGTCCTTTAGCAAAGGCCTGAGAGTCTGTCAGCAGTTGGTAATTCATAGCCCAGAGACTCTCTGTCCTCATAACCTGGAAGCTTAGGTCAGCAACCCTGGAGGCCTTGCTTTGCATAAAACCTCCTTCCACTCTGCTCACACTCCTCAAATTTGCTACATCCCCAGCTGCTGCCTTCCCTCTTGTAATGTTAC
The DNA here is from genome assembly GCA_009823505.1 of Rhizomys pruinosus. NCBI lineage: Eukaryota > Metazoa > Chordata > Mammalia > Rodentia > Spalacidae > Rhizomys > Rhizomys pruinosus. The sequence goes on from VZQC01015004.1 coordinate 2,691,910, forward strand.
TGATGCAGGTTTGTTTGTTTGTTTGTTTTTTTTTTCCAGACTTTCCTCTTACTTTTAATCAATCATTTACATATTTGAGTCAGTTTCACAGAAGCAGGGGATCCATGGATCCTAATGGAGTCTTCATTACAGCGGGTTATGAAGAGTTTGTAGAGCAAAGCCTACTTTCTAGTGAGTCACATTCCAGTCCACTAGAAAGAGTGGCCAGAGGACAGCCACACCCGGTGCAGAAGTGTTGCTTATGTTTTAAGATCATGTATTCGGAAGGGAAGCAAGATGTTTTCCATAAAACACTGCCAGTGAAACATAAAATGTTAACAATTATACTTCACCACTTTTTAAAATGTCACAAAACACAAATACCAAAAATGACACCCAACACTGTCACAGTGCTGGCAGGCTGCTCTATTACCTCATACCCAGCTCACAGGCATAGGCAAATGTCCCTGGAGGCTTGGAATTGAGCTAGGCAGCTTCTCACTCAGGCAAACACCCTCACACTAGCTCTTTCCCAGATTCTCTCTGCTATTTTGTCTCCTTTGAACTTGCCAGGCCCTTCCCCACTCCCTCCCCTCAAAGTCTCTGTACCACTGGGTAGGGGGAGGCCTGACTGGAGGCAGGCTTTGTAGGAAGCTCACTTGCTCACTGATTTCATAAAGCAAACATTTCTTGAGTACTTACTGAGCTGCAGGCTATAGGAGCCAATACTTATGAAATGCTTAGCACAGAGTCTGGCACAGAGCAAAAAACGCAATCAATGCCAGCCTTTATTCTGGGGGAAGCAAAGTCACTGGCTAATACCCAAGAGCCACCAGCAAATCAGCAGATTCAACATTCTCTCCTCTTATTTTGCCAAAAGCTGGTATTCTCATCAGATGCCACCAGAACAGCAACAGTGCTTGCCAAGGCTGACCATTTCAGTACGAGACAATGAAGTGACCTACATTCCTCCTGGAGGAGCTGCAGGAAGCGCAGGCGCCTACAGGTTTGCAGGCAGCATTCCTTAGGGAGAATCCGTGACACTGTAGGAACTTCTTATATTCCAAATCATCTCAGATAAAGACAATACAGGGTATATTGTTTTTCAGAAGTCCTTTCACACATCCTGTGACTTGGGTAAGTAACCTGACCTCCCTGAGCTTGAGGCTAGACTCTGGCTTTGTGAGATTCTAAGAGCGCTGACTGCCTTTGCACTGATTCAACATGCTTGAACCAGCCTGAAGTATGACACCATCAAGAGTCCAAACCAGCCAGCCAGGGGTCCTTAATGAAAACACTGCAAAACTTGAACATAACTCTGAGGCCCTTTCCCTCCTGCTGGCATTCTGAATGTTGGAAAGGAGGCTTTCCTATGGTGTACAAGTGCCACTGACGCTGGGCAGTGTGCACTTGGCCAGCCAAAAGCTCTACCTTCAACTCTTTTATGCTCCCAGTGGCCCCCAGGGTGTTTCGAGGCTGTTAGCCAGAAGGGAGATGCCTTTTCCCAAGGCAGAGTCTGCAGTGGACAGCCTCTTGCTGGGCAGGCAGGTACATGAAACATGGATCTTCCCAAGGCCTGAGCTGGATGGACACTTTCCCACAGGGTCTGTCTTCTCTCCCTTTCTGCTTGGGGTTCTAGTATCTGGAGTTGTGATATGTAACAATCATTTCCTGACCTAGAGAGTTTGTGTCAGGGAAAGAGACAAATCAATTTCAGTATGTGGTAGTCAGAAAAGGCCTTCTCCAGGATGGTCTAGGATGGCTTCCTGGAAGAGGCAATGGCTGGGCTGAGTCATTGGATGCAGAGCCTGACCAGCATAGGTGGAAGAGACAAGGCCCAAGGAACAGAGAGGCTTGAAGGAACACAAGTGCACTCAGATGCAAAAGCAGGTCAGCTCTGCTGGTGGGAGTTTGATTGAGGCTGGGGTGACTAGGACCAGGAGGAGCAGTCATGTGATGAGACAGCCTGTGGCCAGGGCCAGGCAGGGCCACTTTGTGGACTCACTAGGGTTGGGGCTAAATGCCAGAAGGTCACCAAGGTCCAGAGAATAGATTACAGCAGACTGGATGGAAAGAAGGTCGTTTTTCTTATGAAGCTTGAAAACAGACTGACAGAGGTAGGGAAAGGAAAGGGCCCAGCAGACTCTGAGTTTCCTACAGAAAACAGTAGCTATTCTCTGCTAGCTCTCAGGGGAACGCAACAGTGTGTACAGAATACAGGCACCCTGAAGTGACAGAAAGCCCTGGAACACTTGGCCTCACACAGCTACACCCCCTAAGGTGACTGAGGACCCTGGGTCATGTGGCTACACAGCTTCACTGCAGGCAGTCTGAGTGGACCTGGTCTGTCTGGCCGTGCCCCTGACGGCACCAGCACTACACACCCCAGCCTATGCTCCCACTGACACTTGGCTCCATGACATTTTTCTCCTCAATCAATGACTCCACCCGGATTCTTAGGCTTCTTTCAGGTTCAGTTTCACTCCGAACACTAACCAATCCCAAGAGTGAGACAAAATTGTACACAAGTACTTTTCAAATGCCTACAATAAGTGGCCATACAAATGAAAGTGAATCCACAGACTGCCTTGAGAAGCCCATTCTGGGGAGCCAGGTGGGCCTGGGACAGGCACTTCCCAGGGGACATGATTGGCCCAGGGATGCAGAGTCAGAGCAGCACATCAGACCCTGCCAGCCTGAGGACCATTTCCACTTCTAAAGGCTTAATCTCCTGCCCTTGAAAAAGATAAATCATAGTTTCAACAGTGGAGGCAGGAATTCAGATTTTAAATCAGCCAGTGCTATGCTTTAATTCTACTTCTACCAAGTAGAATTAAACTGGGCAGTGCTGCAGTTTCTGAGACCCCAAGTTCCTATCATACAGTGGGAGTGCCTAAGACCCTGGCAAGGTACTTAGGACTGAGACACTCCAGAAATGCAAGCCAGGGTGGGCCCCCTATATATTGACCTAGAAGGAGGCCAGGAGAAGCCCTCATCCCCACCCACTTGTCAGTGATACCCAGCCAGGCCTGCAGAGGCCCTAGAAGCAGCACAGACCAGCAGGTCTAATCACTGCTCAGCAGCAACACTGATCTTGTGGATTAGGTTCCTATAGCTAGCCAACCTGAACCAAATCCCGGCTGAACTGGCACCTCTCAGTGTTGTGAGCATGTGGCTGCAAGGCAGGAGAGGACACTAAACACACCTGGGCTCCTTCTGTCCTCAGATAATGAAGCCTCCTCTCCTCAGGCCTGCTCATGTCTGTAAAGCATGCCTTGAATGATGAGCTTCAAAGAGCAAATGAAGCAAGGCCAAGAGGGCTTCAGGAGACAGAAAGGGATGAACAGGGACTTCAGGCAGGGGCCATCGCCATGTCTCATTCCAGGCACACAGAAAGGGCTAATGGTCCTGTGAGCCCTCTTGGCTTGTGCCCTCCCTCTCACACAGAGAAGGTTTTGTGTGGTATTTCTTGGCTCCTTCACTCTCTTTTCCAGAGAAGGTTCTCGACACAGCTTACTGACTGGCTGGCTATAGCTGGATGACTCTCCTGACTCAATGTTCCCAGTGCTGGTACTCTAGGAATGTATCACCACGCCTGGTAAAAATCTAAAGCCTTTAGCAAGCACTCCAGCATGATGAAGTGCACAGAGCTATGCTACACTGTGGCCATAGCACTTCAACAAACTGCCACCTTATACTGGGTAATTTCTTGCCATGGAAGGTGTCCTGAGTCCTGTAGGGTGAAGAGTAATATTCCTGGTCCCCTACTAGCTGCCTACAGTACCCTCTCCCCAACTGTCTTCAGATGTTGATAAATGTCCCCTGGAGGACAAGGAATCCCGGGGGAGGACCATGCTCTATAAGGATAAGATAAAAACAAGTACCTGAGAAATGAATGTTATAAAAATGGGGGAAGGCACCTGTGAGCAGTCCGCACCCCTAATGATCATGATGCCCCTTTCTTCCTGGTCACAGTGCAGGGTGGAAGGACATGTTAGTCTGTGAGAAGAGAGCTTGCAGACTCCACAGATGCCTCTCCTGAGGATTCTGACCCAGAAACATTCACTTCCAACAGATGACAGGGAACTTGCTGGCAATGTTAAGATGTGGCCTCCTAGGATAGAGTCAGGAGACATGAGGCCCAGAAAGTTAAGCCTTTAAAAAATGTAAAGAAAAAAGGAAAGCTTTTAAAATTGGATTAGAAGCGACAGAAGCAGGAAGGGCCAGGCCTATATTGGGGTGAAAGGTGGTCAGTTAGCAAGATGGAGAAAAAGAACTACCAAGCGCCCATTTCTATCAAAAAGAACAATCTCCTTATTGAGGGTGAATCAAGCACTGCTACCAGGGAATTGAAACTCAAGGTGGGAGAGATTGTAAGAGCACCCCCAGTCAAGCTAAATGAATTCAAATCTCCTGATTCAGACGCATCGGCTGCAGCTAGGATTCACTCAGGACAGGCTTGCGGGCTACAGCACTCAGGAGGATTCAGAGTAAATGGGAAGATGCCAAGACAAGGAAAGTTCAATTTAGCAAAGGGGAGAGAAGACAGTGTTTCACACACAGACTGGGGAGCAGATGTGGGACGTCACACCTGGAGCCACAGATGCAGCCCAGCACAGAACCATTTTCCTGCTTTTTGTTTTCATGCATTCTAGCAAGGTAAAAAATTAATAGGTACAGTGAAGGTCCTGTATTTGGACCAACAGCACTAGCCATGTGGGGTGCAGGGTGCTTGTCTGTAATCCAGGCGCTGAAGGAGCAGACCCAGGAGGCTCATGAAACAGATGGAGAAGTACCAGACTATCTTCAGGGGAAAGCCTGCAAGAATGAGGACAGTGACCTAAGGAAAGAAGGGAGAGGGCTGGAGAGATAGCCTAGCGGTTAAGAGCACCGACGCTCTTGCAGAGGACCCGGGTTCGATCCCCAGCACCCACATGGCGGCTAAGAACCGTCTGTAACTCCAATTCCAGGAGAACTCCAGTTCCAGGGGAATCTGAGACCCTCTTCTGACCTCCGCGGCATTGCACGACACGGGTGCACAGACCTGCATGCAAACAATACATTCATACACATAAAAAAAAAAAAAAAAAAAGAAGGGAGAGCAGTTATCTCCAACTCTGACACAGCACATAGGCTGGACAGGGTGGACCCTGTGGCTCCGTAACAACTACTGTCACTCTTCAAGGTGAGAGTAGGACAGTGGCCACAGCAACACACAGGAAGGCAGAGCTTAATATAAAACATAGCCATTGTCTATCAATGGGATGAACAAGTGAGCACAGAAGGAAAACTGTCAAATGCTTCATCCCAGTGTCCTGCTATCTTAATTGTTTTGACTGCCTAAGAACAAGTAATCTAGGTTCAGAAAAGCTAATTTATTCACCTCAGGTCAGTCAGCAAGAACCAGGAAGTCAGATCCAGGTGTGGATCCAGTTCTAAGGCATCATCTGACCGGAGACTCCCAGTGGCTAATCACTTTGTGAGGAGACAACAGATATGCCACACCCAGCAAGAGCCTCTGAACACAGAAAAGGATGAAGCAATGACCAGAGGCATTTGGAGCAGAGTTCCAAACCAAGGAATGGGAGTATGCAATCACTAATAAACAAGCATGACTTCAAAATCACCAGACATGACAAGAAAGAGTAAAAGTGGGGAAGGGGAACTTTCAAGTTTATAATAAAATATATACATTATCATTATCAAACTGCCCAAAACAGCCTATCATCCAGCCCAGCAGGACACTAATTTGGAAGGATCATTTGAGCCCAGGAGTTTTTAGTTCACTCTGGACAACAGTGAGACTATATCGCATAAATAAATTCTAGAAACAATATTATAAATAGAGCAAGAAAATGAATTTACAATAAATAATTATTAATTAATATCCATATTATATAAAGAAGAGTTATAAATAAATTACAGAAAAACATATAGGAAAATGGTCAGGTGAAATATAAGGGGCCAAAAACTTATTTAAAAAGAATGTTCAGTTATGCTAATAATTTTAAAGATTTTAAAAATAACTCTTCAAGTGGACAAAATGCCACAATGGTACAGGTGTAGAGTAAGCAACTCCAAAAGCCTTTTCATTGGTATGCATTTCTGAAGAGAAATTTGGGTGTATCCATTAAAACTGATTGTGAAAGACTGACAGTAACCTTCAATGCCATCAACAGGAAACTGTTAAATAAACACCAGTGATGCCCATTACATACCTGTCAAAAAGAATAAGGAAGATTGATGTACAAAGAGACCTGATGTGAAAAGTTCTCCAAGATGTATTACTATGTGCAAGCTACAAAACAAACCACAATCCCATCTGTAAGAACAAACTGCATCACACTGCTTACGGCGCGGCTGCTAGTCATAGAGAAAGCTCTACAAGATGCCAGTGTTAGCTCTGGAGATGGAAAGATCGACAAGATGCCAGTGTTAGCTCTGGAGACGGAAAGATCGACAAGATGCCAGTGTTAGCTCTGGAGATGGAAAGATCGACAAGATGCCAGTGTTAGCTCTGGAGATGGATAGCCATGCTTTGCCTGGTTTTTTTCCTCTTTATTTTTAAACTTTCAGCAAATTATGATTACTTTAAAAAGGGACAAGGAAAATATCCCACTGGAAAGTCAGGGGAGACCAGCATGGTCATACACTAGTGGTGGTGTGAACTGCTATAGTCCCTACTGCATCTGGCAAGTGTAGGACCTGGAATCTATGGATGTACAGAACTCATGGTCCAGTCACTTCAGATCTAAACATGTATTTTCCTAGAAAACCAGTTCAGGTTGTTATAATGGCAGAAAATCCTGAAGCAATGCAGAGCAGTGACGAGTGACAAGTGACTGGTAAGGGAAGCCACAGCCACAGAAGCTGGATGTTGCTAGCCAGGTGAGGCCAACTAGATGCAGAAAGAAGGTTCACAGGAGACTGAGGATTAAAAAGGACACCAGGAAGCAAGTGGTTATGGTACTGTTTGCAATTACTGAAACATTATAATACTACAGTAACAGACCCTGGTCTGAGCAAGTGAGCCCAAGTTGAACAAACATTACTTCTCTTAATGGCGGAGCAATTTAGCTAATTTTCTTTTATTCTCTGTGCTTATCTGTGGTTTTGTTTTGTTTTTCCTCTTACTAAGGATAAATATTATTTAAGAAATAAGTAACAGGTAATTTCAGATAATGCTGCCCCATGGTTGGATAAGCTCTAGACAGATGGCTCAGTAATTCCCAAGATACAAGTACTCAGGCAGAGTTTGGAACTGAGAAAGCACAAGGAACACTGAGTGAACAGGGCTTTGCCTGGTTGGACATGCAGCCACAGAGACGCCATGTGCCTGCCAGGGTCCACCAGGCACTGAGCTTGACTCTGGCAACAAAAAAGTGAATTAGGTGAGGTTACTATAGGGAGCAGCTGGGGGCAGGAACACACAGGGAGTGGTCGGTAGAGGCTTCCAGAGCAGGCAGTGCTTGTCAGGTATGTCTGGGGAAGGAGGTGGACCCAAACCAGAGTCCTATGGGATCTTGGCCCTGTTTTGATTACAGTGGAAATACAATAAAGAGCTCTAGAAAGTTCCGCTATCCCAAGCAGACATCATAACACAGGGAGAGCACAATAGTGAGAGGCAGGCCATTGCTTTGGTTCAAATGAGAGACTAGTAATAAATAGGCTGCCATGATGGAAGGGCACAGCTAGGAGACACTAGCTCAGCAACACGGGGAGGGCATTGATCACCAGCACCAGGGCATCAGGGGTGTCTGCCATAACTGGTCAGAGCACACACTGCATGCTAATATCAAACTGCCCTTCTTTGCATACCACTACCACACCAATAGGAAGGTACCAAGAGTTTACCTGGCCAAACCCACCCAAGCCAGGAGGCACTAGAAAGGGAAGGAAAGGAAAGCCCTTGGAATAGCTAATTAAAACTATTTGTTTAACAGAGTCCTCCCCAGCAGGGATGGGTGGCAACCTGCACACACATGGATAGGCATTTCTGGCTCTCCAACCCATAAATACTCATGTTGAAGACTTAATGTGCTGGGGGGGGGGGTGACGACCAACACACAATGTGTGCCAAGCAGGAAGCACTGCATATTAATGTGGTTGCTGTTGGGAATGCACAGAAACCACTTCAAGAGATACTGATTGAACCTGGGATTAAAAGGACCCTACAACAGAAATGGGAGAAATGATACAAATCAGCAGCAGCGTATGTCGGCTTAACCACTAGGTGAGCCTCTGGCCTGGGGATCAGTTCCCCTTTCCTAACAAGGCATCTGTGTGGCTTTCCCTGCATTGATCTTCGTTTCTCTAACCCAAGTTCCATGTACTGAAGGAGGGAAAGAAAACAAGTTATTGTCATGAAAAAGACTGAGTACATGACCATAAGTTTAATGCCCAAGAATTGATCACAATGTGACTGCTGGATACTGACTTATGCCAAAAACAAACAGAAAGCTGGGCTGGAGAGATGGCCTAGCGGTTAAGAGCGCCGACCGCTCTTACAGAGGACCCAGGTTCGATCCCCAGCACCCACATGGCGGCTGAGAACCGTCTGGAACTCCAATTCCAGGAGAACTCCAGTTCCAGGGGAATCCGACACCTTCTTCTGACCTCCGCGGCATTGCACGACACGGGTGCACAAACTTGCATGCAGACAGTACATTCATACACATACGGAAATAAAAAAAAAAAAATTTAAAAAAAAAAATAAAAAAAAAACAAACAAACAGAAAGCTAAGAATTCTAGAAGATATTTTTGAAAAAAAAAATCAGAGGAATAAATGGTTACTTAAGAAAAGGTCCGGGCCGGAGAGATGGTCTAGCGGTTAAGAGCGCCGACCGCTCTTACAGAGGACCCGGGTTCGATCCCCAGCACCCACATGGCGGTCGAGAACCGTCTGAAACTCCAATTCCAGGAGAACTCCAGTTCCAGGGGAGTCCGACACCCTCTTCTGACCTCCGCGGCATTGCACGACACGGGTGCACAAACTTGCATGCAGACAGTACATTCATACACATACAGAAATAAATAAAATTTATTAAAAAAAAAAAAAAGAAAAGGTCCATACATTTTTGAGGTGCATGCGAAGTCCATGAGGAGAAATGTGGCCCCTGGGATTTGCTTTAAAAGTGTTTAAACAAAGAACAGGAAACAGGCAGGAACAAATGCACAAAATCAAGAAAGAAGATGCTCATTGTATTGATGTGTGTTCTGCTTAAGAGTCCTTTTACTCTGGGCGTGGTGGTGCACGCCTTTAATCCTAGCACTCAGGAGGAGGAGGCAGGCGGATCTTTGTGAGTTCGAGGCCAGCCTGGTCTACAAAGTGAGTTCCAGGACAGCTGGGGCTACAGGGAGACCCTGTCTTGAAAAGAACAACAACAACAAAGAGTCGTTTTACCATGGACCCTGCTAATTCAGAGCCCTGCAGCCTCTGGCAGCTAGCCCAGTGCAGCCTCCTGCTGCACTGAGTCCCTAAATTCAGGATGTCAGGGGCTCTGGGCAGCAAATCCTGATGGCTCTATAAGACCCCAAGCACTCATGGGACTGGTAATTGCAATGCCCACGCCTGTTTCTGTTTCTGTTAAGAGGGGTGGTAAAGTTCCCACTTCATAGGCTTGTTAGACGCTGCACAAATGAAGACATTGAACACTGGTACTCTCACCACAAGAACTCGAGCAAGGTCAGTTGTCACTGTTACCACTCAGCTTTCAGGGTCACTTGTGAAAGACAAGGGATGCAGTACAGGTAGTATTTGAACAGTGTTTTGCACATGGAGAACACTCAATAAATGTTGGCTGCCAGGCACCAAGAAAAGCAGCTTTGGAGACAGGTGTGTTAGTGTATTAATTCACTTATAATTTTCAAAACTATTCCCAGGAGATTATACCTCCTACATTTTTACAGATAGATTCTGAAAGATCTGGTTCAATCTTAGACTATGAAACATCTGGCTATTACTCAGCCTCACTTAGAGCCCTCATTTTTATTTCTGATAAATAATCCTCCCCACCATCCCTCACGCCATGTTATGAAGCCTAAGCAACACAACTCAGGTACTGTAACTAGCAAAGAGCAGGTGTACAGCCAAGTTAGAGGTCCTTGGCTCAGATGCATGTCTCAAAGAGCCTGGCTATAGGCTGGGGAAAGCAGAGACTAAGAAGTTGTAGCTTCTGCTCCCCACCTCTACAAGTGTCAGGTAACGGAGATGCTCCTGCAAAGCATGCGATGAGACTGTGTGATAAAGAAACAGCTCTTAGGGGCTGGAGAGATGGCCGGGCAGTTAAGAGGGCTGTTCTTAAATTTTTTTAAATTTATTTTTGTATGTGTATAAATGTACTGTCTGCATGCAAGTTTGTGCACCCGTGTCGTGCAATGCCGCAGAGGTCAGAAGAGGGTGTCGGATTCCCCTGGAACTGGAGTTCTCCCAGAATTAGTTTCAGACGGTTTTTGGCTGCCATGTGGGTGCTGGGGATCGAACCCGGGTCCTCTGTAAGAGCGGTCGGCGCTCTTAACCGCTAGGCCATCTCTCCTCAGGCTCACAACCAAAAAGACAAGAGGGCTGTTCTTACAGAGGACCTGATTTGAATCCCAGCACCCACACGGTGGCTACCAACCAACCATAGCTCCAGTTCCAGGAGATCTGATGCCCTCTTCTGACCTCTGTGGGCATTGTACAACATGGGTACACTTACATATATTCGGGCATCATACATACAAAATTTAAAAAAGCACCGAAAAAAGAAACAGCTTCTTAGCTACCAAAGTGGAAGCAATGCAGGGAAGAGAAGGGACAAAGGAAGGCAGGAAGACAGCAGTGGTGGATGTGGGGACAGCAGAGATGGCAGCAGAGGGAGTGATTATTTTGGTGGCAGAAGCAGCAATTTAAGTGGTGACAGAGGTGGCAGTGCTGGTGGAGACTACAGAAGTGGAGGTGACAGGTAGAGAGAGTGGTGGAAGGAGTACAAGTTGAACTGGCAAAGGTAGGGGTAAAGTTGGTGGCAGAGGTGGGAGGTGGTGGAAGAGGTGGAGATGGAGGTAGAAGAGGTTCAGGTAAAGGAAAAAATACAGAAGGTAGAGGTGATGCAGGCACTATTTGGGGGGCTGTGAAACCTTTGGGACAAAGGGTTATTTAATAGCCAGAGACCACCAATGATGATCCCTGAGGGTGACAGCCCAGCCGTGTTTCCGCTTTACCTCAGCTTTATATGAGCATGCTGTGCTCTAAGCTCCCACCTCTGTGCCTCTGTGGGGATGGGATGCAGTCTGTGAACCATGAGCTAAAACAAGTCCCTTCCCAAGTTGCTTCTGTCATGTATTTGCAGCAAGGAGAAAAGTTATCCATACATGCTTAGTACATAAGGTGAGACAACATCTAACTCTTGAGTGTGTGTCCTTTACCACCCTACAACGAGCAAACTAGAGATAAGTGGACAAAGGTGGGAGGGGCATAAGCCACTGCCACATTAACTGGTTGTGTGACTTCAAGACAATGAGGACAGCAGCAGTCACATTGCTCAAGCTGGCTGGTATCATGGATGGAAGCTTCCATTAATACAGAGAATACTGCAATAGGTGAAGTTCTAGGTGATCTCCATCATGTGACCTGTAAACAGTGTTTCCTTGTGAAGATGCTCAAGAGTTTATGCGACGTGGTCAACCCTACAAAGCTGTCAGCAGTACTGCTGGGACACCTCCAGATCCAATGCTTTGTGCTGAATCACGGAGTTCTCAAGTCACTCAACTGTGATAGGGCCATATTCTCACATGCAATGAGAATAGGTGGAGGTAAGCAGTTCTCAGTTCCTCTGCATATTTCAGCATCTCTGGTTGCCCTCACCTAAGGTAAGGTCCTGCTGGAAGGTGGCTGTGCTCTCCCTCCAGGTCTCACAGAACATGCTGAGAACATCAAGGTGATAACTTTATAGAGGTGCCATTAGAGAAAGAGGCACCAGTAGAGCAACTTCTAGATAACTGTTCTTTGCTGCTGTTTTGACACAAGGTCTCCCTGTAGCTCCAGCTCCCCTGGAACTCACTGTATAGACCAGGCTAGCCTTGATCTTACAGAGATCCGCCCCTGCCTCTTTTTCTGCCTCTGCCACCTCTGTCTCCTCTCCCTCTGCCTACTAGGTGGTGCAATTAAAGGCATGTAGACAATTGTTTTTCCACTCAGCCTGGTAAAGAAAGAGATGATGGACTTCTGGATTCAAAGCTTTTCAGAAGTCCTCTGTGCTAGGAGCAGTGGGGTAAGCAGGGAATTGCATGCTCCCACCTGCTCTGGAGGCATGCTCTTTTTTCCTACGGTGGACATCCCCATTTCTTAGTGTTCTGGTTTCAAATCACTGTTATGTATCCTCTGCATCCCCACTCTGGGCTGCTTCCCGAGAATTCTTGCTACTGAGTCTTGCCTAGGCACCCTACTCTGAACCTCAGTGTTATCTCTGGGCCTTGCCATACTTGGCAGAAGTACTTAATGGACTTTCCTGAGCAGCTAATGCCTGGCTGTTTTTGTGACAAGATGTAAGGTGAAATCTTTACTCCCCAAACCTGAGGCAGACTCCAAGGAAGGCAGCCCTTTCTTAGAAGGCCCTCCTCTAACTGCACCAGCTTCTGGTGGATCCCTTTCCAAAAGGTAGTAGGAACCTCCCTCTCCTCCCGGATATATGTGGCCACTACTTCCTCTTCAACTACCAGTCTTCTCCTTGATGAATAGTAGGCACATACTTCCTTCCATGTATGCCTACCTCACCCCCACACAGCCCAGCCTCAGCCTCAGCCTCAGCCCCAGCCTCTCCTGCTATACTGAACAGGCTCCCTCTCTGGATGTGGCATGCATGTCCTTCATAACCTGCAACAGAGGCTTTCTTGGGCTTGTGCTCCCAGGCCAGCATCCAGCCCCACTGCCACATCTTCTTCCAAGCTGATATAGGAGGCAGCACGGCATGGTGTAAGGAGCAGACTCCATCTATCAGCTGCACGACTTCTGGCAGCTCACTCAGCCTGCTTCCGAGTTCTTTCATTTGTAGAACACATGTAATATAATCTAGCTCGAAGGGCTGCTGCCAGGATTAGTGATAACTTATGAAAAGGGCCTAGCACATGGCACGGGCTCGCAAAACCACAGTGACTATCATCTTGTAGGATCTACACTTCCTGCTTGACACTTCTCAGTCATCTGCTGGTCATCCCTGCCTCATATCCATGTGTTTAGAATTAAACTCAACACCTTCTTTAAGTGTGGTGGCTCAGATGACCTCTCTCTTTCTCTAAATGGCACAGTTATTCTCCTGGGGTTTCAAGCTCCAATTTCTCTCCAGCTTCCAGTCCTTGCCTAATTTAAAACATCATCCAAAGTCAAGGCCAGACTTTAGCCAGGCCCCTCATAATCTCATCCCAGTCTCTGTATATCCTCATCTCCCATAGCTTCTTTTTGTGTGGGGCACCTTGGCTGAGGCTGAGGCTTCACTGAAAGGCCCCAGCTGCTTCCTGCCTTACCCTCAGGCTGCCCACAGGCATCCTGGTCATTCTCCAAACACAACTTCCACCAAGCAGCCTTATTGGCAAAGCTCTCTTCTTTCCCATCCAGGAATGCATTCTGCTTTTCTGTTTGTGTGCACACACTTTTTACCAAGTGCCTACTATATACCAGACATTGCACTCCCAGCCTACCTGGATGAATCACTCTTCTGAATGGCACTGGCCAAGAGTGTGTTCATCAACCTTCACAACCACAAGGGAGAAAGCCATAGACACTAGGAAGTTCTAGATAAAATGGCATATACTAGAATCTGTTGACAGGATACAAGACCCCAAGGGTAGGGATAAGGCAACAGAGGCCACTGCATACCCCCTGCTGGCCTGCCTTCCTCAGTGGCATCCCCTTGTTTCTGAAGCTGAACACTCTGAAAGGTGACTCCTTACCAGGTGAGAAGGGAAACTTTCCTGCCTATAACATTTCCTTCCAGTCAGGGCTTCTCCACAGGTGACTACTGCCCATTCTGTCCCACACATCCCCTTCCAGTCAGGGCTTCTCATGGGTGACCACTGTTCTACCCTGTTCCAAATATCTTCTTTGCATCAGGGCTTCTCCATCGGTGACCACTGTCTCACTCTGTCCCACACATCCCCTTCCAGTCAGGGCTTCTCACGGGTGACCACTGTCCTACTGTGTCTCATACATCTCTGTCCTGTCAGGGCTTCTCCAGAAGTGACCACTGCTCTACATTTTAGCCCACAGATTTGCTTCTGAACTTTATACAAATGGATCACACAATCAGCAGTTCTCTTCCATGCCTGGACTCTTTTTCTTCACAGTATTTATGGGCGTCTTCACCACTGCTGCCTGTAGCTGCAGACTGCTCATTCTTGCTTCTGCCTGGATTGATCAATTCTAAGGCTGGTAGTCTGAGGGTACTGCTAGATATATCCCACAGCCTCTTCTGGAGAATCTTCTGGGACATAGGGGATCCCCATATTTGGCTCTAATGGACTCTGAACAGCAGTTTTTCCAAAGTGACTGTGCCAATGCACCCCCATGGCAGTGCCTAAGAGGTCACCTACTGGCCCCTGGTGGTGTTACCTCTCCCATTTGGCAATTTTACCTGTGATTAAAGTCTGTGGTTCCTTGCTATATAACCACACTTTGTACATGGTTGCTGAGCACTGGGACTCCTCTTGTTAAGTTGAACTGCTGTAATAACTCCTCATCACAACACAGGGTAGATCTGTTGTGAACACACTAACAAGCACCCCAAGGGACAAAGAGACTTGTGCCTGGGCCGGGCAGGTCTGTGAGTGTGTCAGTGAGAATCTCTTTCCAGCCCTTTACTGAAGGGAAAGCAGAAAGGGCTGACTGCTGACAGGAGTGGCAAGCAGGACAATGACATGGGGAGGGGAAGGATGTAGACAGGAGCAAGACTTCTGTGCTGAGGGAAGAGCTGAGGTCCAGGAAGAAACAGAGATATTTCTGAGTTGTGCTTTTACTCCAATTTGGTTTGAAGATAGCCTGGAAAAAATGATTTCTGTGTAAAAAAATGATGCTGTGTTTGGAGAAAGAGATAAGGTCTTTTATAGAACTGGGAGGTCCTCTTGGCCTGGGAGCCAGAACATGAGCATCATCAGGCATGCTAACATCACTACCTACCTTCTGTACCAGGGGATTCCATGAAGTAGAATCACACCTGTCTGAACCAGCTCTGTTCCTAGCACTTGGCCAACCTGAATCACTGTGGAATTAATGAATGATTATATTTAAAATTAAAGAAAGAGGATGGAAATATCATTAAAGAGAACTTGTTACTTTTATCAGCATGTATTGTGATGGTTGCTTCACACAAACTATCATTCATCCTAAAAAAAAATGGGCAGATTACTACCCCACTGAGACTAGAGGATATAAACACCATGCTCAGCGCAAGGCCATTCCACTACTGAGGCAGGACTGGACTGTTTCTTTCCAGACCTCAAAGCACATTCGTCCCCACTCTCCTCAGTTCTGTACCCAGTGAGGCCTTGGCCAGCCAGAACAGTCACCTCCATGGGCTGTCAGAGTCTGATCAGCACCTCTTTACACAGAGAGTCTACGAAAGAAAATAAAACACACAGGTTCAAGAGGCACAAGTCACCTGGCCCCGTGAGAGCAATTCCAGGTCCTGTGTGGTAGATCTAGCTAAGTCCTTTTGTCTCCTATGAGAAGTCACAAAGCAAAAGCATAGTGGCATGTCCAGTGGGAGGGCAGAAAAGATAGGATGAGGTTCAGTGACCAGGACTCAGTGCAGGTGTCTGAGGGCTTCGCCTTCCTGGTGCATGTGTTCAACTTATGATAAAAAGGCTTTGTTCTGGGGCTGGAGAGATGGCCTAGTGGTTAAGAGCACCGACTGCTCTTGCAGAGGACCCGGGTTCAATCCCCAGCACCCACATAGCAGCTGAGAACTGTCTTTAACTCCAGTTCCAGGGGAATCTGACGCCCTCTTCTGACCTCCACGACATTGCACGACATGGGTGCACAGACCTGCATGCAGATAGTACGCTCATACACATAAAGAATAAATTTTTAAAAAAGGGCTTTGTTCTTACTTTGCTGCTCGTGAGAAACATCTGGTGTGAGCGGCATTGGCCCCAGCCTCTTGCATACTGCCTGGCCTATGGAGCTCCCAGTGGGCATCAAGAAAAGCCTCATGAAGCCCGGGAGGAGGCTTCTTCATCCCAGAGTACAGAGAACAGAGCCAGACATCCTTCAACGATGACACTCACGTCAGCAACACAAATTTGAGCTTGCAGACAGACATACGCACATGATCATGTACTGATCCCAAACTGAAGCACTGAGACATGAAACAGCACCCCAAAGTTCTGGCGCAAAGGAAGAAGCCAACACTCTCCATGTGCCTGGTCCAGGGCAGGATTTTCACAGGTACTTCCTCCTGTAGTCCTGCCATCCCCTCCTCACAGACAGCACTAACAACTCTACCTTACAGATGAGCAAACAGAGACATATGAGGTATGGTACTATAGAGCAGGGAGGAGACCCTGGCCCACCAGACTCTGGCACCCAGGCTCTGCCAGCTCTACTGCACCACTGTCCCCTGTGAGGAGTGTGCCTGTAGTTCTACCTCAGGGGCATGAGACCCTCATATTGGCAGCCCCATGTCCTTAGCAGCTCACTGCTCTTCAATGGCAAAATGTAACATTCTATACTCAGACCCTGTAGTATGGGAATAGGAACAATTCCTTGGAAAGATTATAAACTGCAACTGCCCTTGATTTCCACACAGGAACAGTCATGGAGGAATAAACACGGTGGCACAAAATAGTCATGAAGTCTCCTCCTCCTGGAGTATGAGGCTGGGTGGTTCAGCCTCTCCCTTCCTGACCATGACAGTGGTCAGGGGAGGCTCAGCTGTAACCCCAGGACTGTTCCCCACATGGCAGGATTTAAGCCTGCCTTGGGCATACTACAACTGTGCCAGAGCCCCAGGCTTCTACCACACCACACAGTCCTACCCTTGCCCTGCACCCTGCACTATTCAGAAGTCCAAAATGATGCAGCAGTCAACCCTATCTCTCTCTGGACAGGGCTCCCCTCTCCCTGCCTATCCCACCTCCTCCAGAACAGGGCTCACTTCTCCTTGTCTACCTCACTTCCCCCAGATGAGGGTTCACTGCCCAAATCTACCCAACTTTCCCCTAGATAGTTTTCCATGCTCCCTATATTTACAGAAAATGTAAAAAGAAGAAAAAGGAAAGGGGGGAGGGGAGGGCCTTCTGCAGTGACTGGAAGGTCCCAGAGCTGCAAATGTCAAGGTCTGAGAGTGTTCAGCAATGCGAGCCAAATTGAAGAAAAGCAGCAGCTGATAAAAAGACTGTCAGATGCTGAGCTTTTCATCTTCCCAGCTATTACCAAAATAAAATTATCCAAGGAAAAAAATCACAAACCCTTTGCAGAACTAACACAATTAGGCTTTACTGTGCCTCTACCTCCCTCTTTCTCGGCTTCCTGCAATCCCTGCCACCTCCCCAATTTCCACGTGCAGGGATGCAAGGTGCCTCCCTTTCTATTGTCACCAGCAAAGCCCTGTTTAAGGACAGATTGCTTTTGTACCACTTCCTGCAAGCACAGAAAACTATTCACAAGTGTCAAAACAACTTCTTTTAAAGACCCCATCTCTGAGCCTAAGGAAGTGGAATCCTCTTTGCCAGGAGGAGTACGGAGGAGAGAGGACAGGAAAAGCTCAGTAGGAGAACTGCCTCTCCATCAGCAGAGGACTGCCTTAGGGAGAAAACTGAAGCTGAGGTGGGGGAGGAGAGTGATGAGGAAAAACAGATTTCAAAGGAGAACAAATGTCACAAGCCTTTTTGTTCCACCCTCAGACACATGTGCCCATGTTTTGAGCAGCCGAACCTGTAGCAGAGGCATGGAGACAACAGCAGAGCGCTACACATACAACCGAAGAGAAGGCCTCTGTGCCTGGGAACGTGTGCGTGACTGTGAATTTTTTATAACTCTTTTCTGGGATCTCAAATCACAATCCTTAGTATGACAGGCTGGAGTCAGATCTGAGTGGCCTTATTGAAGGCCTCTGGGCACAACTCAGACACAGGCTCCTAAAACAGCAAGGTGTCACTGTGAAGGCCTTGGGCTCCAGAACTCAATCCTGGCCTTCCTTTATGTGCCTGGCAGAGGTGGGCAAACAGGTGGCCATGAAGTAGGGAGCTACCATCCACCTGTCCTGTGTTTCTGCCAGGCTCCACTGTGGCATGCACAGAAGCCTCTGTGGAAATCAAGCCCCTCAAGCAAACTGTCACTTTCAAAGCTCCAAACCACAACAAATGACCAAGAAGATTTGCCTGTTAACAGCTGGGGGCTTGGGTTGCTTGGAGTGCCATCTCAGGCATGAGGTAGAATACATTTCTTAAAAAAAAAAAACAACTTCCCGGGGCTAGAGAGATGGCCTAGCAGTTAAGAGCGCCTACCGCTCTTACAGAGGACCCGGGTTCGATCCCCAGCACCCACATGGTGGCCGAAAACCGTCTGAAACTCCAATTCCAGGAGAACTCCAGTTCCAGGGGAATCCAACACCCTCTTCTGACCTCCGCAGCATTGCACGACACGGGTGCACAAACCTGCATGCAGACAGTACATTCATACACATACAGAAATAAATAAAATTTATAAAACAAAACAAAACAAAACAAAAAAAACTTCCCAACCATCCCCTTCCACATTATAATACATTTCTTTGGAAAAAAAATCTATCATGATCAACAAATTAAATGCCCCCCAAAGTAAGCAAATTACCAAATGAAATTTCAAATACCCACTGCCAGAATTTAGGCAGGAATGACCTGGTGCAAGTCTGGTTCCCTCTCAGGCTCATCTCAGAGCAGTGGCATCCGTGCAGCAGCAGTGCACTTTGATCTTCCCAACTCCCAAGAGAAAAATCAATGATACAACTTTAATGTATTTGTACAGCAAGGCTTCATGTTATTATTTTTACCCAATGCAGCTTAAGTCAAGGGAAGAAGGTGTACTGGGTCTCAGCACCGCCCTGTGGTGAAAATGAATTATTTTTCTAAAACTGAACTGTAGCAGAGCCAGCCACATTCAACAGAAAACGGGCCAATTAAAAACCAATTATCTCTGTGAATGCAACTTGTTGAAAGGCTGGGATTGTGCTGGAGGCGGAGGGTGGGAGTGTCTACAGGGTGACTGGCATGGAGTGAGCAGGCACAGGGCCCATCTCTCCTGTCATCATGGTGGTGGACTCTGGTCAGGTGCCTCTGGGACCCGGCCCTGAAGGGAAGCCAGCCTGGGCCTTACCTTCTTCTCAATGAGCTCCAGCTGCTCCTTGTAGAAGGTGTTGCTGTGGCTGAGCTCCGCCTCTCTATTTTCCAGCTCCTTGTCCTGGTTGGAGGAGAACAAAGCCTGTGTTAGCTGGCAGTAGTGGTACTGAAAGGGTGCCTCAGGGAGAAGGCGACTGACACTTCTGCTCACAACAACCCTCAATGAGAAGAGCAGCAATATGAACTGAAAGCGTATGATATGGCAGATCGCTCACATGTATTATGCTTAATTTTCACAACAGCCTTTCAAGGTGGGTAATTAGTATAACCATTTTGCAGATGATAATCACTAACGTTTATTGAATGCTTACTATCTGCCAAGTCCTGTTCTATGTGCTTCCCAGGTATTGCTAGGCTCCTTCCAGTGCCTAAGAGGAAAGTAGGATAGAATATATTAATCAGGTTTAATAGTCACAATGGACCCCCATGATGCATGAAGAGATACAACAGAGGGGCCAAGTAACAGCTCAACAGCTCATGCCATGCAGAAAGGACTAGGGTGGGAGCCTCGATGAAGCCAGGATGGGCCTGGCCAAGGCACTGAGCTGCCTCCAGCCACACAGTCCTGACAGGCCAGAGACTGGCACTGGCTTGAGTTCCAACACTTGGTAGCACACTGTACCACCATCCCACATTCTCAGCTGTCGAGGTCAGAGGGCCTTATATACAGCAAGAGACGCAGAGTCCTACAAAGGAGGGGATGCATTTGCTTACACATGTGAGGGGCGAGAGGGTCCTATGAAGCCAGCCTGGCAGAGCCTCCCTCCAGTCATACAGAGGATGTGGGCTCAGGTTGCCAGGACAAGTAGCCTGGAGCCAGCAGACCTGTGGTATATATACACCAGAACCCCCACTCAAGTAGCTAGGTGATGCTGAACAACTTAATTGTACAGAGCATTTCTTAGGTACAATGGCTAAAACTGGAGAAGTGTCCCCTACCTCCCAACCTATAAGACTGTCAGAAGGCTAAAGGAAACCCCAACAGAAATAAGCAAGGTGACAGCATATATTCCTCTGCTGGAATATCCACATCCCCAGAGTCTTTTAGGGACCAGGTACCAAGCCCTGTGCCTCTGACCTTCTGCACAGATGCAGCAAGGGGCTGAGCACTTGGGGACTGCCTTGGGTGCCTGGAAGAGAAAACACCACCCCCTCCACATGAGTACACAAGTGCTGCATCAGCCTCTTGGTGACATGTGGTCCTCCCCATCTCTAAGAATGCCAGCTTTCCAATGACACAAACCCACACAACTTTAAAGTCCTTTTTTTCTAGCACTTTTCTTTTGAACTACACTATGGTATTTGTATATGGGTTTGAATTCTTCAAAATGACAAGGTAAGATAAGAACTGATGGTTTTGAAAGTCCATCTCCTTGGCAGTGATAGTCCTCCTAGCATGGAACCTTTCAGAACACAAGCAAGCAGGTCAGAAAAAGGAGCTGCTGACACACCAAAGGCAGCATAGCATACACATGATGCAGGGCCTGAGAAAAGGGCCACAGTCTGGAGCATGGAGCAAAGCCAGGCCAGGGGACAGGCAGTGGCTGTATGCTGAGAGTGGAATTCCCATACTGGTTCTGTGGAGTGGCCTCTCTAGTTTTCGGTAAACTGCCCTCCTTCTCTTGTGTATTTCCTCTTTACCTGTCAAGTGGAGCAAAGGAGAGCTTGGCTCCCCACATACTGCAGAATCTGAAAATGCCAAGAGGGCTCCCTGAATACCTCTGGAATGCCAACTCTGCAGCCTAGCTAAACACAGACAGTGGACTGGATGCTGAGATTTCTTATAGGATCTTTCAAAGCACGATGCTGAGGCTGTGTCCCAGGCACACAAGCATGGCTAATCTGCGTGGGGTCTCTCAGCAGCCCAGCATCAACTGTGAATGATCCCTAGTGCAACCAGAGGAGAAGCACATCTGATACAATTTTAAGCAGCTGGTATGGGAGTATCTCTCAGGGCATAGAACCTGCCATTTTCTAGTCTGTAGTCCCAGCTAGGCAGAAAGATGACAAATGAAGGCAAAACAGCTATGAAACCCTTCAGCTGCTATTCCTTGGAGGCCACTGGGGCAGGAGGGACAAGGAGGCTCATTCATATGTCTACCCATCACCCAAATGACACAATGTGGCCAGGAGCTAGTAGAACATAACAGGAAATGGCTGGAGATGTGCACCACCACTGGAACTTGTTTTCTAGGCTAGAGACTGAGACTGGCTGATGTTCATTTGTAATAGAGCTAGCCATGGTCAGGAAGGATGCAGTGGCTTATTCAAGAAGGAGTTAGGTTGTCCAACTTGATTGAAAGCTCTGTGGCTTATGCCACCTCCCCATGCTACCCCTGCCAGGTACTACCTGCCAATGCTAGTCACCAGTGAGGGTGGTAATAAAATCATGACTGATAATGGACAGGAAATGATTCAGGAAGAGTGCTATATGATATGATACAAACACCTAGCCCACAGAGATTTGGGCCCATAGGTACGCAAAAATTTGATCTTGGTGAATAAAGACGCCCCTCTGATAACAGTGGACACCCTTCATAGGTCATTGTCAGCAGGCTTCCTAGCACTTGAGCGAGGCCAGCAGTAGGACACTGGAGTGGTAGCACAGGCAGGTTCCAGTGACTGATTCTGTAATTCCTGCGAGGGTGTACATATACCTGGATGTGCTATGGAGCTTAGATCCCTGTGGGAGAGGCAAACGTGTGCAGATATAAGACAACTTCAGAGACTGATGTGCGGGGAGACCATATGACTGAATAACTTGTGAGGTAGCAGGGTGCTACTTTGTCTGGCAAGATTTCCAAGAAAGTCTTCTGGGGGAAAAAAATGAAATCAAGTATATTGTCTCTAACACAAATAGCAAACATGGCCATTATGATAATCTGTGCCATGTAAGGTGGTTTTGAAGGGGAATGGAGGGACTGAATCATCAGTGGCTCAATGGAGGCCCTCCTCAAGTCAGGACAGCACTGTGAGTTTACACTCTGGTACACCCCTACTGCTCCATACACAACAATGGGCAAAGGAGAACAGACGCCCAAAGACTCAGCCAGGTTCAAAAACAAGATTAAAGAGCCTAATACAGAAGAGATACAGAAAGCAATAGGCAGAACAGGAGCCACAGGCCTGCTGGGTTGGGGCTAGAGTAGGCCAGGGCAAGGAGGACTTACCCAGTCCTGCATAACAGAAATAAACCCTGTCCCACAGAGGTAGGCAGGAGCCAGGCTGGACACCTGGAATGGAGGGTGACTGCTGAAACAAAAAGAGGACACTGCAGATTCCCATAGACCCCTCTAGGGTATGGTTTTCTGTTACTTTAACCTAGGCAGGTTGAAGCCTCCAGATCCAGTGTAGGTCTACAAATAAACACAGGACCTGCTTTCTCAGGCCTACATCTGTGGAGACAGGAGCAGCTGAACTCAACCTGCCCTGCTGCAGTTAGGCAGTTAGAGAAATGCCACCAAGGTGCTAAGCCACTAGGGTGCCAAGGCCATGCCAAGGTGAGAGACAAAAGAAAGCAGCAGCTAGACAAATTTCACACTGCCCACTCCAAACCCCGCTCACACAACTGAGGAAACACTGAGAAAGGAACTGGCAAAATCAGAGCACAGACTGACAGACGAAACTAATGTCATAGGACAATACGACACAGTAACTAAAGTGCTCTTACACACAAACACACACACACACACACACACACACACACACACACACACACACACACACTGCATACACACCGCTATGAGAAACTCTAAGCAGAGGGCAGTAAAGGGAAATGGATGAAGTTGCTGTGGTACAGAGGCATAGCCAGAGGCAGCAATGAGGGTGAAGTGTAGAGCCTGAAGGAGGTGCTGGGACCCACACAGGTATGTGAGCTACCACAAAGGAATAGCACAGAAGGAAGGGCAGAGGGGAAGGGGAGGGCCTTGGAGAGCAGAAGGCCAGCAGTGGGTGTAGAGAGGTTGAAGAAAGGGAGGAGAGGTAGGGAGCAAGACATGGAGGTAGGGAAAGAGACAAGGGATTAGAGGAAGATTGGTTGGGGGACAGTAAGCAGAAAACACCAAAAAAAAAAAAATCATAGAAATAAATGAGCTGCCACAGGAAATATGTTGCAGGCTGTCTCGAGGAGGCCCAAAATATACACCATTTCTACACTCAGGGCTTGGGCAATCCCTGGCCTAGGTGTGGGCTGGACCTTTGTGACTAGTACTAATCAAGAGAATATGGCAAATGCAATGTGGTCTCACTTCCAAGATTTAACTAAGCAAGCCAGTATCTCTGGCTCACAGGCTCCCCTCTCTGCTTGCTCACATTGACAGAGCAAGCTTTCATTTTATGAGCTGCCCTATGAGACACCCCCATGGCAGTGAACTGAGGGGGACACCAAAGGGCCAACAGCACCCTCTGGGGAGCTGAGGCCTACAGTCCCTCACATGCTGCCAGCAACCATGAGGGAACATGGGCAGATCCTGCCCCTGTAGCCCTGAAGACATCTAGATGGCAGTACTGAAAGACATGAAGGCTGAAGCACCCACTGAGCCATGCCAGACCTCTGACCCAGAGCAGCAAAACACCACCACAAATGCTCACTGAGCATTTAAGCCTCTTCATTTTATAGTCTGTTATTCAGCAATAGACAAATACGAAATGCTAATGGATTAGTCTCCAGCCTTAAAGGAAGTAGAAAGCCCAAGTATGTGCTATTTCCAAGAGGCCCAGCTGCCCAAACTAGCATCTCACAGAACAACCACCAACAAACTCTTTACCGCATGTAAATATATACTGTATTGTTTACTATTTTCTACACAAAATTGAGTATTCAATAAAAAAAATTTAAATATATGTGATGGGGGGAGAGAGAGAGAGAAAAGGAAGAAAAAAAGAAAGAAAAGAAAGAAAGAAAGAAAGAAAGAAAGAAAGAAAGAAAGAAAGAAAGAAAGAAAGAAAGTGAGCCACTACCAGAAAGATAAAATAGAATCAGAACAGCCCAGATGTCAGAATCAACATAGGACTTTACACAGCAATTATAACATGGATGACCTAGCAGAAAAAAACAGCTGCATGCATGAAGAGACAAAGAATTTCTACAAAGTTGGAAACTGTCGATGGCGTCCACTAGTATTAGTCTCACAAAGGACCCCTGTGTGACTTTCCTTCTTGTTTCCTTCTAGGTCTTTTCTCTGAGTTTGCCTTCTGCCGGCTTGATTAGGATATGTCTAGGTGTTAGTCTCTGCCACCAAAACAGACACACACTTGGCTTAGAGTCCCAAGAATCTGCAATGACATTTCAAAGCCTCCTAAGTGCAGCTTACCCTCTCAGTCGTCTTTCTAGAGGAATCTACCTGATCATCTGCCTGAATTGTCACCTACCTCCTCAGGCAGCCACAATGTTCAACTAATGCCTCTGAGAAGAGATGGTTTCAATAAGAGACTTTTGAGTCAGGTCAAATGAAGATGACCTTGTAAGGGGAGACTTTCAGAGAAACATCAGAAAGGAACAGCACTGATAAGCCTCTAGTGGGGTTCTGAAAGTGCTCCAACTTTTTTCTGCCCCTCCAGTGAGAGGAAGGTAAGCTGGCACCTACCTATGGGCTGTTGGTTTTTGAGATGAAGTGCTGGAAAGGCAGGGATGGAATAGGATCAGTTAAAATGCCCAAAGCTTTGCTGTTCTGACCAAGTCTCCCAATTTTCTTCTTGTACAAATATTCCTGGATTGCTGCAAGCCTTGGGTTAACCCTGAAATTGTGGAAAACAAAATTCTGATCATTTGTGCCAGTGTTTTGGTTGCTTTTGTGAAAGGGGATTGATTGGCAGAGGTCCTCAATCCACTGCACGGAGAGGCAGGATAGTATGGTATGAAATTAGGGTTGTTAGCATATTAGCATATTAGACAAAGACAGCCAAGGACAAAACTGGGAACCTGGAAACAAATCACCATCCACATAAAACATAGAGACAAAAGTGGACAGCACAATGGAGCAGAGCACCTGGTGCTTGGGTGTTCAGGTGCATGTCGGCATAGAGATAAACGCCGAGGGCTCCCCAAAACTATAGACCTGAGACAGAGAAATGCCAAGCCAGTTGTAAAGTTCTTAATAATTCCCATGAAATAAGGTATTCTTGAGCATACAGTCATGGGTTAAAAAAAAAAAAAAGGATAAAATTTCTACAGTATCCCTAAAAAAGTCGCCCAAAGGCATAGATAAAAGCCAGCAAAGGGCCGGGCATGGTGGCGCATGCCTTTAATCCTAGCACTTGGGAGGCAGAGGCAGGCGGATCTTTGTGAGTTCAAGGCCAGCCTGGTCTACAGAGCGAGCTCCAGGACAGCTGGGGCTACAGGGAGACCCTGTCTCGAAAAGAAAAAAAAAAAAAAAAAAAAAAGCCAGCAAAGGTCATGGACTTCGAAGTAAATTGATTCATCCAGAGAATGGGATAGCAGAGAACAAACATCAGACTAAGATTTAAACTAATCACACTGATCGTCAAACTCATTGGCCCCTGTACTAGTTTCCTACGGCTATTATAAGAAATTACTGAAACAGCAGTAAAATAAATCCCAATGGATTACAGCACCATGAATGATATGTACCCTCCTACAGGTGCCAGACCAGACATTCCAGTGGATTCTTCCTGGCTAAATCCATAAGGCTGCCAGGGCCATACCCTTCTGGAGCCTCCTTTCCATTACCTTTTCCAGCTTCAGACTCTCTGGAATCTTGGCTCATGGCTGTACTTTGGTGATCTTGATCTCACCTCCTCACAGCTCCTTTTCTGACTCTTCCCTCTTTACTCAAAAGGACCCTTGATTCCTTACACTGGTCCCACCATCACAATAAAGAGAAATTTCCCCATCACATGGCCTTAACCTGATTATATCTGAGAGACCCTTCTGCCATATGAGACCTATTTGCAGGTTCTAGTATCTTAACAGGTTACATTATTCTGCCTACCACACTCCCCAGTGAAAAAGCAAAGCCCTACCACATGCTTTGGATTAAAAAACAAACAGGAAGAACAGAAGGTAAACCATGCACATCCTGGGTATAAGGAAGCCAGTGTGGCTGTGCTCATGTAAGACATAGGAGAACTCTGGATTTATAGTATCCTTAGGTATACTGGGACTCAGCAGTTAAAAGAACTAGCTGTTCTTGAAGAAGATCCAGGTTTTAATACCATTGCCCACATGGCAGGTAACAACTATCTGTGATTCCAGTTCCAGGGGATCTGATACCCTCTTCTGTCCTCTGGGCATTGCATAACTACATACATGCAGTCAATATACACATAAAATAAAATTTAAAAAATTTTGGGTCTTTTTCGAGATGGGGTCTCCCTGTAGCTCTAGCTGTCCTGGAATTCTCTTTGTAGACCAGGCTGGCCTTGAACTCACAAAGATCCATTCGCCTCTGCCTCCTGAGTGCTAGGACTAAAGGCATTCACCACCATGCCCGGCTTATAAAATAAAAATATTTTTAAAGTGTCCCCAGGTATAAAGAGGGCAGTTTCATGATAAAGTAGATCATTATTTCAGGAGAAATGACAACCCCATACTTGTGCACGCTTATAAAACTCCTAAGTACATGAAGCAAAGCTAACAATTGGAGAACTGCAATACTTGACAATCATAGGTGGAGACTTTAATATTCTACTCTCAAAATACTGATAGAACAAGTAGACAAGAAAATAAGGATATAGAAGACATGAATAACACTATCACCTGACATGACTTGACTGATATGGACCACTATATATAACTCAGAATGCATTCTCCTCAGAAGCACACAGATCAGGACCAAGGGACCTGGCCTGCACTGTGAAATGCTCAAAATTACAGTTAGTTCTGTGATCCCAAAACAGTAAACTAGTAAATAACAGGAAAACACTCATAAAACTTCACATGTTTACAAATTAAACATACTACTAAATAACCTATAACTCCTAATCAGGAGAAAAAGCAGTCTTTAAAATGATGCTGGAAAAGGTTGAGGATTTAGCACAGAGGTAGAATGCTTGCTGTACTTGAAGACCTCTGACTTCAGTACCTACCAATGGAGGGGAGGGGAGGGGAGGGGAAGGAAGGGGAAGGGAGGACAGTTCTGGGAAGTGACAGAGAGGACTTTACATTTCCCATTACAAATTTTTAAATATTTTTTAAAAAGTAAACATAATAACAGAAATAGAAGCTACTTGAAGGATCAAATAGAATTTCAGGACTGTAAACTCTGACATCTGAAATGTAGGGCTGAACAATGGATACTGTCTGAGGGACTGCAGAAAAGTTTCACTGGTGAGTAGTTGAATGTCCACACAGCTCACTTCACTAGTTAATGGTCTAATGGGCATGTAGCTGCGAGTTCCTGGGAGATGGTAGGAACAGAAAACATTTGAATATCTGGAGAACAAAGAATAAAAATTTCCATGTGTTTAAAAAGTGTAAACGAGGAAAGTTAATGAGCAGCTCATGAGTAAACACCGTATGATTAAAGCAATAACAGAAATATAAAAACTGCCAGGCATGGTGGTGCACGCCTTTAGTCCTAGTACTCGGGAGGCAGAGGCAGGTGGATCTTTGTGAGTACAAGGACAGCCTGGTCTACAGAGTGAGTTCCAGGTCAGCTGGGGCTACAGGGAGACCATGTCTTGAAAAGACCCCCCCAAAATTGTATACCTAGTAATTTAAAAGGAGTCATTTCCCTTGATTTATAAAACAAAATAAAGCAAAGCCTTCCTCTGAAGGACGTCTCATTTCCGATGTCTTCACTGACTGACTGCAAGTTAGTAAGGAAAGAGGGCCATGACTAGACTTCTTTCAGCAGAGAGGGAACACATCCTAGCCCATTTGAAAAGGCCACTGTAACTGTGATTCCAAACCATGAAAGACCATGACAAGAAAAGGCATTTGCAAACCAATACCATCCAAGAAAATGATATAAAAATAACTAACAAGTAAAGGTAGCAAATCAACTTTACTAATATATAAAATGCAAGGAAGATGACACCCTGTGCTGGGTCTTATAGCAGGAGTCCAAGGTTACTTTAGCATAGAAAAATCAACCGATGTAATTTACCAAAAATCCAAAATAGGTCTTTCAATGTGTTGCTTTAAATATATTTACTTTAAAAAAATGAAGATTTAAACAAATTCCTCCTTGCATGTATGAAGAAAACAAGACTCAGATCAAGAAACTTGGTGCAGGTAGCATAGATGTAGGGCTTTGAAGACAGAATCCTAACTGAGGTAGCCAACTTTATATGGTGGATGGGGACAGTTAGTCAATCCTGAGCTATGTCTGAAGAACATAAAATCATTGACCCTCAAGATAGACACCAAGCACAACATGTATTGCAACAGTGCTCCTCAAACACTTAAGGCACTGGAGTCACTGGGATTGGTAAAGAGTAAAGGGCAGGCTATGCATTAGTAGGTGTTGAGAGAGTGTATACGGCTCACAAATATCCAGGGGTGACACTGAGCAAGGCCCTGAACATGCTACAGAATGTAAATGATGTGGTGTCTAGATTATGGTCCCCAGAGTCCTTTCTTTACAGCACTCAGGGTGTCTGCTGGAGGATAAGCAGAAGACGGCCCAAGAGAGCAGGGTTTATGGTCAGGAAAACCGTGGCCTGAATCCGTCCCTTCTGCGTGGACATCCCTGGTCAGCTTCTCTAAGCCTCAGTGTCCGGATTTATGCAATGAGACTGACAGCAGTTTGGTTTCATGAGGCTGTGCTGATGTTCATTAAGATTATGCATATAAAGCACCAAATGCAATGTCTGGTACAATCTAATTTTTTCAGACTAAATGTCAGCCAAGAATTGTTTTCATGATAATAAAGTATCATTAATAAATACTCAATCAAAAAAGAAAACATGCATATCTACCACTGTAATGGATAACAGGTTTCTAATGTAAAAAGCCAAATCTCAAAGACAAATATAGCTTTGAGATGATCTGCGATCATCTCAGCCATAGCACCAGCAGGCAGGCCTCTGGGAGGCCCATGTCAGCTTCTGCCTGCTGTTTGCTTTCACTGCCCTACCTCCCTCCCTCTTTCTGTGTCCACCTGCATAACTGCTACAGATTTTTAAATGTTTTGGGGAAGGTGAAATTCTACACATAGGGGCTGGCCTATATGAGAGATGCCCAGTGGGTAAGAGCACTGACTGCTCTTGCAGAGGACCCAGGTTTTGTTCTCAGCACCCACACGGCAGGTAACAACTGTAGGTAACTCCAGTTCCAAGGATACAACACCTTCTTCTGACCTCTGCGGGCACAGCATGACACCAGTGTAATTACATAATGCAGGAAATACACATAAAATAAAAAATTTAATTCTACATACAATTCATGTGTGATAATACTCAGTGGTTTTAAGAGAGTTACAAGGTTGCAAAATCACTGCTATCTAATTCTAGAACATTCTCATTCCCCCCCCAAAGAAACCCTACAACCAGCAGCAGTCTGTTTCCCTTTCCCCTTGTATCCAGCCCCTGAATGCCATCAACTGATTATTGGATTTCAAATGCAGTTTCTTTTTTTTTTTTTTTTTTTAATTTATTTATTTTTATTTTTATATGTATGAATGTATTGTCTGCATGCAGGTCTGCGCACCCGTGTCGTGCGATGCCGCGGAGGTCAGAAGAGGGTCTCGGATTCCCCTGGAACTGGAGTTCTCCTGGAACCGGAGTCGCAGACGGTTCTCAGCCGCCATGTGGGCGCTGGGGATCGAACCCGGGTCCTCTGCAAGAGCGGTCGGCGCTCTTAACCGCTAGGCCATCCCTCCAGCCCCAAATGCAGTTTCTATACAATGGGATACAATGCAGTCAGAAAAAGGAATGGAACACTGATAGATGCTGCAACACAAGTGAACCTTGAAAAACACATGGTAAGAAGCAAGTCAGATACAAAAGGCCACTTACTACACAGTCCTGTTCACATGAAGGACCAGACAAGGCAAATACAGAGACAGGAAGTGGCTGGGGAGAATGTGACATGGCTACTTAGGGGTAAACAGATTCTTTGGGATGACAAAAGTTCTAAGCTTCAATTGTAAGAATGGCTGGCACAACTCAGCAAATACACTAACAGCCATGGAATGGTGTAGTTTAAATGGGTGACTTCAAGGTATATGAACTGTACCTCAGTGAAGGTATTAAAACAGCCAGGCATGGCAGCACATACCTATAATCCTAGCACTTGGGAGGCTGGGGTAAGATGAGCATCAGTTCAAGGCCAGCCTCACCTACATAACCCTGTCCTAAAAACAAACATAAAGATCACCAAACAAATCTTATTGGAATCTAGTCACCAAATGATCAGGAAAGACTTGCAGCCAAGAGACCAATGAATAGCATTTGAGGTGAACAGGGAGCGCTGAACTGCAGCAGGCATGGTGGTTCATGTCTATAATCCCAGCACTGAGAGGCAGAGGCAGAGGCAGAAGGAGAGCCAAAGTTTGAGACCAACATGGTCAGTCAGAGCTACAGAATGAGACACTGTCTCCCCCCACCCCCCCAAAAAAAAGTCAGGGGAAGGAAGGAGGATAGAGCAACACCCAGGGGGAACCATACCCACCAGTACTACAGTAAGAAACAGGATCAGCCTCCCCTGGTAAGTGGTCCTCAGCACAGTCAGAATTGGCATGACAGCATGCACACACTTAGACAGCTGCTAGAATCTACCTGGTGTGTTTGTGTGTGTGTGTGTGTGTGTGTGTGTGTGTGTGTGTGTGTGTGTTTCAAGATAAGCTCCACAGCAGGGAAACTGTTCACCTGCTTCTCCCCTGTCTGTACTCTTCCCATGCAGTGAGGACCTGGAGGCCAGAGCCAACTGTGTCCACTGTCTTCTCAGTCCATATACCAGTGTATGCTAGGAATTGAACCAATGGCAGTACTGGGGCAGAGATGAAGAAGCTTGCTGAACAGCAAGCAACCTGAGACCAGGTCCCTAAACAGCAGCAGAGGTCAAGGAGAAGCTTACATACAGCAACCTAGGACAAGGTACCCAGAGTCCATGGTACTCAGAAAAGGCCACTTCTCTAGGATCACATCCTTCACCTTCCAAAACCACATGCCTGTACCAACGAGGAGGCAAGTCAGAAATGCGCCATGGAGAGGGACATTCAAAGCCCTGCCTTTGTTCCTCGTTACTTCACACAGATTTCCTAAGATTCACTGATGCCTTGCAGAAAACTTTGAAAAAACATTCTATTACGAGACCATCTGCTGAGCTATCATAGGCTCTCTCTGCAGCCCCCATTTCCTTTTATTACCAGGGAGAGCAGCATGAAAATAGGTCTCATTTGGAGACAGTCTGCTCATGCTGCATCCTTCCAAATCTCTGTTCAGAGGCTGCCAGGCCAAAAGCCCACCTCCACTCCCACCCAGACCAGGTATGTACTGTCCATGTTATGGAGGACAGGAAAGAGGAGGCTTCAGGTATGAGGGACCTCAGCCAGAGCCTGCTCTCCTCCATGTGGTCTATGGAAGCAAAGCAAAAAACAAAACAAACAAACAAAAAAAAACAAACGCACACACACAGAGGAAGGAGACAACAGGAAGTCACAGGGACAGCTAACTGTGTCTGGCATGCTCTACCCCGCATGTATCATCCTCCACCCTCTTGGTACCTTCCTTTCTCTTAGTGACCCCTTGGTATTAGTCAGGGCAGCAAGTCTCCCCTGTAACGATTACAGACATGGGGGCCAGAGAAGCCTCTAACTACTAGGGACAAAGTAGCAGTGGCCACTTATTGATAGTTTACAAATAGTCACATACTCCTTTAGCTTCCAAAGCCCAGCCAGTGGTTAATTGTCATTAATCTCATTTGGCAACTGAAAGGATGTTTAAGTCACAGGGTCCCACAATCAGCAAAGTGCACAGTTAAAAAGTTATGCAATAGGCTTTGCCTCCTGGAGCAGTAAGATCCACCAGGCAGTTTTTTAAGCGAGGCTGTGGTAAGAAGCCATGTATCACCACTACAGTCTCATCAAGTTCTAGGTACAGAAATGATAAGGCTGTAGATAAAGCACAGAACTGATCTAATACACAAGCCCTTAGGCTGCCAGCTGGAAGAAAGCCCAGGTTTTCACATGGTAAAAGCCCAAGTGCTGACTGCTTCTCCTGGGGAGGAGTGGACTTCTGACCCTGCTCCTGGCCTGCTCCTGCCATGACTATGGAGCTTCCCACCTGCACCCCCGGTGTGCTGCATTCCTAGCCCTGTGTCATCAGGGTGTACTCTTGGGGCAGAGATGGAGCAGAAGAGACTTGGTCTATGTGGGCCAGTGCAGTCAGCCAACATCTCCACCTTCCTGCAATGTCTTCTCTATTGTGTCTGCCATGCCCTGCTGCAACCCCCTGCCTCTCATGCAATGTCCCTGGTGCTATTTCACACTTCTGTTGTTCTGTCAGTCAGGAAAAGAAATGCACTGAATGCCTGCTGCCCCAGGACTGCTATCAGAGCTAAGGTACTGTGCTGAATGAGACACACACGCGCAGTGGAAGACAAGCCTAAACTAAGCACTGAATAAGGAGAGATCTAGGGATGGGCCTCTCTAGCAAAAAAATGCAGAGGCCTCTGAACAAAAACAAGCATTGGCACATCCAAGGGACAGAAGCAAGAATATTGCTGGGGGGGGGTGAATGCATGAAAATCAGACCTAGGCCATGAGGTACAGGGCCCAGCAGAACATGGTAAAAGGCTCATGCTGACTTCTTCAAGCATGAGGTGCCACAGGAGAGCAGAGAGAGCAGAGTGATAGGATCTGACTTATTTATTTTTTTTAAACCCGTTCATAAAAGCTGAACTAGAAGACGGCTGCTCAAGAGGATGGCCTGATTATCTCCCCCTGCACTGGGCACTTGCATGCACAGGCACACAAAATATCAACTGTGGTTATGACAGCTGTAGCTGCACAAAGGCGGCAAGGAGAAACCTTTACAGAGGAAATAATATGCAATTTTCTAGCTGAACACCTTTTAAAAAGTAATGACGGAGAATAGAACCCCTGCCTATAAGGGAGGCAGAGCTGTCCCCGAGTGCAGAGCAACAATGTGCCACTTGAAACAAGCCAGAATGGGACAGAGCCGAGCTTGCGGTGGACCTCAATCTGCTGGCTCAAAAGGCAGTGCGGGAGGGAGAAAAAGGAGCCAGCTCAGTTCAGGTGCCTGCAGCTTCCCTCTGCAGCTCTAAGGAGTATGAGTTCAGAGAGTTGCTTAATGTGACAGTGTGTCAACCACAGCTCCTTGCAGAGAACAAGGGCTGGTGGAGCCCTGGTCTCCTGGTCCAAGGGAAGTCATAAGCTGTGCATAGCCAGCCAAGTCTGAGTGTAGGGTCTTTAGAGGCTCCAAAACTCCAAAGCAAGCCCTTCTCCTGCCTTAGGGTAACTTCAAATCTGAGGGTCCTATATACCA
The DNA here is from genome assembly GCA_009823505.1 of Rhizomys pruinosus. NCBI lineage: Eukaryota > Metazoa > Chordata > Mammalia > Rodentia > Spalacidae > Rhizomys > Rhizomys pruinosus. The sequence goes on from VZQC01015004.1 coordinate 2,725,646, forward strand.
CCAAGTTTGAGAGGGCCTTCTAAAGTCAAAGGAATCTGAGAAGCAACATCCAACTTACCGGAGAAAGGTTGCCTAGTTCCAGCCAGCTTTTAGCCCATAACCATGATAGGCAGGCAGGCAGTTGGTTCCCATCTCCTAAGGAACTTAGGGCCTCTTTGGGCAGCACTGTCCACAGCCTGGGCTGAGATGATGGTGCTGGGGAACATGGAGCTTCCCTCATGTAGGAGACATGGGGTTTATAGAACCCTGGCAAACTGTCCTCCTATGAACCCTGAAACCAGTCAGAAACCTGCTTACACTCTGGATCCACTGAGAATCCATGCCTGTAAGAATGAGTGTCAGAAATGGAATATCACTTTGACCAAGACTTAAATATAAAATACTGTCCTTTGTATACCAGACCTCTCACTCTGCCATAGACATAAGGGTTTTCTTGACCCTTGATTCTGTCTCCTTCTGTTCTTTGTTGGAAATGCCTCTTTTATTCTATCTTGCTTGCTTATCCACCTGCTAGATTCTTCAAGGTTCTGTTCAGATGCTCTGCTGTCTTTCAATTGTCTGGGCCCAATCATGCTTCTTTCAATAAACCACATGTTGGTGTCATCAGGGAAGAAATGCCCTATTTTTAAGAGGGACCAGATATGTGCATGCTGTCTGCCCTGGACTGGCCATCGAGGGGGCGTCAGACCTGGACTCAGTCACCATCCCACAAAACTGAATCCTGGAAAACAATACAGACAGAGGGCTGACAGAAACAGACTCGACAGGGCTGATGGTGACAGTGGCAACAACCAGCAACTGCAGCAGCAGTAGAACAATGAGGATCTAACCGGCAGGATGCCATGTCAACTGCCTAAGCTTGGCCCCACAGCCCTTCACCCACTTCTGAGGCCCTGCAACCCCAATCCTTTCCTTTTGGGCTGATGATGGCCCAAGGTGGTTTCTGTGGCTGCAATTAAGATGCCTGACATTTTTTTTTCCATTTCTCTCGATCCAAATAGAACTGCATCTTCCATCTGCATTCCTAAAGCATTTGACTTTTATACTTAATATAATTATTATTGTACTAATTTATTTATAGCTATCAATTTATTTATAGCTATCCTCGGGGAAGCTGAGACACCGAGATAAATAAGTCAAGGTACCTGGCTACTACTTAAACAGAGGAGACACATAACTAATTGCAAGATAACACTGAAGGCATTATTGCAAAGTCATCTGAGGAGACTGCCTGACTCTATCTTGGAAGGATCAAAGAAGGTCCAGGAATAAATCACCAGCCAGACTAAGGCCGAGAAAGGGCACAAGACAGAGAAATGTGCAGATCATATAAAGTGCAGTCCATAGGCAGATGCTAGCAAGAACAGGTATGAAGCCCAGAACCAATGAGGAAGAGCACAGAGAATGAGGTTAGAGAGAGGTAGCAGGGCAGAAGCCTGAAGACCACCAATGCTGTACTCCCCCCACCCCCAGGTAACAGAGAGGTGCCCAGTTTTGCTGAGGGTCATTTATACTCAGCACCATTTCTTCCTAAGGTTGGTCTCTGATTATGTTAAGAGCAGATGGCAAAGGGAGGGAAAGGAGGACAAGACCACATGGCCAATGTACAGCTAAGACAAGATCTTGATGCCAGGAGCCAAATAGTGGCCATTAGAAGATGCCTTTATGGAGAGGAACTAAAGGACAGGAAAGGGTTTCCCTATCAAGGAAAGGCGAGGGGGCACACAAAGGGCAGGAGTGATGAAGGCAAATTCTGCTATGAGCACCTGCCCATGGGTGCAGAGGAGTCCTCAGCAAAAGGTGTCCAGGAAGCAACAGAACTATGATCTGCAAAAACATGGTGGGTAGTGGGTTGAGCAGCACAGCAGTCCTACAACTGAATGCCCAGCTAAAAATACTCATAGCCCTGGCTGAGCAGGAGCCTAGGAGGAAAGGAGAACCTAGAAAGAGCTACAATATCCAGCACAAGCAAGGAAATCCACTTCCTATGTACAACAGATCCAGCCAGACTAACCCCCAATCTCACTTCTGGCTGCTAAAATGAACTCTGCAGAATGGGTGGCTTGAAATGTAACACTTCTTCCTCAAAGCTTTGGTAGTCCAAGATCTCCGTGTCAGGAGGAGTGGTATCTGGAGAGGGGTCTTCAGGCAAACAGCCACCACCTTGCTCTATCCTCATATAATGGGAGAGTGGGCTCTGGCCTCTTTTCTTTCCCAGTGAAGATGAGAAGGACAGCCTGGGGCCCATGATGCCATCCTCCTGATCCTTAGTCACCTGCTACCATGCTCCATACTGTCATATGGGGTTAGGGCTTCAACTGTAAATTGGAGAAGGCACAGACATTTGCTCCATAAAACTTCCTGTAGGTAATAAATGGTAAAATTATTTATCTGGGAAGGCCATAGACAATGACCAAAATTAGGAAGAGGTTGGACAGTCAGTGGGTGAAACGAGAAAGGCACTAGCTGAGGTCACCATTATTATGGGTTTTACCTGAGAACAGGCCTCATCTGGTGGCGTACTGGGAACCTAGAAATCAGTTACAATACCCAGAATCTAAGTCTGGGGAACCACAGCATATGCACACCAAAGAGAAATACCCCAGAAAGGAAAGCCTACCTACTGCATATAAAATCTGCTACCCCTGAACTATACAGGGCAGAATTCTCAGAACACAGTAGGAAGTTGATAGAGGGAGCATGCAGCTAGCCTGACATGAAGAAATAATGTACTAAATCCACAGCTGTAGGCCCTGTTTAAGAAACTCAGAAAACCAGACTAAAACTAACCAAGTACACCCAATGTAAGGAGAAAAGAAGTAATAAGAACAAGGGTGGAAATCGATAAAATCAACCAAACAATACAGGAAAATGCAGTCAAAGCTGGTTCTTTGAAAAGATCAACAAAATGATAGATTCTAAAGTAGACTGATCAAGACAAAGAGCACAAGCCATTGATGCCTGAGACAAGGGAGGGGCATCACCACGCATCAGGAGTAATATAAAACCATGATGTACCAACTAGAAACAGTAATAATAAAAACAAAGACAAAGGCTAGCACAGGCTCCTGAGGCTTGAAGACACAAAGGGCTCTGCTACTGCAGACATTTGTGGAGAGCCTCCCCTGAAAGGCAGATGGACCCTGGATAGGTGATGAGGCTTGAATAAACACTTAGAAGGTTCTGACACCCAGGCCCTTCCACTTCTTGCCAGAGGGCCCAGGCAATGGATCCTGAATAGAGGAGCCAGAGGTTAAAATGTTGGTCTCTTGTCCCACACAACAGGACAGACCAGCAAGACAGAAGTTCCTGCTTCCCAGACTCCAGAGCAGCCTCTGTCCAGGCCAAACTGATTAGTTCCCTGTCAGTTGTGCAGCTTGTCTCCAATGTCTCCAGTTAAGAAGCCCCAACTGACAGCAAAAGCTCAGGTGTCCCTGGTGGAGTCAAATGCAGCTCTCTGGAAGGTGGCACTGCAACCAGTGGCATAGGCCAACTTTACCAGGAATTAAAAAAAAAAGCCTCAGCTAAAATCAGAGGTGGTATCCTTGTGGGAGGAACCTCAGTCTAATCTTCTCCCCTCAGCTCTAACAAAGGCCCAAGATTAAGGTCTCAGAGCAGCAAGGCCATAAGATTTGGCATGACCAATAACAAGGAAAGAAGCAACCTTAAGTAGTGAGCATGGTACTGCAGGCTTTTAATCCCAGTGCTAGGGAGGTAGTGGCAGTCAGATCTCTGTGAGATCAAGACCAACCTGGTGTCTACAAAGGGTGTTCTAGGCAGCTGGGGCTTTAGAGCAGGGAAACCCTGACTCAAAAAAAAAAAAAAAAAGCCAAGACAAAAACAAATGAAGAGTTCTCTGGAGCCCAGGCTCATCCCGGCAACTGTGGAGAAGCAGCAATCCTTCCAGGGAAGGCATATGCCTTCTACCAAAGGAAAGTTCAAGACCAAGGAAGGGGCCAGGGTGGTGGTGGTACTCACCTACAATCCCAGCACTCAGAAGGCTAAGGCAGGAAGATTGCTGTCTGCTGCCCATGGGGAGGATCACAATACTCTATATAGCCCATCAGAGGGGACCCCCAGTCATGGCTCTGCTGTGTTCAGAGAGCTCAGCCGATAACTTACCCAATTAACTCCCCCATTTATTAGGGGCTGGAAGCAAGAGGTGTTCTCTCTTTTATAGACTTGAGAACAAGAGAGGGGAAACAACAAACTTAATGAATGAATGACTTAGAGCAGGAGGGGGAGACTTGTTCCCTTCTGAGCTCAGCAGCTACCTTTGTCTGCCATTCACTCCCTTGGTATTTCTTAAGCATGAACCCGATGCCAGACCCTGAAGCAGAAAACACATTCCCTGATTTCAAGATCACAGTTTAGCTAATGAGAACGGCAGATAAATTGTTAGCTGCTCATTCGTTTAGTTGCTTGCTCATCAGGCAGAGCATGAGAAGATCAAATTCAGAACAGGGAACTGGTTGCGGGATCTTAGTGAGCTACACAATCTGCCCATGCTTCGGCTTTCCCAGGGGTCCAGCATAGCGTTGGCAGGGCTGGATCCCCACTTTTTTCCCTAGGCTTTGGTGAAAAGGCCTAAAGTCTTGTTAGAGACTGTGTTTCTACTCTTCTACTGAGAGCGGCACACAGTGGCATTCCACAGAAAGCTGCCATTAGTGCCACACTGCTGCTAGGACCACACCGTGGCTTCCTGCCTGCCATGTACATGCTGCAGCCACAGGACAGAGTGCCCAGCACATAGCTATTAGCTCCTCTCTGTGTCAATCGTGATGTTTGTGCAAAGTTAGAAAGGGCTTTAATCAAGAAAAGATATGAACAGTTATGTTGTTAACTGAGCCAGGAAAGTAAAGAAAGAATAAGCTTTCCTCCAGCAAGAAGGTGTAGAGATCTGTGGTGTGTGTGTGTGTGTGTGTGTGTGTGTGTGTGTGTGTGTGTGTAGGAGAGAATGCCCCAGTTCTGAGGTTTATGGACCATGGAGCATGCAAGACGGGAAGGCTGGTGGGCCATTGGTTTAACAGTGCGGAGCTGAGGAGTGCCTCCCGTGCACAGGAGAGAGCCCAAGAGCAAGAGCTATGAAGACAGATCCTGGACATGCACACACAAAGATGGAGGAAAAAAACCTAAGTGGTGGAAGCCCAAGGCCCATTCTTTGGGTGAGAAGGGACTAGGCATGGAGTACAAAAGATGAGAATGAGAAAGGCTTCTTGAGATTTAAGGAGGGAAGACAGGGTCTCATCTAGAACCCAAGAAAGCAAAAAGGTGAGGTCCTGGCCCCAAGCCAGCCATACTGGGTTGCATTTCTCAAACTGTGTTCCTTGGGAGGTTCCATGGAGCTGCTGCAACACAGGCTAAGGGGAGTTAGAAAGGCTTCCATTCTTCACTCAGAGAAACATTATGTTCATTTTTTTTCTTAAACAGCTAAATCACTGTACATCTGTTTACCAAAATCACTGCAATTACAGCCACGCCAACTGCTTCTGGCTTCAGGAACTGCCTACCCAGCTCTCCTCCTTTGAGCCTTTTTCTGGAGCAAGAAGTCTCTGAGGATACACATCAGATCCCTTCAACAATCCCATAATGTAGTGGGATAAAGCCCAGCCTGCTTAAAATGACTCTCCAGAGCCCACATGGCCTGGTTCTTATGAGCTGCCCTTCTTGGACATCCCTTGTGCTCAGTTTTGCTCTCATCACCTGGTAGACACTACCTCTCCACGATGGTTTTCTCCTCCCTAAACACCTCCCAATTCTCTCTACCTAACCCCTGTTCTTTTTTTGTTTTGTTTTGCTTTTTGCTTTTTGAGACAAGATCTCCCTGTATGGAGGATAGGCTGGTCTTGATCTCACAGAGATATGCCTGCCTTCATCTCCCAAGTGGATCAAAGGTGTACGCCACCATGCCTTGTCTAACTCCTATTTTTGCTTTAAGCCTTGGGATTAATTTCCTCTACGAAGCCACCTTGAAGCCTCCTTCGCTACACGTGGGTACTCTTTTCATGGGCTGTAGAATTCTCAGCTTCTCTGAACAGTGTTTTTTTTTCTTTCATTTTTAAAAAAATTTATATATATATATATATATATATATGGAGAGAGAGAGAGAGAGAGAGAGAACAAGATTATGTTACAAATCAAATCTAGATCCTTGTCCCCCTCCCAACCCCCACACCACCAGATTCACCATTTCAGTCAGTTCTTTGATGCAGTCTTTTCTCCTGGTGGTGGTGGTGGTGTTCTTTCCAATATGTATCACTCCCAACAAAAAATATTTACAACTAGGTAATTGGCACTAGTATCCACAGATGAGGGATACCTTTCATCGTTTGTTTTTCTGGGACTGTGTTACTTCACTTAACCTAACATCTTCTAGTTCCATCCATTTACCTGCAAAGTTCATGATGTTGTCTTTTTTTACTGCTGCCCAGAACTCCATTGTGCAGATGTATCACATTTTCTCTATCCACTCATCAATTGAGGAGCATTTGGGTTGGTTCCAGCTTTTTGCTATTGTGATCAGAGCTGCAATAAACATAGCTGTGCATGTATCTCTGTGGTAAGAAGAGTCTTGTGGGTATATACCCAGGAGTGGTATGACTGGGTCAGGTGGTAAGCTCATTTTGAGTCTTCCACGGGTTCTCCACACTGCTTTCCATACAAGTTTACATTCCCAGCAGCACTGGATGAGTGTTCCCCTTTCCCAACAATGTCTCCAGCACTTGGTATCATTTGTTTTCTTGATCCTAGCCAGTCTTATTGGAGAAAGATGATACTTAAAGTGGTTTTAATTTGCATTTCCTTAATTATTAGCAAAGCTGAACACTTTTAAAGATGTTTCTCAGCCATCTCTAATTCCTCACTTGTGAAGTCTCTGTTCAGCTCTTTGCTCCATCTTTTCAGTGATTCATTTGTTTTCTTTCCTGTTTTTTGAGTAGTTTATATATTCTGGAAATCAATGCTTTGTCAGTTGTATCTGTGGTGAAGGTTTCCTCCCACTCTATGGGTTTTCTCTTCACTTCCTTGATTGTTTCTTTTGATGTACAGAAGCTTTTGAGTTTAATGAGGTCCTATTTGTCAGTTGTCAATGTTATTTCTTGTGCAGCTGCTGTCTGATTTAGGAAGTCTTTTCCTATGCCTATGTCTTGTGGTCTGCTGTCAACTTTTTCTTCTATCACCTTCAGAGTTTGAGGTTTCATGTTGAGGTCTTTAATATATCTGGAGTTGACTTTTGTACAAGGCAAGAGGTAGGGGTTCAATTTCATTCTTCTACAAGTGGTGATCCAGTTTTGCCAACACCACTTGCTGAAGATGCTGTCTTTCCTCCATTGTGTCTTCTTGGCCCCCTTGTCATATATGAAGTGGCTGAAATTGTATGTGCTCAAGATTGGATCTTCAGTTTTGTTCCACTGGTCATCAAGTCTGTTTTTCTGTTTTTGCGCCAGTACCAGCTGCTTTTATGACTATAGCTCTATATAGTATAGTTTGAAAAGTCTCTGGTATAGAGATCCTCCTGTATGCTCTTTCATCAGGTTGCTTTTCCTGGGTTGCTTTGCTATTTGGGGTTTTTGTTTTCATTTGAAATCTAAGGACTTTTTTTCTCCAAGACTGTGAGAAACTCACTTGGGGACTTTTATTGGGATTGCATTAATTATTTTAAATCTGTTACAAGCTTCTTCTTGGTGTAAAATTGACATTTTGTCACTATATTAATTTTCCCAATCCATGAGCATGGGAGGTTTTTCCATCTTCCGATGTCTTCTTCAATTTCCTTCATCAGGGGTTTAAAATTTTTGTTGTAGAGATCTTTGGTGTCTTTGGTTAGGTTTGTTCCTAGGTATTTTAGTCTTTTTGAGGCTATTGTGAGCAGGAAGGTGTTCTAGTTTGTCTTCCATTGCTGTGACAAAACACTCTGACCAACACCAACTTAGGGAGGAAAGGGTTTATTCAGCTTACATCTCATGGGTCACAGTTCATCACTTAGGTAGCCTAAGGCAGGAAATCAGGGCAGGAACCTGGAGGCAGGAACTGAAGCACAGGCCATGGAGGAATGCTGTTCACTGGCTTGCTCACCTGGCCCATGCCCAGCCTGCCTTCTTATACGGTACACAACAACCTGCCCAGGGTGGCACCACACATAGTGGGCTGAGTCCTCCCATATCGCTGGACAATCAAGACAATACTCCACAGATGTGGCCACAGACCATCCAATGGAGCCAATTCCCCAATTGAGGCTCCCTCAACCCAGGAGTGTCAAGTTGACACTAAAGCTATCCAGCACAGAAGGTCTCCTTGTATTCCTTCTTCAGTTGCTTGTTGTTGGTGTAAAGAAAGGCCACTGATTTTTCTAGGTTAATTTTGTATCCTGCCACTTTACTGAAGCTCTTAATCGTTTTTAGGAGGTTTCTGGCGGAGATTTTAGCATCTCTTAAGTAAACAATCATATCATCAGCAAAAAGGGATAGCTTGACTTCCTCTTTTCCAATTAGTACTCCTTTAATTTCCTTTTCTTGCCTTATTGCTCTAGCAAGTATTTCAAGCACTATATTGAAGAGGAGTGATGAGAGGGGGCAGCCTTGCCGAGTTCCTAACTTTAAAGGGAATGCTTCTGTTGTTTTTCCAGTTAGGATGATATTGGCTGTGGGATTCCTGTATATGGCTTTGATTACACTGAGGAATGATCCCTCCAATCCAGTTCCCTCTAGGACTTTAAGCATGAAGGGATGCTGGATTTTGTCAAAGGCTTTTTCTGTGTCAATTGAGATTATCGTGTGGTTTTTGTCTTTTAGTCCATTTATGTTTTATGATATTTATTGATTTTCGTATGTTGAACCAACCCTGCATTTATGGTATGAATCCAACTTGGTCATGATGGATGATCTTCTTGATGTGGGTCTGTATGTGATTTGCAAGTATTTGGTTTATAATTTTTGCATCTGTGTTCATTAATGAGATGGGTCTATAGTTCTTCTTTTTGGTTGTATCTTTGCCGGATTTTGGTATTAGAGTGATGCTGGCTTCATAGAAGGAATTTGGGAGAATTCCCTCTGTTTTTTATCCTTCTAAACAATTTCAGTAATAATGGTTGTAAGTCTTTCTGAAATGTTTTATAGAATTCTGCCGTGAAACCGTCTGGGTGGGCCTGGGCTTTTTTTAGTTGGGAGGTTTCTTATTACATCTTCAATTTCTTCATATATTATGGGTCTGTTTAACCTGTCAATCTCTTCTTGGTTGAGTTTTGGTGATTCCCAGGATTTCAGATATTCATCTATTTCTTCTAGGTTTTCAAATGTAGTAGAGTATAGGTTTTTGAAGTACTCTCATATGATTGTCTGGATCTTTTCATTGTCTGTTGTGATATTTCCCCTTTCATCACGGATTCTATTGATTTGGAGTTGTTCCTTCTTTCTTTTGGTTAACTGGGCTAGAGGTCTATCTTGTTTATTCTCTCAAAGAACCAACTTTTGGATTCATTGATTTTTGTATTGTTTTCTTTGTTTCTATTTCATTGATTTCTGCTCTGATTTTTGTTATTTCTTCCTGTTTGCTGAGGATTCATTTGTTGTTGTCTTTCAAGTGTTTTTTATCTGCAGTGTTAGATCGTTCACTTGTGCTCTTTCTTTTTTTTTTTGTTTGTTTGTTTGTTTATTTTTTATGTAGGCACTCAGGGCTATAAACTTCCCTCTTAGGACTGCTTTTAAAGTGTCTCATAGGTTTTGTTGTATTGTATTATCATTGTCATTCAATTCCAGGAATGCTTTTATTTTTTATTTCTTCCTTGACCCATTCATTATTCAGGAGAGTGTTGTTTAGTCTCCATGTGTTCTTGCAGGTTGTAGGGCTTATCCTGGTCTTGATATTGAGCTTTACTGCACTGTGGTCTGATAGAATGCATGAAATTATTTCAATCTTTTTGTGTTTGCTGAGTTTTTTTTCTGTGTCCCAGTATGTGGTCAATTTTGGAGAATGTTCCGTGGGGTGCTGAGTAGAAAGTGTATTCTCTGGTATTTGGGTGGAATATTCGGTAGATATCTGAGAGGTCCATTTGGTGCATCATATCATTCAGTTCAGATGTCTGTTTATTTTCTTGTCCTGTTGATCTGTCCAAAGGACTTAGTGGGGTATTGAAGTCCCCTACTATTAGTATGCTGGGGTTAATCTGTGCCTTGAGGTCCTGGAGAATTGTCTTTATAAAGTTTGGGGCACTGGAGTTTGGTGCATATATATTCATGATTGTGAAGTCTTCATGGTCAATTGTTCCTTTGATAAAGATGTAATGGCCCTCTTTGTCTCTTCTGATTTCTTTTACTTTGAAGTCTGTTTTGTCTGACATTAAAATAGCAACACATGCTTTCTTTTTGGTACCATTTGCTTGGTATATTTTTTTTCCATCCCTTCACCTTAAGTTGGTGCCTATCCTAAGACTGAGATAGGTTTCTTGTAGACAGCATATAGATGGGTTTTGTTTTCTAATCCAATCTTCCAGTCTATGTCTTTTGATTGGGGAGTTTAGTCCATTAATATTTAAGGTTATAATTGAAAGATGCATGTTGCTTCCTTTCACCTTATTATCCATTTGCATTTTTGGTCTCGGTTTCTACTTCTGCAGTTATGTTTTTATTAGTTTCCCTTTCTAGGTGCTTGGGGATAGTTGCTCTTCTATTCTTTCCTTTGAAATGCTTCAAGTATTTTCTGAAGGGCTGTTTTTCCATGTATTCTATCATCTTGTTTATCTCATGGCAGATTTTTCTCTCTCCTTCAACTATAATCGACATTTTTGCTGGGTATAGTAACCGGGTTGGCATCCATAGTCCTTTAACACTGGGAATGCTTTGCCTCATGTACTTCTTGCTTTCATGGTTTGCGATGAGAAGTCAGTTGTAATTCTAATGGGTTTTCCCTCATGTGTAACTTGTTGTTTTTCTCTTGTGGCTTTCAGAGTTTTATCTTTGTTTTGGGCACCTAGCATTTTAACTATGATATGGTGGGGGGAGTTTATTCTCTGATCTTGTCTGTTTGGAGTTCTATATGCTTCTTGTATTTGTATGGGTTTGTCTTTTTTTTAGTTTGGGGAAATTTTCTTCTATTATTCTGTTGAAGATCTGATCAATACTATTCTCATGAGATTCTTCTCCTTCCTCTATTCCTATGATGTGGAGGTTTGATCTTTTCATAGTCCCATATTTCCTGGTTGCTCCACTTTTGTGTATTTTTAAAATTTTCATAATCTTTACTTGAGCTTTTTAGTTGTTCTGTGTTATCTTCCAGGTCTGATATTTTTTGTTCTGCTTCCTCCATTCTATTTCTGAGGCTTTTTCCATTCCTTTCCTCTTGATGAGTGTTCAATTTCCTTTTTCATTTCATCCTGTGATTTCTTTTTTTTCTTTTTTTTTTTTTTTTGGTCTTTTTGAGACACGGTCTTCCTGTAGCTCTAGCTGTCCTGGAACTCACTCTGTAGACCAGGCTGGCCTCGGACTCACAGAGATCCGTGTGCCTCTGCCTCCCAAGTGCTAGGATTAAAGGCATGCACCACCACGCCCGGCATTTATTTACTTCTGTATGTGTATCAATGTACTGTCTGCATGCAAATTTGTGCACCCGTGTCATGCAATGCCTCGGAGGTCAGAAGAGGGTGTCGGATTCCCCTGGAACTGGAGTTCTCCTGGAATTGGAGTTTCAGACGGTTCTTGGCCGCCATGTGGGTGCTGGGGATCAAACCCGGGTCCTCTGTAAGAGCAGTCGGTGCTCTTAACCACTAGGCCATCTCTCCAGCCCCTCATCCTGTGATTTCTTTAGTATTTCCACTTCCTTCTGGAGCTCCTCAATCTCTTCTTGGTGCTCCTTACTTCACTGGTTGGGTTCCTTTTTCAGTGTTTCCACTTCCTTTTGAAATTTGTCATTTTCTCCCTCTAGTTTTTTCTGGAGTTTGTCATTCTCTCCCTTTAGTTCTTTCCAAAGTTTGTCATTCTCTCCATCTAGGTCCTTCTTGAGTTTTTCATTCTCTCTCCTTCGTTCTCTGACTTGTTCTTTACATTCTTTAATTTCTCTGAATAGATCTGCAATTGTTCCTCTAAGATCTGTTTCTTGGGTCACCCTGGGGGGGATCCCACTGTAGCAATCTTCTACAGGGTTGGTAGAGCTTGGTGGGGGATTATCCTGCACCTTTCCATGTTGTCCCTTTTTCATGTCCCTGGCATGTGGGTTTCCCTTTTTTGCCTGTATTCCGATGCAAATCACAAATGTCTTTTCACTGTCTTGAAGGCTTGCTTTGCTTGCCTGAATAGTGTTTTTATAGCTGGGACCTTGACCTTGACCTAGTTTTGTGAAAACCTGCCACAGGGCAGATGTGCAAGTGTGGGTAATGGAAGGGTCTAGGTAGATCACTGTTGTAATTACTCACTCACAGAATTCTTCACAAGTTCACATTTTATTTTCCAGACATAAGCTCTTACATTTGTGTTCATTTCTCCTGCTCTCAGTTTCCCCATCTGAACTCAGGTTACAGTGAGGCCTGGTGTTACATTATAAGGATGCAGTTACAGAGGTGGTCTTACATAAGGGTGTTAGGTAAATACAAGACAGCACATGTCTCCTCACATGCAAGGTGGGAAAGGGAACTGAGCAGCAGCTAGCCTTTCTGGCTGGGTGTGGTGGCACACGCCTTTAATCCTAGCACTTGGGAGGCAGAGGCAGGTGGATTTTTGTGAGTTCAAGGCCAGCCTGGTCTATACAGTGAGATCCAGGCCAACTGGGACTAAAGGGAGACCCTGTGTCAAAAATACCAAAAAAAGGAAACACTTTCTTCTCCATACCATCTACTGAATGCTATTTTCCAAACACTTAAAGCTAGAAGATTTACCCTGGGTCCTTGATGTCTGAATAGTCACTACCTCTGTACCTACAAGCACAAGTGACATCACCATAACATAAAAAACACCATATATACTTATAAACTGCTCTCCAATCAGATATTCTGCCCATTGTGGGTCATTCTGGATGCCAGAGAGAATTATGTCCACACAAAGAAAACATACAATAATTTATTTCAGAAGCCAGCTTCCTCTTCTGACAATCCTATCAGTGGCAATGGGTTTGAAGAATTCTCTCCTGGTTGCTTTCATTGGCTACGCAGAAGTTTCTATGGAGGTTGTTTCTAATCATTCATATTAGTAAGCTACTTTCGGCTGAAAACTGCAAGGAGACAGAGGATGGCAGAGGGAGCAGAGTCTCCAGGAGGAAGAGAGCTGTAGTAGGACAGGTGAGTGTGCTGTAGTCTGGAAGAGAGCTGCACAAGGTAGTCGGGCCAAATTAAGTTTACAAAAGGCAAGTTATAGGCTATTTATAATAGATACATCTTGAAACTTGTAGTCCTGGGTTCCTTCCCTCAGATTCTCAAGCGCAATGCCATCTTAGCTCTCAGACTTCCTCAGGTTACAGGGATCCTATCCCATCTTGGATCTGTGAATACCTTCAATCTTGGCAGGGTAAGTTATTCTCCAGGATCCTTTCCTACCCCGGACTTGTGGTCCTGAGCTCTGTCCCTGAGACCTCCTTGTGCCCTGGCATCTGTGCTCTGTATGCTTTAGCCTTGTAAGCTCAACCAACCTGTTTGCCTAGTAGCCCCTGTTCTCCTAGTAGCCCCATCACACCCTGCTGATCCAGGATCCTGTGTATCCCATCCTGGAATCTCAACTGAAATCTTTAGCTCTTTTACCCCATTTGGATATCAACAGAAAGTGGCCCCAAAACTGAACACTCAGCTGGGCCATAACCTGACAAGTTGGGGAGTCAACAAACAAGATGCAAACAAACATTCAACAAGGAAGAGATGATTTAACCATACAAGACAAACCACCACACAAGGCCAGATGCCCACACCTTGGCAAAAACCAAAACAAAACCAAAAACCCACAAACATAAATAACCAAGACAGTATGGCTACTACATAAATGAACAACTGCATCATATTTCCAGAGAATGACAACCTAGCAATGCACAAGACAATGATTTCAAAATAGCAATTATAAGTATGTTCAAAAAACTCAAAAGAAGATATGAATAAAACCCATAAATACACAGTTGAATGAAATAACAAACAATTCAAAACACGAAATTAGAATTCAATAAACAGAATCTCTAAGAGTCATTCTGAAATTAAAACTTGAAATAAAAAGTGAAGGAACTCACAGAAAAATCTTTGAGAAAAGAAGCAAGAAAGAAGTGGAGGAAATGGAGCAGAGACTATGAGAGCTTGAAGACAAGCTTGGGGAAATGGATCACTCAAAGAAAATGCCAACTCTAAAATAACCCAGGAATGGAATATACAAGACCTGTAGAACACTGTAAAAAGATGAAACCTCTACGAAGCCAGCATTACTCTAATACCAAAACCAGGCCAAAGGGGCCAAAAAAGCTCAATGGAGGAAAGATAGTGTCTTCAGCAAATGGTGTTGGCAAAACTGGATCACCATTTGTAGAAGAACAAAATTAAACCCCTACCTCTCACCCTGTACAAAAATCAACTCCAAGTGGATCAAAGATCTCAATGTGAAGCCTGAAACCCTGAAGGTGATAAAAGAAAAAGTTGGCAACAACCTACAAGACATAGGTGTAGGAGGAGACGTTCTAAACCAGACAGCAGCTGCATGGGAAGTAAGGTCAACAGTTGACAAGTGGGACCTCATAAAACTCAAAAGCTTCTGTACAGCGAAAGAAACAATCAAGGAGGTGAAGAGAAAACCCATAGAGTGGGAAGAAATCTTTACCAGTGACACATCTGACAGATCATTAATGTCAAGAATATATAAACAACTACTCAAAAAATGAAGTAAGAAGACAAATGACCTACTCAAAAGATGGAGTAAAGAGCTGAACAGAGTCTTCACTAGTGAGGAATTAAAGATGGCTGAGAAACATCTTAAAAAGTGTTCATCATCATTAATAATTAAGGAAATGCAAATTAAAACCACTCTCAGATATCATCTCACTCCAGTACAGCTAGCTAAGATCAAGAAAACAAAAGAGAACAGATGCTGGAGGGATTGTGGGGAAAGGGGAACACTCATCCACTGCTGGTGGGAATGTAAACTTGTACAACCACTGTGGAAAGCAGAGTGGAGAACACTTAAAAGACTTGGAATGAGCTTACCATCTGACCCAACCATACCCCTCCTGGGTATATACCCCAAAGACTCATCCTACTGCAAAGATATATGCACATCCATGTTTATTGCATCTCTCTTCACAATAGCAAAGAGCTGGAACCAACCCATATGCTCCTCAACAGATGAGTGGATGACAAAAATGTGGTACATCTACACAATGGAGTACTTATTCAGCGGTAAAGAAGGATGGCATTATGAACTTTGCAGGTAAATGGATGGAGCTCGAAGCCATCATGCTGAGTGAGGTGACATAGTCCCAGAAAGACAAACGGAGAATGGTTTTTCACCTCATTAGTGGAATGCTAGAACCAAACCACGCAAACCCCAACCCCCACAACCACCAAACCCGCCGAACCCCCCCTCAACCCCCCCACCACCCCCCAAACACCAGCCCCCCAACCACCCCCCCCACCAAACCACCCCCCCGAAAAACCAACACCCCCCCCCAATGAAAGAGCAATCGCTGAAACGGACAATATGCGTTATATTTCTGTTTGTTATCTGACGCCAACTTGTCGTTGTCCATTAAAAATGTGAATCTCCCTCATGGGAGCTCTAGAATCTCCACACCGCACCTGAATTTTTTCCGACTCTGTGAATTGACTGTATATGGTTGGGAGTATTTAGTAATCCATATTTTCGCATAATCTGAAATTAATGGCACACTAGTGCCTTCCTAAGCCTCCAAAAAAGAATGAGCGAACACTGCAGAACCGTTCCGGATCGAGCCAATGATCTGGAATGGTTTGGGGGGGTGGTGGGTTGAGGGGGGTAAAGTGTAATCTGGGTAGCTATGGCCATGCACAGAAATGCAACCTGCTCTAGCTGATCTCCCTCCACCCCTCGCCTCAGCCCCCACTGCCCTACAAATCCTTTTACACCGAAGGAGAAGAAACCTGGAGTAACCAAGGTCATAGAAAGATATGATTTTCTATAAAAAACCACAGAACAAATACATTTCCCAAACTGGGAAAGACGATACTTATCAGTGGTATAAGGAGGGATACGCTACAAACAACCAGTAGGATTTAAGACGACAGAAAAAAAACCTTCCATGGTCAGTAATAGCAAGTCTCAATGTACAGAACAAGAAGAAGATATTGAAAGCTTGAGAAAATGACCAATCACATATAAAGGCACAGCCCATCGACGAACACAGTTTGACTTTCTCAAAGGCGACTATGAAAGCCCAACAACATGACCCCCATGTCCACAAAATCATGAAGAACAAGAGTTCCAACCCAGATATTACATCCAATAAATATCAGTTGTTAAATTTAAGAAAAGGAAAAGAAAAACTTTCTGTGGAAAAACAGACTTCTAGCTGGGCGTGGTGGCACACACTTTAATCCTACAACTGCTTGGGAGGCAAGAGCAGGCAGGCGGGATCTCTGTGAGTTCAAGGTCCAGCCCCTGGTTTCTACAGTTAACTTCAGACAGCTGGGCACAGGTGAGACCCGTGCCTCGTAGAAAGGCCAAAAAAAAAAAAAAAAAAAAAAAAAAAAAAAGACTTAAGAAATCAATCTCTATAGAACAGTCCACCAAAAGAAGTCTAAGAAAACAACATGATAACATCAACATAACAAGAATTAATAAACACTGATTAATAATAATCCACAATATTAATGTTCTTAACTCCCCAGTAAAAAGACACAGAATAAATGACTAGACTAGAAAACAGGATCTATTAATTTTCTGCCTCTAAGAAACACCAAAAACAATCATCACCACCTTAGGGCAAATGGATGGAAAAAGACATTACAAGCAAAGAGAACTTAGTAGACTTCAAACTAAAACTAGTCAGAAGAGACAGGGTGGTTCATTTCATATTCACTAAAGGAAAAATACACCAGGAAGGTATTACAACCCTAAACACAGATGCTCTACACTGGGGCACTCAATTTCATAAAAAATTATTAGATATAAAATCTGCCATTGATTCCAATGCGTTGCTAGTGGGTAACTTCGATACCCCATTGTTAGCAATAGATAGGTCAACCAAACAAAAAATAAACAGAGAACCCCTTGAATTAAACGATACCATAAATACCACTCCTGGGTATATACCCACAAGACTCATCTTAATGCAGAGATACATGCACAGCCATGTTTATTGCAGCTCTCTTCATAATAGTGAAGAGCTGGAACCAACCCAAGTGCCCCTCAACTGACAAGTGGATAGAGAAAATGTGGTAAATCTACACAATGGAGTTCTATGCAGCAATAAAGAAATGCATGAAATGCATTTGTATGAAATGCACACAGCTTCAATAAAACATTGGCTTCAAAGAAAAAGATGACATCATGAATTTTGTAAAGTTTTATAAAGCAGTTAAAAGTATCAGGCTGGTGTAACTTAGCCTTTCTGGATGCTTAACAACCATACTTAATGCCCACACCAATTTGGCCGAGGATCTTAAGGGATAACTTTGTTCCTTGCCCTCAGAGGTGAACTAAGTCCCAGGGGACTATGCATGGGGGCGTCTCTTGAAATGTCCTACAAATGTGAGTCACCAGTCTTCCTGTGCAAGAGGTCTTGGAGATCCACTATTGGGATTTCAGCCAGTGTCCAGTCTATAAAGAGGAAAGTCTGCTCATGGTTCAAAAAGGGAAGCCTGGTCTAGCAAGACCTGACTTTGTCCTCGAGTGCATGGAACTGGTAAATGAAAAGACAAAAGGAGCCAGGGGCTTCCTCCCGCACCAAAAGAAAACCTGAGTGACCCTTGAGGACCAGATCTTCAACTGACCTTGAGAAAACAAAAACCTTGGTTAGTCTGGGCTGTGTGACCTTAAACATCCAAAAGGAAAGTATAACCAGAAATAAATAATCAGTAAGGCCTGAGAAATTGTACTTCAGGTATAAAACTTGAGATCTTAGTAAAGAGACAAAAAGTAAATAAATAAAAAAAAAGAGCACAGTTGTTTTGCCTGTCTTACTGGCTGCCACTGCTTTTGCCATCCTTCAAAGACATGAGAAGACACAGTTTTTCAACCTTCCAATATGGACTGAAGACTCATGTCTCTCTAAGAATCCTCTAAACCTTCAGTGCCAGATGGGGACTGCTGAGACATCCAATTTGTGTGGACCGAGCTACTACTGGGGTTTCAGTCTCTTCACATTATAGACTACCATAGTTGGACTACCCAGGCTGTATCATGGAGACCAGTACAGGAATCAAGACAGGATGCGGTGCTTACTGGACTTCATTTGGTGACCATGGGAAGGGAAAACCCCAGTGTGGAGCACAAGGGCAGAACTGATGGTGGTTTGGGCTTGCCAAGGAGGAGACTTCAAATGTGACATCTTTCAGCCTAATAAAGAAAAAAAAAAAAAGATCATAAGCTGAAGATGCTAAAACCTATGATATACGTGGTATGCATATGTGCATATTTTGGAGTGATGCATATTAGAAGGAATAACAACAACAACAACAACAACAACAACAACAGAAAAGACTGTGTCAAAGAACTGACTGAAATGGTAAACTTCTGCTCGAAACAGTAAACTTCTGCATCGAGAATTTTGAGAGAGACTGAGAAAAAGATGAAAAACATGTTTGGGAGAAAGCATGAGCTCTGGGGGGTGGGGGGGGCAGGGAGGAGGGCAGGGGTCTAGATTTGATTTGTAATGTAATTTTGTATGAAATGCACAGAGCTTCAATAAAACACTAGCTTAAAAAAAAAAAAAAAAAGGCCGGGCATGGTGGCGCACGCCTTTAATCCCAGCACATGGGAGGCAGAGGCAGGCAGATCTCTGTGAGTTCAAGGCCAGGTAGGACTAAAGGGAGACCCTCAAAAAAAAAAAGACAAAAATAAAAATAAAAATAAATGATAACATAAATCAAATCAAATGGACTTTAGAGATATCTACAGAACATTCCACTCAAACACCAAAGAATACCTTTTCACCTTAGCAGCTCATAGAAGTATCTCCAAAATAGACCACTTATTAAGACACAAAGCAAATATCCACAAATTAACAAAAAAATTTAAATGTCATCTTGTATTCTATCCAAGCACAAAGGAATAAAGCTAGATATAGGCAACAATAAAAATAAGAAAAGGTATACAAATTCATGGAAGCTAAACAGCACATTATTTAAATGATAATTGGGTCATGGGAGAAATTAAGAAGGAAATTAAAATTTTCTTAGAACCTGATGAAAATGAAAACATAACATGCTGAAGCCTTTGGGATGCAATGAAAGCAAGAGGACAATTTATAGCATTAAGTGTCTACACCAGAAAATTAAAAATATCTCATATAAATAATGGTGCATCTAAAAGCTTTGGAAAACCAAGAACAAACACCACCTTAAAAGATAGAGCAGTGGGGCTGGAGAGATGGCCTAGCGGTTAAAAGCGCCAACTGCTCTTTCAGAGGACCCGGGTTCGATCCCCAGCACCCACATGGCGGCTGAGAACTGTCTTAACTCCAGTTCCAGGGGAATCCGACTCCCTCTCCTGACCTCTGCGGCATTGCAGGACACGGGTGCACAAACCTATATGCAGACAGTACATTCATACACATACAAAAATAAATAAAATAAAAAGATAGAGCAGTAAATAAAATCAAGACTGAAACTAATGAAATGAAGAAAACAATACAAAGAATTAATAAAATGAAAAGTTGGTTCTTTACAAAAAAATAGTATGATTGACAAACCTTTAGCCAAATTCACCAAAAGAATGAGAGGATCCAAATGAACAATCTCTGAGATAAAAAAGGAAACATTACAATAGACCTGGAGGAAAGTCAGAAAACCACAAGGACATACTTTAAAAAAATCTATATTCCACTAAAGTAGAAAACATAAAAGAAATGACCAAATTTCTATAACTGTATGGCTTACAAAAATTAAATAAAAATGACATGAATAACTTGACACATAACAACCAATGAAACAGATACAATAATTAAAAATCTCACAACTAAGAGAGCCCAGAACCAGGTGGATACAGCACAGAACTGTACCATATCTCCAAAGAACTAATACCAACTATCCTCAAATTATTCCATAAAATAGAAAATGAAGAAACACTCCCAAATTGTTTTTAATAAATAAATAATCTATAATCAATCAATAAATAAAATCAATATAGGGAAACACTTAGCTTTCAGATTATCTGAATCCATCTACAGACATAAGTTAACTAATCATGGATATAAGTTTTAAAGCATCTGGTTACCCCCAAAATAGCCAAGACAATGGTAAAGGTAGACAGTTTTGTTGGCTTGATTCTCCTTGACTGAGTACTCACTGCCATGTACTCATGATCCTATAGGAGAGTAACCCTTCAAACTCAAGTGTTCTGACTTTTCTTACTTCCTGGTCTCAATACAAAACCCAACAAATATAAGATTCATTTAAAAATATCTATATAGGTTATGAGAAGGACAGAAACCAGTACAACTAGGTTCAATTTCATAAAAAAAAATGCTTCCTTTGTATATTGGTAAAATTTGCCAATTTGCCAATTTTATATATTATTATCATGTGCTGTTTAAACTCAATGAGTGAGAAGCTGGTTCTGGAGATGGGATTTGGCCTCCCATTTCAGATCCAAGCCTGTTCACATCCCATTCCTCACACACGGATAATTTTGTTTCTTTCAAATATATACAATAACTCAGACAACAAAAACATTACTAATGTGCTAAATATGACACTCTCTTGTAACACTCAGGGGATGGGTCCTGTGGCAGTCAGCCCCTGGAGGAACTGTGGTCAAAAAGCCCCAGGAGCCACCTGCCCCAAACAGACTTTCCCAGCTATCCTTGAGTCCTTGTAGGCCCCCTGCTGGAAGGTGGAAGTACACCAGGTGACTCAGCCTACTGGCAGGGGCCAGGTCCCCTGGGTCCTCCCTCCCTTCTGTGAATACTCAAACTGATCTATTCATGGCTTCCATCTTCTGACAAGCCAAAGTATCTAATATTTTACTCTATCAAAATTCCCACTCACTCCTAATACCCATTCCTCCACTTAGTGCACACAAGCTTCACAGATTTTTTTTTTGTTCCTGCCTAGACTATGTTAGATTAACTACTTGATTTCTCCCTAGGGTAATTTTATTTCTCTCAAACCTCAAGGTCTTCTGCCAGTCAAATATGGCAAACAGACATTTCTCATATTCCCTCTTTTGGCTATTTATCTTTTTTTTTTTGGTCTTTTCAAGACAGGGTCCCCCTGTAGCCCCAGCCAGACTGGAACTCACTAAGTAGACCAGCTGGCCTTGAACTCATAGAGATCTACCTGCCTCTTCCTCCTGAGTGCTGGGATCAAGAACACAAAAGATGCCAAATACTGGAGAGGTTGTGGGGGAAGGGGAACACTCATCCACTGCTGGTGGGAATGTAAACTTGTACAACCACTATGGAAAGCAGTGTGGAGAACCCTTAAAAGACTCAAAATGAGCCTACCACCTGACCCGGTCATAGCACTCCTGGGTATATACCCACAAGACTCATCCTACCGCAAAGATACATGCACATCCATGTTTACTATAGCTCTCTTCACAATAGCGAAGAGCTGGAACCAACCCAAATGCCCCTCAACTGATGAGTGGATGACAAAAATGTGGTACATCTACACAATGGAGTACTACTCAGCAGTAAAGAAAGATGACATCATGAACTTTGCAGGTAAATGGATGGAACTTGAAGCCATTATGCTAAGTGAAGTAACACAGTCCCAGAAAAACAAGCAGTGAATGGTCTCCCTCATCTGTGGATATTAACACCAAATCCCCAGATGAAAGGCAAGCTGAACAACATTATTGTTATATTTCTGTTTATCTGAAAGCAACTATGTTGTTATAATGTAAATCTCTTTATGGGCTCTAGAATCAATCCACCACTTATTTTCAGACTCTGTAATTACTGTATGAGTGGAAGAAAGTATGTATTCATATTTTAGAGTAATATAAAATTAAAGGAGGAAAATGTGAATTCCTAAACATAAAAAAAAGACTGAGACAAAGATGCAGGACAGTTATGGCAGAGTGCATGATCTGGGGTGGGGTGGGGGGATGGGAAAGGGGAATATGTCTAAACTGAACTGAGAAATGATGTCTGAAATACACAAAACATCGATAAAAGCATTATAAAAAAAAGCGGGAAATTCATCTTCCCTATGATCCAGCCATAAGACTCTTGGGCATATATTCATAAAACTCTACACCCTACTCCAAAAATACCTGTTCATCCATGTTCATTGCTCTTCTTTTAATAAGAAAAATCCTAGATGTCCATCAACTGATAAAGGGATAATGCAGGTACGGTACATATACACATGGTATTATTCGGCTCTTAAAAAATGAAATCATGGGGCTGGAGAGATGACTCAGCAGTTAAGAGTGTCAACTGCTCTTGCAGAGGACCTGGGTTCGATTCCCAGCACCCACATGGGCAGCTAAGAACTGTCTTTAACTTCAGTTCCAGGGGAATCCAACACCCTCTTCTGACCTCCGCAGCACTGCATGACACGGGTGCACCAACCTACATGCAGACAGTACACTCATACACATAAAAAATAATAAATAAAAAAACTGAAGCAGGCATGGTGGCGCACACCTTTAATCCTAGCACTTGGGAGGCAGAGGCAGGCGGATCTTTGTGAGTTCAAGGCCAGCCTGGTCTACAGAGTGAGTTCCAGACAGCTATGGCTACAGGGAAACCCTGTCTTGAAAAGACCAAAAAAAAAAATTAATTAATTAATTAATTAAAAAATAAAGGAACAACCTTTAAAAAATTAAGAAAAAGGTATATGAAAAGCTACCACTATAGATGCTTCTTAAAGTATATACATGAATATATAATATTATGAAGAGATTAAAAGGAGTTAGCTTATAACAGTGGGTCATTGCTCCTTCTAGACATCACAGGCTAACAAAACAAAACCTCATGCCAAGAAAGGTCTCCCTCTCTAGAAGCTGTTGACAGGTATTCCACAGACCCTGAACAACACTGGCCATTGCCCCTGCTCCAGGTTACCCAAGAGAACTGGACAGTAAGGCCCTACTGCTGGAAATACTACATATATGGGATATAGAACAAACAAGGAGAAAACAAGCTGGTGCTGACTTGAGGATCTCATCTCTTTAGGGGCTAGCTTTCTAGTACTGGAAAGTGTGATGCATGCTACCAGAGGGAAAAAATAATCATCATCTTTACCCAGCTGTAAATCCTGTGTACTAAAATAACTGGCCTGGCAAGATATGCCTCCCAGTACAATAGTGGCATGAATATAGTGGGAGTAACCACCAACCACTCTCTAATTGGATTTAAGGTATTCTTCCTATAATGGAGTCCATACTTGACTTTGGTATCAGGCTTAGGAACTTGAAGCTAGAAAAGTCACAGGTCATGGGAAAAAGGCCAATACCAGTTTTCCACGAAATAGTTATAATGCTAAATAACTAGTAATGACTTAGTGTTGTATCCATATATCAACTCTCACCAGAGAAGTTTCCTTATGCAGCAAATGGTGATTAACACAAAACCCACACTGGATAATGTGTAGAGAACAACTGACTGCAGGGTGCTTATCCCTGAATAGGACACCTATATCCAATTTCTGCCTCTCAGGGCTCAGGGATAATTGTGGAAGAGGGGATAGAAAGATTATAAGACCCAGAGGTGGTGTATGATCACAAGGAAACAGTGTTTTCCAGACAGCTGGTCAATTACTCATATGGACTCTTAGCAATGATGACACCATGCACAAGTTCTGTGCAAGCTTAAGCCAGATAAAATCCCAGAACAAGCCGGGCGTGGTGGCACACGCCTTTAATCCTAGCACTTGGGAGGCAGAGGCAGGCGGATCTTTGTGAGTTCAAGGCCAGCCTGGTCTACAAAGTGAGTTGCAGGACAGCTGGGGCTACAGGGAGACCCTGTCTCAAAAAGCCAAAAAAAAAAAAAAAAAAAAAAAAAAAATCCCAGAACAGACATGGGGAGATAGGTAAGAAAGCCCAACCCAACCTAAAGAACTTTTGGCAATCAAAGAATGGGATTGGGGCTGGAGAGATAGCCTAGAGGTTAAGAGTACTGACTGCTCTTGCAGAAGACACGGGTTTGATCCCCAGCACCCACATGGCAGCTGAGAACCATCTTTAACTCCAGTTCCAGGGGAATCTGATACCCTCTTCTGACCTCCGCGGCATTGCACAACACAGGTGCACAAACCTACATGCAGACACATACAAGAATAAATAAAAATTTAAAAAAGAATGGGATTATTGGGTTAACTGGGTTCCAGTCAGTAGACTCACAATGAAGAACATTTGAGAACACAAAGTAGACTCTATAGGCTTTATTATAATTATAACAGAGTACATTAAATTGGGTGGGCAGCAGTAAGGGAGATACAGTTCAGAGATGATAACTAAATACCATCAACCTATATTATATTAAATTGTAACCTTCCAGCCTGTCTGAGAGTGCCTGAACCTTGCCTCTGTGTGGTACTGGGGTCTGGACAATTATACCTACTGGAGAGTGCCTGAATCCAGCTTCCATGTTATGCAAGGGGCCAGACAATTACAGCCTGCCTGAGAGTGCCTGAACCTGGTCTCTGCATGATGCAGGTCATTTCCAGCCTGACTAGGAGTGCCTGAATCCAGCCTCCACCTCTGTGTGGTAGTGAGCTTCCCAAATTGCACCATGCCCATCCCCTGACCCCATCATCTGAAGCCCATCTCACTGCTGCAGGGCTAGACCTCCCTGCATTTAAGCAGGTGCCTGGACCTTTGCAGACTACCTGAGAGTGCCTGAATCAAGCCTCTGCTTAGCAAGCCTCCCAAACTGTGCTATGTCTGCTGGCTAGTAAGGGCCAAGACCTTAGAAGGATGCCTGAGAATATCTGATTGCTTGACTTGGGCCTCTGCAGGAGCTCTGGACTAGCTGGACTAGAACCATCTGGTCCCTCCAATATAAAATCAAAAGAGAGAACCTGAAGCCTAGACCAACCAGCCTTTCATACCTAATAAGAATTCAACCAAGGCACATCAAGAATACAAACAAAGTCAGTCTTCAACTCAACAAAGAAGACTTGAGTTTCATACCAGAATCATAAACAAGGAAAGAAATCCACATGCCAAAATCACAATGAAAAAATAATAATATGAAAAAACCAAATATGTCCCTACCAAACACTATCAGTTCTATAGAAGAGTTCTACAATGAGGACCCCCTAGAGATCATCCAGGACATAGAATTTAAAAGAACAATCATAAACATGATAAAAAAATTCAATAAACTTAAAGAACAAACAAATGAATTAAAGAACTAAGAGAAGATAGGGATAAACATAACTGAATTCACAAAAGAGATAGAAATACTGAAGAAAACTCAAGCTGAAATAAAGAAGGAAGTGAAACACCCAATAAGACAACTGGAAATGATGGGAGAAAGGCTCAGCAGCAGAAGGAATGAAATAGAAAACAGAATATCGCCAGGCGTGGTGGCGCACGCCTTTAATCCTAGCACTTGGGAGGCAGAGGCAGGTGGATCTCTGCAAGTTCAAGGCCTGCCTGGTCTACATAGTGAGCTCCAGGCCAGCTGGGACTAAAAGGAGACCCTGTCTCAAAAAGACCAAACAAACAAACAAACAAACAAACAAACAAAAAACTGCTAGCTTTGTGGATTCCTGTTCATCTTCTCCAGCTTACAAGGAGTTTGCTCAAATCAATATGAGGTTAGCTAATAATAGTGCTTACCTTGTTAACAATCATAGAACTATTGTATTAATCTGGGCAAAACACTTAAACCAGTGCCTGACACTCATCCCCATGGAGTCCGAGGCTGAGGAAGGACAGGCCTCTGCGTCAGCCTGCTCTGTGTGCTGAGCTCCACCCTGCATCTGTGCTTGGATGAACACAGCCAGGCTCCAAGTCTCTTCTGCTCCTTCTCCTGTCACTTAAGCTGTGTGACTTCTGAACTGACTCTTCTGTTCTTCCCAGCCTTTCAGGATAACACCACTGCAACTATCTTAGTTTTTCTTTGCATATCAAAAATTCATCAGAAAACTTTGTGGGATCCACTCTTAGTAGATCCCCAATTTGAAGACATTTAATAACCATTCATTCTGTTAACTTCACACTTGGACATCTTTTTTAATGTTAATTTTTTATTTTGTTTGTGGGTGTATGTCTGCATGTATGTAAGGGCACCCATGTGTAACAATACCTGCACAGGTCAAAAGAGAGCATCCAATTGCCCTGGAATTGGTGTTAAGGACAGTCATTAGCCACCATGTGGGTGCTTGGAATCGAACCCAGGTCCTCTGCAAGTGCAACCAGTGTGCTCTTAGCCACTGAGCCANCCCCCCCCCCCCCTCTCCTCTCTCCCCCCCCCCCCCCCCCCCCTCCCCCCCTCCCCCCCCCCCCCCCTCCCTCCCCCCCCCCCCCCCCTTTTTTTCTCCCCCCCCCCTCCCCTCCCCCCTCTCCCCCCTTCCCACCCCCACCACCCCCCAAAAAAAAAAACCCCCCCCCCTTTTTTCTTATTCTCGCGTATGGCTACCTGATGAGGTTCTTCGCAGTGACCTCTGCGGCATTGCAGGGCACAGGTGCACACACCTATATGCAGAAGTACCTTCATACACATTACAAAAAAAATTTTTTAAAAAAAAAAAAAAAAAAAAAAAAAAAAAAAAAAAAAAAAAAAAAAAAAAAAAAAAAAAGAAAACAATACAAAGACTTAATAAAATGACAAGTTTGGTTCTTTACAAAAAAAAAATAGTATGTTTAAATACCTTTAGCCCAAAAATTCACCAAAAGAATGAGAGGATCCAAATGAACAATCTCTGAGATAAAAAAGGAAACATTACAATAGACCTGGAGGAAAGTCAGAAAACCACAAGGACATACTTTAAAAAAAACTAATTTCCACTAAAGTTAGGAAAACTTAAAGAACAAGACCCAAATTCTATAATGTATGGCGTACAAACAGTAAATAAAAATGACATGAATAACTTGACACATAACAACCAATGAAACAGATACAATAATTAAAAATCTCACAACTAAGAGAGCCCAGAACAGGTGGATACAGCACAGAAACCTTACCATATCTCCAAAGACTAATACCAAAAACCTATCCTCCAAATTCTTCCATAAAAAGAAAATGAAGAAAGAAACACCGAAGAAACACTCCCAAATTGTTTTTAATAAATAAATAATCTATATCAATCAATAAATAAAATCAATATAGGGAAACACTTAGCTTTCAGATTATCTGAATCCATCTACAGACATAAGTTAACTAATCATGGATATAAGTTTTAAAGCATCTGGTTACCCCCAAAATAGCCAAGACAATGGTAAAGGTAGACAGTTTTGTTGGCTTGATTCTCCTTGACTGAGTACTCACTGCCATGTACTCATGATCCTATAGGAGAGTAACCCTTCAAACTCAAGTGTTCTGACTTTTCTTACTTCCTGGTCTCAATACAAAACCCAACACAATATAAAGATTCTTTAAAAATATCTATCTAGGTTATGAGAAGGACAGAAACCAGTACAACTAGGTTCAATTTCATAAAAAAAAATGCTTCCTTTGTATATTGGTAAAATTTGCCAATTTGCCAATTTTATATATTATTATCATGTGCTGTTTAAAACTCAATGAGTGAGAAGCTGGTTCTGGAGATGGGATTTGGCCTCCCATTTCAGATCCAAGCCTGTTCACATCCCATTCCTCACACACGGATAATTTTGTTTCTTTCAAATATATACAATAACTCAGACAACAAAAACATTACTAATGTGCTAAATATGACACTCCCTTGTAACACTCAGGGGATGGGTCCTGTGGCAGTCAGCCCCTGGAGGAACTGTGGTCAAAAAGCCCCAGGAGCCACCTGCCCCAAACAGACTTTCCCAGCTATCCTTGAGTCCTTGTAGGCCCCCTGCTGGAAGGTGGAAGTACACCAGGTGACTCAGCCTACTGGCAGGGGCCAGGTCCCCTGGGTCCTCCCTTTCCCTTCGTGGAATACTCAAAAACTGATCTATCATGGCTTCCATCTTCTGGACAAGCCAAAGTATCTAAATTTCTCTACAACAATTTCCCACTCCCTTCCTAATACCATTCCTCACTTATGCACACACGCTTACAGATTTTTTTTTGTTCCTGCCTAGACTATGTTAGATTAACTACTTGATTTCTCCCCAGGGCCATTTTATTTCTTCTCAACCCTCAAGGTCTTCTGCCAGTCAAATATGGCAAACAGACATTTCTCATATTCCCTCTTTTGGCTATTTATCTTTTTTTTTTTTGGTTCTTTTCAAGACAGGGTCCCCCTGTAGCCCCAGCCAGACTGGAACTCACTAAGTAGACCAGCTGGCCTTGAACTCATAGAGATCTACCTGCCTCTTCCTCCTGAGTGCTGGGATCAAGAACACAAAAAGCTGCAAAAATACTGGAGAGGTTGTGGGGGAGGGGACACTCATTCCATGTTGGTGGGAATTAAACTGTACAACACTATGGAACGCAGTGAGGAGAACCCTTAAAAGACTCAAACATTGAGCCTACCACCTGACCGGTCATAGCATCCTGGGTATATACCCACCCAGACTCATCCTACCGCAAGATACATGCACAATCCATGTTTACATAGCTCTCTTCACAATAGCGAAAGAGCTGGAACCACCCAAATGCCCCTTCAACTGATGACGTGGATGACAAAATGTGGTACATTTACAAAACTGGAGTAACTACTCAGCAGTAAAGAGAAGATGGACATCATGAACTTTGCAGGTAATGGATGGGAACTTGAAGCCATTATGCTAAGTGAAGTACACAGCTCCCAGAAAAACAAGCAGTGAATGGTTCCCCTCATCTGTGGATGCTAACACCAAAATCCCCAGATGAAAGGCAAAGCTGAACAACCTTATTGTTCTTATCTTTCTGTTTATCTTGAAAGCAACTATGCAACTATTGTTGTTATAAATGTAATATTCTTTATGGGCTCTAGAATCAATCCACCCACTTATTTCAGACTCTGTAATTACGTATATGAGTGGACGAAACGTATGTATTCCTATTTTAGAGTAATATAAAATTAAAGGAGGAAAATGTGAATTCCTACACATTAAAAAAACAGCTGAGACAAGAGCAGGACATTTATGGCAGAGGCATGATCTGGGGTGGGGTGGGGGGATGGGAGGAAAGGGGAATATGCTAACACTGAACTGAGAAATGATGTCTGAACTACACACAAAATCGATTAAAAGCATTATAAAAAAAAGCGGGAAATTCATCTTCCCTATGATCCAGCCATAAGACTCTTGGGCATATATTCATAAAACTCACACCCTACTATAAAAATACCTGTTCCTCCATGTTCATTTCTTTGCTGTTACTACGAAAAATCTAGATGTCCATCAACTGGTAAAGGGATAATGCAGGTACGGTACATATACACATGGTATTATTCGGCTCTTAAAAAATTGAAACTTCATGGGCTGGAGAGATGACTCAGCAGTAAGAGTGTCAACTGATCTTGCAGAGGGACTGGGTTCGATCCCAGCACCCACATGGCAGCCTAAGAACTGTCTTTAACTTCAGTTCCAAGGGGAATCCAACACCCCTCCTTTCTGACCTCAGCAGCACTGCATGACACGGGTGCACCACCTACATGCAGGACGTACACTCATACACAAAATAAAACTAAAAAAAAAAAACTTGAAAGCAGGCTGGTGGTAGCACCACCTTTAATCCTAGCACTTGGAGGCAGAGGCACGGCGGATCCTTGTGAGTTCAAGGCCAGCCTGGTTACAGAGTGAGTTCCAGACAGTCATGGCTACAGGGAAACCTGCTCTTGCGAAAACCGGACCAAAAAAAAAAATTAATGAAGTAATTTAAATTAAAAAATCAAAGGAAACCTTTATAAAAAATACGAAAAAAGGTATATGAAAAGCTTTACCACTTATAGATGCTTCTTAAGTATTACATGAATTATATAATATGTATGCAGAGATTACAAGGAGTTAGCTTATAATCCGTGGGTCATTTGCTACCTTCTAAGAACCTTTCACAGGCTAACAAAAACAAAACCCTCATGCAAGAAAGGTACTCCTCTCTAGAAGCTGTTGACAGGTATTCCACAGACCCTGAACAACACTGGCCATTGCCCTGCTCCAGGTTACCCAAGAGAACTGGACAGTAAGGCCCTACTGCTGGAAATACTACAATATATGGGATATAGTAGAACAAACAAGGAGGAAAAAAACGCTGGTGCGATTGAGGATCTCATCTCTTTAGGGGCTAGCTTTCTAGTACTGGAAAGTGTGATGCATGCTACCAGAGGGAAAAAAATAATCATCATCTTTACCCAGCTGTTAAAATCTGTGTACTTTACATAACTGCCCTGCAAGTAAGATATGCCTCCCAGCTACAATACGTGGCCTGCATATAGTGGAGTAAACCAAACCACTATCTAATTGGATTTAAGTATTCTTCCTATAAAAAAAAATTTTTGGAGTCCAACTTGACTTTGGTAATCAGGCTTAGGAACTTTGAGCTAGAAAAGTCAAGTTCATGGGAAAAAGGCCAATACCAGTTTTCCACGAAATAGTTATAATGCTAAATAACTAGTAATGACTTAGTGTTGTATCCATATATCCAAACTCTCACCAGGGAAGTTTCCATATGAAGCAGATGGTAATTAACACACAACCCACACTGGATAATGTGTAGAGAACAACTGACTGCAGGGTGCTTATCCCTGAATAGGATCACTATATCACTTTCTGCCTCTCAGGGCTCAGGGATAATTGTGGAAGAGGGGATAGGGGTGGGTGGGGAAAATTTAAAAGAAAGCTTATAAGACCCAGAGGTGGTGTATGCTCACAGGAAACAGTGTTTTCCAGGCAGCTGGTTCCAATTACTCATATGGACTCTTAGCAATGATGACACCATGCAAACTCAATAAGACAAAAAAATTAAAATAAAAAAAAAAAAAAAAAAACAAGCCGGGCGTGGTGGCAACACGCCTTTACTTCCTAGCACTTGGGAGTCAGAGGGCAAGGCGGGATCTTTGTGGTAGTCCGGCCAGCCTGGTCTACAAAGTGAGTTTGCCGGACAGCTGGGGCTACCGGGAGACCCTGTCTCGAAAGACAAAAAAAAAAAAAAAAAAATCAGAACAGACATGGGGGATAGGTAAGACAGCCCAACAACCTAAAGAACTTTTGGCAATCAAGATGGGGATTGGGGCTGGAGAGATAGCCTAGAGTTTAAGAGTACTGATGCTTCCTTGCAGAAGACACGGGTTTGATCCCCCGCACCCACATGGCATGAGAAACCTCTTTAAACTCCCAGTTCCAGGGGAAATTGATAACCCTCTTCTGACCTCCGCGGCATTTGCACAACAAGGGTGCACAAACCTACATTGCAGACCACATACAAGCATAAATAAAAAATTTAAAAAAGATGGGATTAATTGGGTTACTGGGTCCAGTCAGTAGATCACAATTGAAGAACATTTGAGAAACACAAAGTAGACTCTATAGGCTTTATTATACATATAACAGAGTACATTAAATTGGGTGGGCAGCAGTAAGGGAGATACAGTTCAGAGATGATAACTAAATACCATCAACCTAACTTATTATTAAAATTTGTAACCTCCCGAACCTGCTCTGAGAGGTTCCGGAACCGTTGCCTCTGTGTGGTTTACTGGGTCTGGACAAGTTTTTACTACTGGAGAGTGCCTGAATCCAGCTTCCATGTTATGCACCCCTAAGGGGGCCAGACAATTACAGACTGCACTGTGAGTGCCTGAACCTGGTCTCTGCATGATGCAGGTCATTTCCAGCCTGACTAGGAGTGCCTGAATCCAGCTCCTCTGTGTGGTAGTGAGCTTCCCAAATTGGCCATGCCCATCCCCTGACCCCATCATCTGAAGCCCATCTCACTGCTGCAGGGCTAGACCTCCCTGCATTTAAGCAGGTGCCTGGACCTTTGCAGGACACCTGACGGAGTGCCTGAATCAGGCCTCTGCTTGGCAAGCTCCCTAACTTGTGCTATGTCTGCTGGCTAGTACGGGCCAAGTGGACTTGAAGGATGCCTGAGAATATCTGATTGCTTGACTTGGGCCTCTGCAGGAAATCCTAAGTACTAGAGCCATCTGGTCCCTCAAATATAAAAATCAAAAGAAACCTGAAAAGCCTTAAGCGAGACATACCAGCCTTTCATACTACTAAGAAAGACAACCAAGGCACCATATCAAGTGAACAAACAAAGTCAGTCTTCACTCACCAAGAACGACTGAGTTCATACCAGAATCATAAAAAGGAAAGAACATCCATGCATGCCAAAATCAAATGAAAAAAATTAATATGAAACAAAACCAAATATGTCCCTACGAACACACTATCAGTCTCTAGAAGAGAGTCTTACCAATGGTACCCCCTAGAGATCATCAAGGAACCTAGAATTTAAAAGAACAATCATAAACATGATAAAAAAACATCAAATAAACTAAAGAAAACAAACAAATGAATTAAGGAACTAAGAGAAATAGGGATAAAATGAAACTGAATTCACAAAAGAGATAAAGAGATGAAATCTGAAGAAAACACTCAGCTGACATTAAGAAGAGATAGTGAAACACCCATATAAGACAACTGGAAATGATGGCGGAAGGCTCAGCCAGCAGAAGCGGAATGAAATAGAAAAAAAAACAGAATATCGCCGGCGTGGTGGCGCACGCCTTTAACCTAGCACTTGGGAGGCAGAGGCATGTGTGATCTCTGCCAAGTTCAAGCCTGCCTGGTCTAACATATGAGCTCAAGGCCAGCTGGCTAAAAGGAGACCCGTCCAAAAAGACCAAACAAAAAGACAAAAAAAAAAAAAAACTAAAAAAAAAAAAAAAAAAAAAAAAAAAAAAAAAATTTTGAAAAAAAAAAACGAAAAGAATATCAATCTGGATGATAAACAGTAAGAATTTGACCACTCAAGCAAAGATTACGAAAAAAATTAAAAACGCAGGAATTAGCGAATGGACATGTAGGAAATGTGGGAGCCATGAAAAGGACTCAAGTTACACTCATGGGAGCTTGTCTATACTGGAAGGAAAAGAATCTCAGGATCTTTTCCTTTCTATGTACAGAACTTGACCCATATACAATCAAGACCAGATCTTCAACAGGACTGTGGAATAAAATTTCCCAAAATTAAGGAAAGACAAGCCCATACAAATACAAAAGAACATAGAACACTAAATAGACAGGACAAGAAAAGAAACTCCTATGCCATATCATAGTAAAAACACTAAATGGTCAGAACAAAGAGAAAATACAGAAAACTGTCAAAGAAACAAACCTGACCAAAGACATTAAAGATATATACAATGAAAAATTTAAATCTACTAAAGAAAGAGATTTGAGACGAAAGATAAAATGGAAGGATTGCCCTGCTCATGAGATTGAAAAATTAATAATACTGCTGAAAATGACCATCCTACCAAAATTACTGTTAGAAAAAAAATTAATGTATAGATAAAATGCAATCCTAATCAAAATACAAGACATGTCTTACAGAATTAGAACAAACCCATCCTAAAATTTCATATGGAAATACAAACCAACACACACACACACACACACACACACAAAACAAGCAAAAAAAAAAAAACCCAAACAAACAAACAAACAAAAAACCCCAGATAGCCAAAGCAACTCTGGGCACAAAGATCAATGCAGAGGGATTACTATACCAGTTTTCAAACTATATCACATAACTACAGTCCTAAAAACAGCATGGTACTGGCACTAAAATAGACCCATAGATCAATGGAATATAACTGAAGACTCAAACTTGAGTACATGCAATTTCAGCCACCTGATATTTGACAAACCAAAACACTAGAGGAAAGATAGTATCTTTAGCAAATGGTGGTGGCAAAACTGGATCTTCACCTTATCTTTCCAACTTGCACAAAAGTCAACTCCAAATGGATCAAAAACTCAATATGAAACCTGGAACTCTGAAAACTGTTAGAAGAAAACATCAGCAGTATAGGTTGTAGGAAAGGACTTTCTAATTGGACATTAGTTTCTTGGGAAATTAAGGTCAACAATCAACATGTGGGACCTCATTAAACTAAAAAGCTTCTGTACAGCAAAAGAAACAATGAAAGAAGTTAAGAATAAATACACAGAGTGGGAGAAAATCTTCACCAGTGACACATCTGACAGAAGTTTAACATCCAGAATACTCTAAAACAACTAATCAAACTACTCAAAAAACAATGACTCAAGAAAACAAGTGAACAAATTAAAAGATGGGCTAAGGACTTGAACAGAGTTCTCAAAAGAAACATCTTAAGGCTTCATGCGGCTCTTTGATCCACTTGGAATTTATTTTTTCTACAGGGTGAGAGGTAGGGGTTTAATTTTGTTCTTCTATAAATAGTGATCCATATTTGCCAGCACTATTTGCTGAAGATGCATCTCTGGCATGAATCCAACTTGATCATGATGGATGATCTTTTTGATGTGGGACTGTATATGGTTTGAAAGTATTTTGTTGAGAATTTTTGCCATCTATGTTCATTAATGAGATGTTATATGAAATGTGCTCAATAAAAATTAACTTAAAAAAAGAAACATCTTAAAAAGTTTTCAACACTGATAGTAATTGGGGAAATGCAAATTAAAACCACTTCAAGCTTTCATCTAACCCCAGTAAGATTGGCTAAGATCAAGAAAACAAATGATACCAAATGCTGAAGTAAATACAGGGCAAGCAGAATGCTCATTCACTGCTGGTGGGATTGCAAACTTGTGCAACCCCTATGGAAACCAGTATGGAGAATAGAGATGATTGGATCTTGGGTGGCTAGGGAGCCCAAAGGGTAATGTGATGTCCCCAAGACCCCATTAGAAATGTACATACGCTGCCTGAACATTACTGCACAGGTATACCTGGGGGCTGAATGTTAAGGAACACAGTGCCAGACAGAAGAGATCTCACTTTAAGTAGTTGGTGAGAGTGATCCAAGAGACTCTCAAAATAACACAGGCTATAATCAAAGCTCTTGATTATCTCCCAGAACTAGAAAATAAGACTCTGCTACTCAAGATAGGATAGACTTCAGAAATAAGACTTAGAGTAATGGAGCAGGTACTCACCTGGAACCCTTCTACCAGAAGTATAACACGTATAATGCTACATAATATGCACACTGCTAAGGGAGAAAATCAATCAATGGTCCAATCCAGCCCTAAAGCCCAATAACTATAATGACCTGCATAGCAAACTACCTCCATTGCTGTAGTAGTAGCACTGTTATCTGGGGACTAATCAACAGCTATTTAATTGGGCTTAAAACCTTCTCAAGCCAGGTGTGGTAGCACATGCCTTTAATCCCAGCACGTGGGAGGCAGAGGCAGGTGGATCTCTGTGAAATTCAAGGCCAGCCTGGTCTACATAGCAAGCTCCAGGCCAGCTGGGACTAATGGGAGACCCTGTCTCAAAAAGACAACAAACAAACAAAAACAAAAAAACCTTCTCAATGGAAGTGAACTCATGGGTGCCACTGTAAACTCAGCCAAATGCACATGGCTGGAGAGGACATAGATCTTAGAGAAAATCCTATTGGGGGTCATATCTCTAAACAAATGAAAATTTCTTACCATACAATAAATATGGAATCTTATATTTACAGACAACTATACAGCATACCATAACTCATCAAAGAAGCTTCTCTTTGCAACAGGTGGATGCTACTGCAGAATCCCACAACTGGTCAGACACAGAAAATATACATCTAAAAGATGCCCGATCCTAGGAGACACATCTAGAGTTGATCCTCTACACATAAGACTTGTGGAGCCCAGGGGAATGAGGAGCAGAGAGAAAATGAGTGCGTCTCTCAGTTTTCACTAGAGAAGCTTCCTTACACAGTACAGTACAATGCAAAGAGAAGGCCACAACTGGCAAAGTTTCAAAGAATGGGAGCCTCCAGAGTGTGTGTCCCTGGATAGGACTCCTATGTTAAACCTCAACCACCCATGGCTCAGGGATCATTGTAGAAGAGGGGGCAAAAGTTTTTAAGAGTCAGGGCTGATGCATGAATGTAGGGAAACAGAAGCTTGCAGACTACCAAAAGCTTGCATATATGAACATGTGGCAATTTTGGCATCAGGCATGGGACCTATACCAACTCAGACACAGTCTCAGAGTGGAGCAAGAGAAATGGGTGGTGGACTGGCTCTGGACTGGGAATTACTGGAGACTGATTACTTCTGGGTGAGGAAGAGTGTATCTTAAGATTTCTAGATGTGCTGACTAGACTCTAGTGAATGAATGTGCACAGAAGGACATCTGGGGGTTGAGGCATGGGGGGGTCCTTAAACTCGATTAGGAACCATTGTATGAAATGTACAAATGTTCAATAAAGAAGTTAATAATAAAAAAACTAAAACTGAACCTACCATTTGACCCAGTTATACCACTCCTTGGCATATACCCAAAGGATTCATCCTATTGCAGAGATACTTGTACATTTATGTTTATTGCTGCTCTTTGAACAATAGCTAAGAGATGGAAGCAGCCTAAGTGCCCCTCAACTGACAAGTGGAAAATGAAAATGTCATACATTTACACATGGAGTTCTATCAGCAGTAAAGAAAGACAACATCATGAAATTTGCAGGTAAAGGATGGAACTAGAAGCTGTTACGCTAAGTGAAATAACAAAGACTCAGAAAAACAAGTGATGTATGTTCTCTGTCATTTGTGGATCCTAACACCAAATCTTTATACACAACTATCCCAGACACCACTCATGAAAGAAGCTTCTTTTGCACCAGGTGAAAGCTATTACAGAATACCACAACTGGTCACACACAGACATTATCTGTGAACTCCCCAAGCCCAAGCAGCACATCTACAACGCAACCTCTACACCTAAAGCTCATACAACATAGAACAAGGAGCCCAGAGGACACTAATTAATTTCTTAACTCTCATTAAGAAAGCCCCCTCATGCAACAAGGGGCCAGGAGCTCAAAAGGTCATAAATGGCCAAACCGTGGACATTAGGAGTCTGAAGAATGTGGGTCCATGAACATGTGTCCTACATTAAGTTTCATTCATCCAGGGCTCTGGGACCACTGGGGAAGAGGGGGCAGAAAGATTGTAAGAACAGGGAGGTGATGCATGACCATGTGGACATAGAATCCTACAAGTTTCTGGAACCCTGCTCATATGAACCTACAGCAATACTGTCAGCATGCAATGCACAAGACTCATGCAAACTCAACCAGACAAAAACCTAGTATGGAACTGGGGAAATGGGCACAGTACCCAATCTTAGCTAAAGAAATACTGGCAGCTGATTACTGCTGAGTGAAAAAGAACTGGTCTTCTTAATGTGAGTGACTGTGGGTAGGCTGACTAGAGCTCAGTGGATGAAACTGCACTGAGAAATGGCCAGGGAGATTAACTTGGCACAAAAGACTTTAACACAAATGACAGAATGTATGAATTCCGGTTTTGGGGGGGAGGTGTGGGAGGGTGGCCCTGGAGAAAGGGGTATAAAGGTGATTAAGACTGACTGCGATGTTATATATGAAATACACAAAAACTTAATTAAAAATTTTAATTAAAAAAAAAAAAAAACGGGGGCTGGAGAGATGGCNCTTTAGATCCAAGGGGCTTTAGAACTCACAGGGATCTAGTCATTGGTGATTTTTCAACTAGAAGTTCAGGTAAGATTTTTCATCTCTCCAAATCTCCATTTTTTTTTTATTTGTGGTGAAAGTTGGATAATAATATATTCCTGTGAAGTTTTTGTGAAGTTTCAGAAAGAAGATATGAAAAACATTAACCCAAGCTAAGGATGTGTCTTAGTTGATACACCTCTTTCCTAGCACGCATGAAGCTCTGGGTAGGACCCGCACTGCATGCGTGTAATCCCAGCACTCCGGAGGAGGGAAGACAAGAGGAACAGAAGTTCAAGGTCATCCTCCCTGGGCTACACAGCAAGCTCAATGTCGGACTGGGATACATGAGACTCTATCTCAAAAAAAATATATAAAATAAAATAATTAACTGAATTGATGCTACTTAGTACACACTACACAAATCCTCTGTGGTATCACATTTACCCTAATAATGTGGAAACCAGAGTGACTATTCTGTGGATGTAGAAACATTGCCCAGTCTCTTATCTTCTGCGTCTCTGGGTTCTAGAGCCCTTCATGGTTCAGGAGCTGACAACTGCATTCTTAGGCTCCCAGCAGCCCCCTCTCCCCATACTCCCCATTCTATGGGTAAAAACTGCTCTACCACATACAACTGTAAAGGAATGGATTTTTTCACTTAAGATTGGACTAGATCACTGATAAGCTATTCCTAAGTCTAAACAATATCAAGTTATTAGATTCCAGTCTTTTCTAAAACTCCAGTTTGGGAAACTTGGCAAAGAAAAGGCGAGGGCTTAAAATCTCATTGGTCAAGTCTGGCATAGCTGGAGTCTCAGCTGCTTGGAAGGCTGAGGGGAAAAGATCACTTAAGCCCATTAGCTGGAGACCAGTGAGGGAAACATAGGCAGCACACATCTCAAAATTAAAACAAAAAACAAACAAAACCCCCCAAAAACCAACTCACTGGTCTTAAAAAAAGAAAAAAAAAACACTTTAGAGCTACCGATTTCCTTAGAAACAAAGAGAACATTCATCACTAAAGGACTAAGCAAGTGACTTTAGAAGACTTGAGAATTCCCAGCCCCTCTGTTCAAGGTCATTGAGGTCTCATGGTCACAGAGATTCTGAGTTTTCTAAAATGGCAAACAAAGCACGTTTCCTATATCCCACGACAGTGGGAATGTCAGCATATAAGGCACTTGTGTTCAAAATGAACACTTTCCCACCAATCCAGGGACAGAGTCCTGCAACTGGCTACATTCCAACTTGCTTGATGCGTTCTGTAAATTCTTCCAGTGTGTTCCTAAAGGGAATCCATGAGAATACGCACTACACTCCCACGCTTTTCTGATTTTTCCCTTTTTACCCCACCATCATTCCCTTACCAAATAATAATAACTAGAAATTCAGATGCCTTGAATTTGAGTGACAAATTTTCCTAAAAGTAGGCTGCATCCTATTTATTTTACAATAGAGAAATGAGAAGGAAGTAACTTGGGTCATTATTAATACCTGGCATTGTATAGAACAAAACAAGGACTTTGGTTCAAAACTAAGTTCTCCCTTCAAAATTTCAGTAAAAGAATGCCTTGGGGAAACACACATACACATACAACCAAAAGACCTGAGATGGTTCAGCCCAGAAAATAATAAACTACATAAACTTGTCAACTCTGAGTCAGTCACCTACAGGAAACCTGTTGAGAAAGCCAAGTAGAAAGAAGGAAAGGACTGTCCAGTGAGTGAAACTACTGGCCATCAGGGCCATAATATTCCCACTGAGAGTGGGGCCGTACATCCTTGTGTATCTGGGAAAATCATAGATGATGCCTCTGTCCCAGGCATGGCACCTCTTCTCATTCTCAGATATATATATATGTATATGTATATATATACATATATATATATAGCATTTTCACTAGCAAAAATGAGACATCTATAATGTATCTGACAAAGAGGAAAACCCCAAATGTCCAAGATCATTACTGAGAAAATGAGGCATTGCTGAGAAGCCCAAAGCAAACATTATAGAGATCATATATTATATATCACATATATGCATTGTATATAGTACATATAATCATCTATCTTAGAAATTCTTCTATAAAGACTCAAGGGTATCAAGACATTAATTGTGACATTAATAACTGATCTGTGGATAGTAACTTGACAGATTCTAAAACTGGATCCACAAAAGACAAGACAATCTTGCAAAACAACAAAAATGGAAGATTCACAAACAAGGCAAATAGACCCATCAATCGTAAAGCGAGAATTAAAGAGTGACTGGATCAGGAAAAGAAACCTGGGCCATTTTAACAGCACACAGCCCACACCTGGTCAAGTAACTAATGATAAGGCCTTCCTGTAACCCAGCGAGCAAAGAACAGTCTTGTTAATGGATGGGTGTTGCCCTGCTATCTTACATGAAACCTAATTGAGTGAATCAAAGATCTAAATGAGAGCTTTCAAACACTGGGCTATAGATCCAGTATGATTTCTACCAAGATCTCAGCTACCTACTTTTCAGAAATTAAATGAACTACCCTAAAATTACTGAATATCTCACAAGATTCCAAATTGACTTAGGACAAATAACAAAAATTGGAGATCTTGTATACCTTGATTTCAAAGCATTATACATTAAACAGTGTGGTACTGGCATGCACAGCCATGCTTAAAATGTTTTTGTTGTTTGATTTTTGAGACAGGGTCTCCCCACAGGCCAGCTGCCCTGGAACTCCTAGGCAGACCAGGCCTGCTCTGCCTCCAAGTGCTGGTTTAAAGCCATGCATGACCATGCACAGGCTACTTGATTTTAAAATATAACTCAGCTGACTTGCAGCAAGATGCAGACTCCTCACAGGTGATACTGGCACAAGTGAGCTTTTCTCTGTAAAGAAAAAAATGTGAATCCCACTTCACACTATGTAAAGTCTAACTCAAAATGGATTAAAAACTAAACGTAAATGTTAAACTAAACGATTCTTGGAAGAAAATACAGGAACTGTCTTCATGATCCTTGGCCATGGGTTCTTAGATATGACACCAAAAGTACAAGTAACCAAAGAGAACAAACTGGACCAAAGTGCAAAGCTCTCATGTTTCAAAGGACATTCAAGAAAGAGAAAAGATGAGCTGGCATGGTGGCGTGTGCTTGTAATCTTGGCACTAATGCAAGATAGCAAGACACAACAAAAACAGAAGGCAAAAGGACAGCCTGTGGAACGGGAGAGTGTATCTGTCAAGCACATGTATCACAGGAACTTCTATCTGGAATATACAAAATATTCTTTGGTTCAAAAGCAAAAAAATTCAAATAATCTAGTATGGATAAAAAGAAACATTTTCCAAAAGAAACATTTTCCAAAAGAAGACATACAAGTGGCCAGGCAGTGTGTGAAAAGGAGCTCGACACCACTGAGCCCAGAACAGTGGGAATCTAGGCTCCAGAGAGGTGCCACTGCACCCTCACTGTGATGCCAACAGCAGAGAGCCCTAATGACACCCAGTGAGTCAGGGCATAGACCATAGAAGCCTTCATTTGCTACTGGTGGAAAGGTAGACTGATGGAATAGCTTTGGAAATGGACTGGCAGTTCTTCAAATGATTAAGCTTGAATTGCTACATCCCAGAGAAATTCTGCATAATCAGTACACAAAAGAATTAAAATACATAGTCCAGAACATGTTTATGAATGTTCTTATAGGCATTAATCATAACAACCAGACAGTGGAAACAACTTAAATGCAAATCAGTTAAGGAATGAATAAAACACCATCTATCCAGGCAGTGACACTCATGGACTGCAGTGTGGATGAACCCTGAACACATGTTCTGTCAAAGACACCTGGCACAAAAATTTATATGAAATGCACATAGCTTCAATCAAAAAATTGGCTTTGAAAAAAAAGACACCTGGCACAAAGGTCACATAGTATATGACTATAATAAATGATTGTATTGTCAGAGAACATCCAAAATAGGCCTATTGACAGAGACAAAAAGGAGCACAGCTATTTCATGCAGCCTGGAGCTTGGGGACAGAACATACATGCCTGCAGTTAGATAATGACTACTGTGAATCTGTACCAGAACAGTGAAAATCAAAGCAAACAGCACTGAAAGGTGGTGATATTGATATTGACTTGGAGTCACTGGAATTCTTCTGAATTTTGGGGGAGGTGTAAGCTGGCACAATTCAGAAAACTTGAGCAATATTTATTAAAGCCACACACACATGAACTCAAATACAGCACTTGCACTTCTGGGTGAGGACTCAACAAAATTAAATTCTTACGGTTACCAAAATTCAACTACAGAAACATTCATGGGAACCTTATCCATAATAGTCCAACACCAGGAAGAACCTAGCAAATCACTACAGACACCAGCACAGTAAGATGACAACCCTGGAGCACTGGAGAATAGACCACTGCTCAAAGCAACACAGAAGAATCACAGAGAGGCCAGAAAGAAAACACAACAGAGCACTCCTCCACATGCATAAAGTCAAGAGGCCTCAAACCAATCCACAGTGACAGGGGTAAACATGACTGCCATCTCTGAGGGAAGATTCATTAGGAGATGGCCCTTCTGTGATACTAGAAATGTCTACCTCTTGACTCAGGGAGTGATTATGCCTATGGAGAACTATGGGGCTGCTGGGCTAAGGTTAAAAAATACCTAACCAAGCCGGTTCTTTCCATCTAGGTTATGGTTTTCAAAGAAGCTGCCCAAATTAGACTTCTAGGTTCCTTCTGTTAGCTTTTCTCAAAGATCCTTATCAACAGAGAATTTCTTAGAATAAGGCCTAGCAAGGGCCCACATACTGCTAACTTGACTTAGGCATTTTGTCCTTTGGTGTGCTTTGCCAAAATGACCAAGTGTTTGTAAGTCCAATCTCCCCTGAGGACCCACCATCAAAAGCTAGTGCTCTAAGAGGCATGTGGGCCTCGATCTACCAAGAGAACTCTCTCAATTGTAGCCATTTAAGACTGGTCACAAGAAGCTGCTGAGGGCCAAGGAAAGCAGGCTTCTGTCGGACCATACCTCCATGTTTGTTAATAGGCTGTGCCCCAATATTGGGAAGGAGGAGCAGGGAAAACTGTCTTCCTGATGTAAGCACAGAGCCTCAGAGACCTGGGGGGTGCTTTAAAATCCTCCAGCCGCCCCAGCTTCCACCTAAGCTAGAATTGCTTTCACATAGCACCTAGAACTCCAGCTGGCCAGTAATACTGACATTAGATGGTAGGCAAGGAAGGTCAAGCTAGCCAGGAACAAGCTCTGGGCACACACAGTTTCAGGGCTCACAGAATAGCTACTCTGTTCTCCTGGGTGGTCTGCCTGTCAGATTCAGACCTATTGTACCTGTGAGACCCTGCCTCTTGTTACTGACCTCCCATTAGAAAAAAAACCCCAACCAACCAAAAACAACAATAAATTAGAGAAAAGACCAGTAATAGCCCTGCTTTTCCATCATAATTGAGTGGGATGGTGGGTAGGAGCTCAGAGAGGCTTGCTGACAGAAAGGTTGGCCTGTGCCAGGCATGGCAGCTCTCACCTGTAATCCCTTAGGAAGCAGAGGCACAGCGATTGAGAGTTCAAGGTCAGCCTAGATTACAGTAGGAATTTGTTTCAAGGAAGGATGAAAGGAAAGATGGAAGCACAGAAGGAAGGAAGAAGGAAGGGAGAGAGGAAGGAGAGAAGGAAGGGAAGAAGGGAAGGAGGGAAGGGAGAAGGCAGGTGGCAACTTCCACTACACAAACACCTCAGAAATATCTATGCCCTCCTGCCCCAGCTCTAACGACCCTGGAGCAGAGGGAGCAGGTGTATAGACCACAGCCACATGGGCAACTGCTCACCTAGGCCAGCTGTAGACAGTGGGCAATGCCACAAGGCCTGCAGCAGGCGGGGCCCAGTTTTCAGAGAGAAGGAATTAGATGACAGGAGACAAAGAGCCTCTCCTGTGTGTGATGATCTCCTGCTGAGGGAAGGTCCTTGGTAATGAGGCCCTCTGCCTTTCAGGAAGAGACCTGCTGCATTGAGCACTGGGTAATGGTGGCCAATCCGGTCAGCTTCTGTAGGCAGAAGAGTTCATCTTCTTAACTGGTGAAATGTGAAGGCTACCACGTTGCCATGGTGATCTGCATTAGAGAACACTAGGGCCCTCATGGATAGACCATCCCTTCATAGGCCTTCACTTATTTTCTCTTTAAAAATACATTGTAATAGAGAGTCAAAATCAGTTCAGGTAATAAACATGATGAAAGGCAGAGAGGCAGCCTGGTTGTCTCCATGGGGAAGCAGCCACCTCTGGGAGCCTGACTCAGAACTTCTGAGTACAGTGGCATGGACTGTGCACACACTTACAGAGTAAACATCCAGGAAGGGTTTGACTGGCTTTGTGGAGGATGAGCCCAACACAGTTCAAAGCACCTGTTTAAGGATGGAGAAAGTCATCTATAAACAATTACAATACAGGTAGAAAATGCTGATTTCCACCTTTCAGCTGCCAAAAGTGTGAGTCTGGAGAGTTCTTCCCATCATTAAGATCAAAAGAGTCATCTAAAGCAGGAGATACCTCATGTGTCCCTCTGCTATTCTTCACTCTGCAAAAAAAGAAGTGGCTTTACTGCATATCAGCTCATCTGTTCTTTCTACCAAGGCCACCTGAGCATCACTCTATCCTTACCATGAAGGCTAAGGAAGATCAGACTGACCATAGAACACAAAACCTGTCCTTCTGCCTTATCCTCCACATATTCTGTAGTTCACAGTTGACATGGCACCTGGACAGAC
Source organism: Rhizomys pruinosus (assembly GCA_009823505.1). Taxonomy (NCBI): domain Eukaryota; kingdom Metazoa; phylum Chordata; class Mammalia; order Rodentia; family Spalacidae; genus Rhizomys; species Rhizomys pruinosus. Next base: position 2,770,260 of record VZQC01015004.1, read on the forward strand.
TGCAAGTACTTCTAACAGGAAGTGAGGAAGAAGGTGTGTGAGGACATTCAGGACTGACAGTAAAAGAGGCAGCACAGCACAAGGCTAATGAGTAAAGAAAAGTGGTGAGCTGAGGCAGCAAGTCAGAAGAAGAAAGGGAGGGGCCGAGTGCAGCCAGATCTTAAAGGGCCTTGAATGCTACCTACAGGTGTGGGAACTGCGGCTGGCTGCGGTCCAACAGAGGGAGGGTGAAAACATGTCATGAGCCACCAAGCAGGAAGGACAGCTGTTGAGCAACTAGGTCCCCTGTGCCCTGCAGGACAGACCTGTGCTGGGGAGGTCTGGAGGCAGGGGCTGAGGTGTCACCAGAACAGGCACTTGCAGGCTCAGCCTTCTGTGGAAGACAGCGCAGATGTGGGGTAGGGGACTGCACAGTCAGATGGCGGGGAGAGGAAGCTAGGGTCTTTTTCTTTTTTGTAACAATGCCCTAAGAAGTGGCTTTACGACATCTGCCAGGAAAGCTTTTCATTTAAGGAAAAAAAAAGGGAGGTGGCTGGAGAGATGGCCTAGCAGTTAAGAGCGCCGACTGCTCTTGCAGAGGACCCGGGTTTGATCCCCAGCACCCACATGGTGGCTGAGAACCGTCTGTAACTCCAATTCCAGGAGAACTCCAGTTCCAGGGGAATCCGACACCCTCTTCTGACCTCCGNAAGAGAATGAGATAATTGAGATAGTGTCACACTTTTCATAGTGATTTCAGTCTGGTGAGTCGATGTTACAGAAATCAGGTAAGGGGGCTGGAGAAATGGCCTAGCAGTTAAGAGCACCGACTACTCTTGCAGAGGACCCGGGTTTGATCCCCAGCACCCACATGGTGGCTGAGAACCGTCTGTAACTCCAATTCCAGGAGAACTCCAGTTCCAGGGGAATCCGACACCCTTTCTGACCTCCGCGGCATTGTACAACATGGGTGCACAAACCTACATGCAGACAGTACATTCATACACGTAAAATAAATAAATAAATAAATTTTTAAAAAGCAAAAAAAAAAAGAGGAAAACCTGGCAAAATCCCACCGTACTCAATTGTAAAGAGAAAACAACCTAACTACACTCCTCTTTAGCACAGGGATCTGCTGCCTTCTGGCTTTCAGGCATCACCATACACAGGCAAGAGTACTTTGCAGGGCTGCTGGGGCTACAAGCTCACATGGTGCAAGCTACTTGGAATGGGAGGTAGTACTCTACCTTATAGAAGCGTCAAGGATCTGCAACTAGGGTTCTCCTAAATATCAAGTTTCCCTGTGCACCTGAAGTAGGAGTCTACCCTTGCTTCATGCACTGTGGGTGAATCTCTTCTCAAGAAAAAGTTCAAGAACAAACTGACTGGAGTCTTCTCATTACTAGCCCTCAATGTACTTTCAGGCAATAACTCTGGGCTGTTGCTGAGAGTGCTGGGACTCTGCAAGCCAGCTCCTACAGAAGGCAATCAGCTTTCCTTTCCATAACAGCTGGTGCTGGCCTTGAGCAGGCCACTGCTGAGCAAGCTCCAAGAAAGCAGCAGTCTCCACCTGTTGGCTCCATTGTCAGGCTGCCCATCAATTCCCTGCCAAATCTTTCTCCAGCACCCAGGGGGCACAGATGGTGGGGAGCTGGCACAATGGTGTTCCTGCTCACACACCTTGAGTAGGTCCTAGCCTACAGGTGGTCATGGACATAGAAGTATACCCGGAGCCTTGATGTGGGGGTGGGATGTTGAGGAGGATGACATGGGGTAGAACACAGAGACTGGAGGCAGAGAGGATGAGTCACAACAGAGAAGATGGCATTCTGTCTCAAGAGACCTCTGTACCTGGACAGAGGAAATTTGAAAGTGCTCTTAAGAGTAGAGGCCATCCCTGAATTGATGACTGCTCTGCACATGGTGATGGGTTCCCTGTGTCTCCCATAGGGAGTGTCTTTCTTCCTGGGGAAAAGCTGGGATGGGACCATCAGAGGTGCAGCTGGGGGGACCTGGCCACAAAAATGAAGGCAAATCATCACCTGGTTTTGATGGAAAACTGAGGCAGGTGGAAGGGAAGCAGCACTAATGACAGCCACAGGAGCAACAGCAAGGGGCTTTTCAAAAGTAGCAGTGAAGTGAAAAGAGGGTCCAGGTGACTGGACTTGTCCTGGAAATGAGTTGACCATGGAGGGAAGAGGGCAAAGGGCACAGGGTTAGGCTGGCCCAGCCAGAGCACCCATGGGAACAGCACCCCAGACCAACACCAAGGGGCTCTGTCCTGGGAGTACTGTGGCATCTGCAGAGAGAGAGGCAGAACCAGGCCTGTTGTACAGAAGAGAGCTGCAATGGTGGGAGGACAGGAAACCACCCGGAGATGCTGCTGGGGTTACATCCTCCAGGAACCCTAGTTTTTGAGGATCAAATAGGAAGCAATAACAGAGCTTTGCTTAAAGAAATCTCCCAGCAATAAAGGGCTTGGAATAAAAACCTGTTCCTGTGTTTTCTACAAAGCTTAGCAAGTAGAAGTTTCCTCAGGTCTGGGTCACATACATAACTCCTTCCTGTTTTCAGCAGCGACAAAACCTCTTCAAGGTAGCTGCCTCCAACCCTTGTAAAAACAAACCATGTCTCCCTTTGCCTTTCCAGAGACATCCTCCCTAACTCTGTCTAAACAGTTTCAGATCCCTTGAAAAAGGCAGTTCAGTTTATAAATGCAGAATCAGGCAAAGCCACAAGCCAACACTCCTGGTGTAATCACTTCCAGCAAAGTTACCTACATCCCACAAAGGCTTTGTCAGATTTGGAGTCCACTAACTAGGATGAAGAACTTACAGCTTCCTGGCAGGTCTCTTAAGCTACAATGAGTGGCCTGTAAGTCACTAATGCAATTCGCCCTGGCAACATCCTCCTGTCCTCAAGCTAAACCAGTTCTATGCCTTTAATTTGGCACAAAGGCTCAGAACTTCCACTCAAAGGGCAGAAGCAGGCTCAGTCCACCCAGCTAGTGGGTGTCCAGATGCTTTGGTGGTTCAGCAGGCTAGGGTCTCATGTCTGTGAGTCTTGTGTGTCAAGCTGATCTTACCTGCGAAAGAGAGGGCTTGTCTCTAATCTAGAAACAAGGCTAACGCCTTTCTCCGAGGTTATTTCTGAAGACTGAGAAGCTAAAGCAGGTGAATATCCCTCATGGTGGTCACAGGTGTTCAGTGGTATTTCTTTTGGTCCTTGCCCCAACTCAGATCACCACCTTAGAAAAATTTACTGAAAGAAGGTAACTGTTCATATCCTATGTATCCACTCATATCTTCTTTCATATCTTCTTGTTTTTAAAAATTGACTTTTATTTTTATGTATGTCAATGCGAGTGTATGTCATATTTGTGTAGATTCCTGCAGAGACCATAAATGGGTGTCAGATCCCCTAGACCTAGAGTTACAGAGGTTGTGAGCTACCTGGTATTGGTGCTGGGAACAGAACTCAGCACTCTGAAAGAGCAGTATGCACTCTTAACTGTTGAGCCATCTCTCTAGCTCCCACTCATGTCTTCTTAAACTAGCAAGTGTTCTGGAAATGCGTAAAAATAATGACAGCCTGGTAATTTGTTGACATTCACTTTGAACAATTTCAGTCACAATCCATTTGCTCCTTGATAGCAACATGATATGGCCAACACCTATCTGTGGCCACACAGCCAATAAAAGATAAAACAGCTCTGAACTCAAAATGCCCAAAAATGTTTAAAATATTTAGATTTGCCTACTGTTTGCTAAAGGTAAGAAATTTCATGCAAAAATAACCAAACTAATATTCTGATTCTCAAGTCTGTACTTTTCCAAAACACCACACTATATCCCTAAAAACAGTTCACATTTATACATTTTAATTTTTGCTAGCTCAATGAGATTTTTTTTGAGATTTTTAAAAATATATTTTTATTAACTTTTTCATACATCATACATCATTTCTCAATCCAATTTATATTCATTTCCCTTTTCATGCCCCACCCCACCAGAGCTCATGCATTCTGACATACATGTCTTGCATCTTTTTTTTTAATTTTACGTTATTCCAAAATATGCATATATACATTTCACACACAAGTCAAAATTACAAATTCTGAAAATAAATTATAGGTTGATTCCTAAACACATTTAGAATTTCACATTTTAACAGTAAATTTGCATGCAGGTATAAAGATGTGTAACTTTACGTCTCTTTTTTTTTTTTTAGAATATGACTACCTGTCTTCCATCCATATATGGTAATTACAATGTGTGAATATAGGCGGTAGGGCAACTCTAGAGCCCATTTAGAGGTTCACATTGGAATAGCACAGTTGTTTCAGATACAATGAAATGTAGTAATAAAGTTGCTCAGTTTGCCTGCCAACAGGGGATTTGGTGTTAGCATCCACAAATGAGGGAAATGATTCACCTTTTTTTTTTTTTTTTTTTTTTTTTCTGGGACTGTGTTACTTCACTTAGTATAATTACTTCGAGTTCCATCCATTTACCAGCAAAACTCATGATGTCATCTTTCTTTACTGCTACATAGAACTCCATTGTGTAGATGTACATAAACAGAACCATGATAGATTCCAAGATAGCCAGGCACTCCCAGGAGAAGATTAAGCTTTGGCAGGAAACTTCCAGAATAAGGAGACAAAAAGACAGTGGCAAATTCAAGATGCATATAAAAATCTCAAGGCGCCAGTCAACAGGGAAAAGAAGAAATTGTCTTCCACAGAGGCAGCATCATGAAAGTTAAACCAAGAATTGAGATGCAAGTCAGAAGGTACAAACATGAATGGATTCTCTAACTTTGCCAGGAGCCAGAAAAAAAGGTGCTCTGGCCAATTTTTATACAAAACTGATAATAGATCCTGTGGGAAATACTTGTAATGTTTATTTTCTCTAAATTCAAAGTTATACATGGGTGAAACACATGGACCAAGCCACACAGAAGAGAGGGAAACAAACAAAATGTGTGCCTCCAAATTTGTTTTGGGTGCCCAAGAAAGTAGCTGGAAGGGTTCCACGAACACTGGTATTTTTTTAATATTTTATGTATATAAGTATATTGCCTACATGCATGTAAATGCTCTCACATCATGCAATGCCCACAGAGGTCAGAAGAGGGTGTCGGATCCCCTGGAACTGGGGTTACAGATGGCTGTTAGCTACCATGGGACTGCTGGGAATTGAACACTGGTCCTCTGCAAGATCTGCCAGTGTTCTTAACTGCTGAGGCATCTCTGCAGCCCCAGAATGCTGGTATTTCTAAGATTCCGCTGAGGACTGATAACATACATGAACAACTTTGAAAAGAGCCATTGTGATGCTTGTACTTATTTAAAACACCCACCACCCTATGGGCAGGGGAGATGCCTCCACTAGTAAATGTGCTAGCCCTGCAGCCTGCTGGAATCTAGGTAAAAAGCTGGCTGCAGTGGTATACATCTATAATTCCAGTACTCCTACAGCAAGATGAGAGGTAGAGACAGGAGAATCTGATAGAAGTTTGCAGTTCAGCAAGCCTGGAGGATGCAGCCTATCAGAAACAGGACAGACCTTGCTTCAACAGGGGGAATGGCAAGAACTGACTCCCAAAGTTATCGTCTGACCTCCACATCTGTGCTATGCATGCACACACCTACAGTCACTGAAGTCACTGCACTCACACATACCCTCCCCCTAATATAGGCACAATTTATTTTTATTTTATGTCTATGAGTGCTTTGCCTGCATGTATGTAAATTCTATCATACCTACAATGCCCATGGAGAGCAGAAGAGGCAATTGGATCCCCTGGAACTGGAGTTATGGACACTTGTTAGCTGCCACATAGGTGCCAGGAACTGAATCTGGGACCTTGCAAGAGTAGCCAGTGCTCTTAACTGCTGACCCATCCCTCCAGCCCCACCCCAAGAACTCAAAGTGGGCACATGCACAGGAATAAACTGAATAGAGATAGCAAACAGGCAGTGTGCAAGCTAACTCTTCAACACACTATCTGTTTTCATAGTCAAGTTGGGAAGTAACTAACTGCTAATGCTTAAAACACTGGATTTCTGACTTCAAAAAAATAAGGAAATGTATCAACAGTAAACCCTTTATTCTTATATGGTTAAGCACACAAATTTTGGTTTGTTACAGAATACACCATGCCCTTTTAGATACAAATCAAACTTCACTCAAATCTGTAGAGCTTCCAGAAGACTTTGATCCTAGCACTTTAGGAAGCAGGTAGACGTAGGTCTCTAGGTTTGAGGTCACCCTGATATATATGGTGAGTTCCAGGCCAGCCAAGGTTATATAGTAAGACCCTGTCTTAAAAATAAACTGTTAATGAACACAGATGCTAAAATTCTAAACAGGATACTGGCAAGTCACATACAGACTACAGACTCACATCAAGAAGATCATCCATCATGACCAAGCTGGATTCATACCAGAGATGCAGGGATGGTTCAACATACGAAAATCAATAAACATCATCAAGCATATAAATGGACTACACCATCATCTCAATTGATGCTGAAAAAGCCTTTGAAAAAATCCAGCATCCCTTCATGCTTAAAGTCCTAGAGGGAATTGGATTGGAGGGATCATTCCTCAATGTAATCAAAGCCATATACAGGAAACCCACAGCCAATATCATCCTAAATGGGGAAACGACATAAACATTCCCTTTAAAGGTAGGAACTCAGCAAGACTGCCTCCTGTCACCACTCCTCTTCAGTATAGTGCTTGAAACACTTGCTAGAGCAATAAGGCAAGAAAAGGAAATTAAAGGAGTACTAATTGGAAAAGAGGAAGTCAAGCTATCCCTATTTGCTGATGATATGATTGTTTACTTAAGGGATGCTAAAAACTCCACCAGAAAACTCCTAGAAATGATTAACAGCTTCAGCAAAGTGGCAGGATACAAAATTAACCT
>VZQC01015004.1:2780965-2897711 GCA_009823505.1 Rhizomys pruinosus
GAAGGGAGCATGGGACTCACATGCAATACAGCAAGGAGACAGCCCATATTCGCGGAACTGAAGAAGAGACAATATGGGAAAGTGCTGGATAATCCCACACCGAGCGCTCTACCAACCTATGGAAAACTCCTACAGAGGGATCCTCCTGGGGATGGCCCAGGACACAAATCAGAAACACAATCATGAAAATACTTAAAGAAATGCAAGATTACAAGAAGAAAGTCAAAGAGTTAAGGAAAAGAGAACAAGAACTCAAGAAGGAAGTGGAAACAACTGAAAACGAAATCCCAGGTCTGTAAAAGAAAAGGAGCTGGCATGGATGGGGACACGGCACCTTTAATCTAGCACTTGGGAGCAGATGCAGGCTGATCTTTGTGAGTTCAAGGCCAGCCTGGTCTACAGAGTGAGTTCCAGGGTACAGCTTGGTCTACAGGGAAACCCTGTCTCGAAAAGACAAAAAAAAAAAAAAAAAAAAAAAGAGAGAGAAAGAAAAAGAAAAGGAAAACCAACAAGTCGCAGTCAGAGCAACAAATAGCTACAGGAAGGGATTGAGAAAATCAAAAGGAAGTGGAAATACTAAGAAGCAGTGAATAGGAAAAAGGAAATCAAACACTCATCCAATCAAGAGGAAAGGAATATGGGAAAACGGCCTCAGAGAGCGAGAATGGAAGAAGGCAGAACAAGAATATCAGACGGAGACGATGATAACACAGAACAAACTAAAAACCTCAAGTAAAATTTGAAAATTTAAAATACACAAAAGTGGAACAACCAGGAACTGCGGCCTCACTATGAAAAAGACAAACCTCCACATATAGGAATAGAGGAAGGAGAAGAATCCCAAGAGCTTCTTCACTCTGTTGAAGGCTTGCTTTGCTTGCCTCCTTCAGATGCCTTTGTAATCCCAGTTGGCAGGGGGGTGGGAGGGTGGGGGGGTAGGGGTGGGGGGGTGGGGATGGGTGGATGCTCTTTAGCCCGTGCCCCGATACCTGCGCCAGGTGGTCTTGGGATCTCAAGACTCACACAACCCCACCTTTTATACCAGCTGGGAGGATAACTCCACCCCCACGGCTACAAAAGCCAATTAAGCCAAAAACAACTAGATTAACTAGATTAGGTCAAACAACAATCCACCTTGCTGAAAAACCCAGCTCCTACCTACCTACCTGTGCTTCAGGTGGTCTTGGGAGATCTCCCAATGTGAATCTCTTAATGAGGCCTAGAATTAACTTACCACTTACTTTCAGACATGGTAATTAACGTATATGGGTAGAAGATAATATATTTATATTTTAGAGTAATATAAAATTAAAGGGAAAAATGTGAACTCCTAAACATATATCAGAGTTAACATACAATTTATTCCTGGAGGACATAATTCTGGTACATTTATGATGTTTATATAGGCATATTTTGGAGCAATACAATTGGGAGGGATCCACAACAACATAAGGACTGGTCAAAGAACGGACTGATATAGTTAAATTCTGCCCAGAACAATAAACCTTTGCAGAGGAAAACTTTAAAAAGATTGAGAGAAAGACATGGGACATGTGTGGCAAAATGCAGGAACTGGAGTGGGGTAGGGAGAAGGGAAAGGGGAATATGTCTAAATTGAACTGAAAAATGATGTGTGAAATACACGAAATGCCAATACAAATATTATATTTAAAAAACTGAAAATGAGCCTACCTCCTGACCCAGTTATACCACTCCTGGGTATATATCTACAAGACTTATCCTATTGCAGAGATACATGCACGTCTATGTTTATTGCACTTCTCTTCACAATAGCAAAGAGCTGGAAGCAATCCAAGTGTCCCTCAACTGATGAATGGATAGAGAAAATGTGATACATCTACACAATGGAATTCTATGCAGCAGTAAAGAAAGATGACATCATGAACTTTGCAGGTAAATGGATGGAACTCCATAATGGCTATTATGCTAAGTGAAGTAACACAGTCCCAGAAAAACAAATGGTGAATGGTATCCCTCATTTGTGGATGCTAGCACCAAATCCCTAGTTGAAAGGCAAGCTGAGCAAAGTTAATATTGTATTTCTTTTTATCTGAAGGCAACTGTGCTATTATAATGTGAATCCCTTAACAGGCTCTAGAATTAACTTACCACTTATTTTCAGACTTTGTAATTGTGGTATATGGGTAGAGGATATGTGTTTATATTTTAAGATAATATAAAATTAAAGGGAAAAATGTGAACTCCTAAAAAAATTAAATAAACTGCTGGCCGTGGTGGTACATGCCTTTAATCCCAACACTCAGGAGGCAGAGGCAGTGGATCTCTGTGAGACTGAGGCCAGTCTGGTCTATTAATAGTGAGTTCAAAGCCAGCTGGGGCTACAGGAAGACAATTCTCAAACAAGCAAAAAGGTACATTCACACTCCTGTAGTCTGTTAAGTGTTCAACAGCACTGTCCAAGAGGCAAAATGCAGACCTTAATTAAAATTCGGCCAAAAGGTGCTAGTGATCACCTGAGCTTTCTGGAGTCCTGATCCTTTTGTTGGTGGCTGGTCTCTCCTCCATGCTAAAGGCTGTTGAAGGTGGGAATGGCTCTTCTCATGAACTGATTCTCTGAGGCAGGCCTGCTGTCTAACAGTGTTTACCCAGACAGCACTTTCACAGTTGGAGTTTAGTCCCCCAAAGCCATGCCACTGCCCTGCCCTGCCCTGCCCAAAGTGGTTCTGAGATACTCTAAGCCCTTCATGCTGTTTCAACAAGGATCATAGCATCTCTGCAAGGAGCAGATTCTATCTCAAGAGACTACTTCCTTTGTTCATCCATAAGCAGCAGCTTATCTGCTAGAGCTTCGTGAGGTTGCACCTGTCAGTCACGTCTTCAGGCTCCACTTGCAGCTCTCATTGTCTTGTTATTCTTGCCACATGTGTAGTCACTTCCTCTACTTTCATCTTGACCCCTCAAAGTTATCCATAAAGGATGGAATCAACTTCCAAAGCTCTGTTAATGTCACCCTCCAAGCCTATGAATCACAGACATTCTTAATGGCATCAAGAGTGGATCTTCTTTTCCAGAAGCTTTTCAATTAGCTTGCCCAGATCCATCAGCAGACTCACTGTGGGTGGAAGCAGTAGTCTTACAGAGTGTCTCTTAAATATAAGACCTTAAAATCAAAATCATTCCTCCATCCACTGACTGGAAAATGGATGCTGTGTGCTTAGGTATGACAACACTAGCCTGGTTGGTCCTCTCCATCAGAGCTCTGTGGTGATCACATGCTCTGTCAATGAGCTGTACCTTTTCTTTTCAAGCAGTAGGTCTCAATAATAGGGTTCAGCAAACCATGTTATAAATAGCTGTACTATCATGCAAGTTTTGGTGTACTATTATGGCACTCAGGGAGAATAGTTTAATATAATTCTTAAGTGCCTTAGAATTTTTTAGAATGAGCACTAGTTGGTTTCAACTTAAAGTCACCCATCACTTGCATAAGCCCCTCACAAGACAGTTTGTGTTTTAAAGCTTTGAAATCAGACACTGGCTTCTCTTTAGCTAAGGAAGTCCTAGACAGCATCATCTCCCAGTACAGGATTGTGTGGTTTGCACTGGAAGTCTGTGTAATCATCTTTGTGAATGAGCTTAGGCCGATATCCAGGGTCAACATCCAGGGTCATTTGCTACAGTGTCTGCCCCTGTCCCTGCTGCATGCACCTACAGCCTCTCCCTGGCCCCTGCTGCATGCACCTGCTATATCTATGCCCTCTCCCCCAGCCCCTGCTGCACCTGTGGCTTCTACCAGCCTCTAGTTCTACATCTATACTTTTCTGTTATGGAGACTCTTCCTTCTTTATACCTCATGAACCAGCCTCTGCTGGCTTTTTTAAAACTGTCTTGCTGCTGATTCTATATCTCTCAGCCTTCACAGGACTGAAGAAGGACTGCTCTGGATTAGGCTTTGGCTGAAGGAGATGGTGTGGCTAGTTTACACTTGCCACACTAACAACAAGGCTGCTCTACTAACTTGTCATCCTGGGCCTGCCATTAATAACTTGGTAACAATGGGTACCAGGCCTCACTTTTGGCCCATCACTGCTTCCCAGCATTCTTCTCTCTAAGCATTCTTTATCTCTAGCTTTTGATTTAAATTGAGAAATGGGCAACTCTCCCTTCTCCTTGAACAGAGAGGCTCTGCACAGTTATTACCTGGCCTAAGGCTATTGGCCCTTAGGAAACAGGGAGGCCTGGGAACTGGGGTCAGACAGCTTGAATATCACAGTATCTATTGGTTAGGTCTACTGACTAACACAGACACAGTTCAAAATTATTACAATCATAACATCAAAGATTACTGATCACAGATCATTATCAAAGAGATAATAATCATGAGAAAACCACCACAAGGTGACATGAAGACAGGAAGTGAGTATATGCTACTGGGAAAATACTGCTGATAAATTCCATTCCCAGCATCCACATGGCATTGCATGACACAGGTGCACCATGCACATGCACATGCACATGCAGACACAGGTGCACATGCACATGCAGACAGTACATTTGTACACATAAAAAATAAATCAGGGCTGGAGAGATGGCCCAGCAGTTAAGAGTGCCAACTGCTCTTGCAGAGGACCTGGGTTCGAATCCCAGCACCCACATGGCATTGCACGACATGGGTGCACAAGCACATGCACATGCAGACAGCACACTCATACACATAAAAAATAATGAGTGCCAACTGCTCTTGCAGAGGACCTGGGTTCGAATCCCAGCACCCACATGGCATTGCACGACATGGGTGCACATGCACATGCAGACAGCACACTCATACACATAAAAAATAATTAAGGGCTGGATAGATGGCTCAGTGGTTAAGAGTGCCGACTGCTCTTGCAGAGGACCCGGGTTCAATTCCCAGCATGTGGTGGCTAAGAACTATCTTTAACTCCAGTTCCAGGGAAATACGACGCCCTCTTCTGACCTCCGTGGCATTGCATGACATGGGTGCACCAACCTACATGCAGACAGTACATTCATACACATAAAAAATAATTAAAAAAATAAAATAAAATAGCTAAGTGTAGGTTTACACAGACCTTCAGTTGTAAATAAACAAGCAAACAAACACCTCAGAGTAAAGCAAAGAATGATGACTCCAGGCTCTCTTTCCCTCCACACTGCTCCCCATGTTGTTAGATTAAAATGCAAGTCAGACATATTATCTCCAAACTATTAGAGACTGAACTGTGGTAAGTGGAAGCCCTAACCCCCAGCACCCTAGGATGTGACTTTATATGAAACTACAGTGTTTACACAGGTTATCAAGTTAAAGTAAAGTCATAAAAAAAAAAAATAAAGTCATTAGGATGCTATTCTGATAAAACAGAGAAAATGTAGGGCCACACACAGTGTTCTGAGAATGAGTGTGAAGAGACATGGGGAAACTGCCCAGGAATGGCCAAGGGTCCCAGAAGAGTGTGGCCCAAAAGGACCCTTCCTCACAGCTTTCAGAGACTATGGCCCTGCAGACATAAGACTCCTGGCTATTACAACCTTGGCAATAAATTCTGATAGTTTTACACCTCTTAGTTCGTGATACCTGTTATAGCAGCTTTAGGAAACTAATACACTGACTTAAGTATTTTTTTCTTCTAGAGAATGTGCATGTGATTTTACTAAGAAATGTCATGTTTAGGAAATAATGGATAAAAGAAACAAGAACACACACACACACACACACACACACACACACACACCCCATGGAGTAGATTTTAACACTGACACCTACAAATAAACAACAATAGATAATTTGGTTAAGCATATTAAGCATATCCAATTATAAAATACTATATAGGCTTTTAAAAGACTGGTGTCAATCTTTAGGTGTGAAAAATAATCACAATGTTTGTTAAATAAAAAAGGCTATTTAGGGGACAGCCAGATGGTTCAGTGGGCAAAAGTACTTGCCACCAAACTTGATGATCTGAGTTCAATCCTCAGGACCCACATGGGAGAAGGAGAGATCCAACTCAAGTTGTCCTCTGACCTCCACACCAGCTAAGGTGCAAACATACATACACATATACACACCAATAAATAAATTTAATACAAAATTAAAAGAAAAAGGCTATTCACAAGTCAGAATACAGTGTAATACCTAGAAATTCAGGACTCTAAGACAGAGACCAAGACATCACTGTCTTTTCTCTCTCAGATCTCTCTACTTTTTGCTGCTTGGTTACTCTATCTTCATCCAGGAGAGGGAGGACATAAGGCAAGCAGGCAGAGTGCTTGGACACCCACCCCAGGGACTGTGGCTGTGCTTGATGCTGTCAAGAAGAGCACACACGAGAAGCTAGGACATATGACCAGTGCAGCCACAATCACCTCTGATTCCTGTCAAGACAGGCTGGCTGGTGTTCCAGCACCAGCCTGCTACAGAGACCACTTTGGAGAACCACTTATCACACTTTGTTTCTATTGATGTAAGATGAGCCACAATTTATCACAGAAATACTATGACGATAAATTTGAATAGATCACTAAGAAATGAAGGAAGTACGTTATTGTGCCAAATATAAGTTTTGTAGTACACAACTTTAATTCCCAGCCCTCAGGAGGCAGAGACAGGCAGATAGATCTGTAAGTTTCAGGCCATCCTAGTCTACATAGTGAGTTCCCAACAAGCTGGATTACATAGTAAGATCCTGCCTTAAAAAAAAAAAATCCTAGGCATGGTGGTACAAGTCTTTAAACCTGGAGCTTGGAAGGCAGGGGCAAGTGGATCTGTTTGAGATTGAGGTCAGCCTGGTTTAGGCCATCTAGGGCTACAGGAAGACCTTATCTCAACCCCCCCCCCAAATCCTGCAACTGAGGCACCTCAGACCCAGTCCCAGTTGCTATCTCCAGACCTTCCCTCTGGCTCTGACACCTGTCTAATTTACAGTAACTAGTACCCAGACCTATCTGGTGAGGACAGCTAGAAACGAGACTCCTTCAGTCACACAGTACCTGCTTTCTGAGTCGCCACTAAGTTCCTGGCCACATGCTAGAGACTAGGAGGTGATTGAAATACAGCCAGACCTTCTGGGACTCCATGCTTAGGGACTGAGGGAGAAACAATGATAAAGAAGGATCAGGACATCTAAGCAGCCTTAGGGGACACAGACAGCTTCTTTTGACCTGAGGAAAACACAAGCAGGATGTGTGAGGGTATGGGACCAACTAGCCATGGAACAAAAGAACATGGACTATTCAAAACTTCAAACATTACTAATCTGGATAGGTCAGAGAAAGGGGCCAATTCAAGCTGAGGAACAGTACAGTATGAGCCTGAATCCTGTGGCATTGGCAAGAGTCTGCTAGTAGTAACCAGGCAACTATGTACAAACATCAGAGGTCCTCCCTCTGACCAGCAGAGTCCACAGAATAAGCAGGTGCCTCAGAATCAGCCCTTGCCTTCAGCAGGCTGGCCATGGAGGGTGGACACACTGTAACCAATAGTAATGCTGCAGGAAACTCAGAGAAAACATGTCTATGACTGTGGCCTGCTATAAAGAAATAGCAGGGAGAAGAGAATGAAGTCTATTAAGAGGTACAGCTAGCTTCCATATTGCAGCAGGTCCTGAAAGTGAAGGATCATGGCTGACAGCACAGGTCTCAGCTGACCTCAAGCTCTCTACAAAAAAACACTGAAACCACTTTTTTTTTTTTTTTTTTTTTTTTTTTTTTTTTTTTTTTTTTTTATTGAAGCTTTGTGCATGGCATACAAAATTTCCAATCAAATCTAGACCCCATGCCCTCCTCCTTGCCCCCCACCCCCACCCCACCAGAGCTCATGCAATCTGCCAAACACGTTTTTCGTCTCGGTCTCTTACAACATTTTCGATGCAGAAGTTTACTGTTTCCAGCAGAAGCTGACCAGGGGCTTCACTTTTCAGCAGCTCCCAGGCCTTGGCACCAGGAGCAGGGCACTCCCTGCACGTCACAGTGGGGAGCTCACCTTCTTTCCCTGCCAGTCTTCCCTCACCATACCTCTTCTACTACAACTCTGCTTCAAATTTAAGCAAAAACTACAGACGTTTTGTTTCTTAAGAGAGAAATCTTATTAAATACACATTAGCAGCATATAGCACAAGACCTGAAAAGGAAAAAAAAAAAAAGCACAATTGAGGGAAGATTATTCCTTTCTCCCCAACACCCTGCCCTGCCATTTTTCTCCCTGCTCCTCCAGCAGCTGGACTGCACCAGAACCCCCACATAGCACCACAAAGGGACACAGACAGAGGCCCTGGAAGCAGAGTCCACAGGCTAAAATGAAAGTCCAGATGACTTTAGCAATCCATCCTCCTGAGCCGTCCTGGAAGCAGCACTTGGGGAAGGGGGAGGATATAGAACTTTGCTTTTTATTTTATTTTAAGGACTTCTGGATGTTTTAAGAAGTGTTTAATGGGGGCTGGAGAGAAGGCTCCAACAATTAAGAATCCATACTGCTCTTGCAGAAGATTTGAGTTTGGTTCCTAGCACCCACAGTGTATGGTTCATAACCTCCTATAACCCAGCTCCAGGGAAATCTAATGTCTTCTTCTGGCCTCTGTGGGCACTTGTACTTACATGTACATATCCACATAGAGACACATATATACGCAGACATATTTTCAAAAGTGAATCCTAAATCTTAAAAGTATTGATGAATATGCATTTTCTTTTTAAAGAACATACGACTTCTCATGCCTGTGCATACAAGCATCTCCAACTGGACTATGGGAACCTTGGGTTGTTCAAAATTTGGATATAGATACTTGCGAATTGGTTTTACATGAATGTTACTTACATTCATTGCTTATGCTTAATAATTTGGCTCACTTAAAAAAAATGCACCAATTACCTAATTGTATGCAAACTGAGTAACATCAATGTTATCTGAAAACAACTGTGTTATTATATTGTAGAATCCCTTAAAAAATAAACAAAAGAGGAAAAAAAAGAACATACGACTTCTGTATTTAAAGAATATATTTGTGAATTAAAAAAAAACCCTACGGTGAACAAAGACCTGAAATCCAAAGGTCAGTTCAGTCTCAGGTCACACCTGGTGCACCTCACTTTCTGTCCACAAGGAAGTAGGAGTGCTAGACCAGAACCAGGCCTGGAAGTCACCTCCACAAACCAAAACCTTGAACAGTTTTCTCAGTATTTAGGTAATTCCAACTTCCTGAAAGTAAATGTCAGATGTGGGAGGGACTGGCTTTTTTGCCGTCCACCATCCCAGGCAGGTCCATTTATTACTCCATTGTCTTTCAACAACTCTCTCTTCTTCCCATCCCCACATAATCACCATCAGTATCTTCCTTAGTATTTGTGGCAGAAGAAATCAGCAACGAAAGGCTTTCTACTATCCATCATCTGGAAAGCCTCTGGTGTCTCCCCTTCTGTGCACCTATAGAACCCCACGGGTAATAGGCCAAGACACTGAGGGGCACTCTATGTTCATCTACCATCTAGTGAAGGAGCCTAGATGGGGACAGCTCACCCATGGGGCCTCTAAAAATGCTAAGACTTGGGCAAGGAGCAAAGAAGAGGCAGGGGACAAATGGTGGGAAAGCTAGACTTCCTCAGGCTAGCTTTATTGAGTTACACCCAAAGGGACTCCTAGCCATACAGCCCAAGACTGCATGTGTCCTGAGAGGAACCTAAGCATGGTGTGCATGGAGGCAAGCAAGCTTCCCTTGAGCCAGACAGGGAGGTTGAAAATGGGCAGAAGTCAGGGGGAATCTCCCACAGAAACTTCTCATGGTGCCCCAACCTCTCCACCCCTGATATCTGTGAGTATGTGTATATACACACACACACACACACACACACACACACACACACACACACNGCCAGTTCCTGGTTGTTCCACTTTTGTGTATTTTAAATTTTCAAATCTTTACTTGAGGTTTTTAGTTGTCTGTGTTATCATCAGGTCTGATCTGATATTCTTGTTCTGCCCTTCTTCCATTCTGCTCTCTGAGGCTTTTTCCCATTTCCTTTCTCTTGATTGGATGCGTGTTTGATATCCTTTTTCACTATTTCATCTTGTGATTTCTTAGTATTTCCACTTCCTTTTGGATTTCTCAATCCCTTCCTGTAGCTATTTGCTATGCTCATGACTGCGAGCTTGTTGGTTCCTTTTCTTTTTCTTTTCTCTCTTTTTTTTTTTTTTTTTTTTTTGTCTTTTCGAGACAGGGGTCTTCCTGTAGACCAAGCGTTACTGGAACTCACTCTGTAGACAGGCTGGCCTTGAACTCACAAAGATCATGCTGCCTCTGCTGCCCAAGTGCTAGGATTACAGGTGCGTGTCACCCATCATGCCCAGCTCCTTTTCTTTTCAACCTGGGATTTCTTCGTTTTTCCACTTCCTTCTTGAGTTCTTCGTTCTCTTTTCTTAACTCTTTGACTTGCTCTTTTCTAATCTTGCATTTCTTTAAGTATTTTCATGATTGTGTTTCTGATATTGTGTCCTGGGCCATCCCCAGGGGATCCCTCTGTAGGAATATTTCACAGGGTTGTCGCGCTTCGGTGTGGGATATCCAGCAAATTTCCCATATTGTCCTCTTCTTCATGTTCCGGGAATATGGGCTTCTCCTTGCCTGTATTTCACTGTGAGTCCCAATGCTTCTTCCCTCTGTTGAAGGCTTGCTTTGCTTGCCTCCTTCAGAGTGCCTTTGTAATCCCCGTTGGCAGGGGGGTTGGGAGGGTGGGGGGTAGGGGTGGTGGGGTGGGGAGGGGGGATGCTTTTAGCCGTGGCCCTGATACTGCGCCAGGGTGTTCTTGGATCTCAAGAGTCTCACAACCCCACCCTTTATACCAGCTGGAAGGATATCTCTCCCCCACGGACTACAAAAGCAATTAAGCCAAAAACAACTAAATTAACTAGATTTAGGTTCAAACAAACAATCCACCTTGCTGTAGCATCTAGCTCCTACCTACTTACCTGTGCTTCAGGTGGTCTTGGGAGATCTCCATGTGAATCTCTTATGAGGCTCTAGATTTAACTTAGCACTTACCTTCAGACATGGTAATTAACGTACATGGGTAGAGATAATTATTGATATGTTAGGTACTATAAAAATTAAAGGGACAAATGTGAACTCCTAAACATTATTTCAGGGTTAATATACAATTTATTCCTGGAGGAATAATTTCGGACTTTATGAGTTTATATTTGTATATTTTGGAGCAATACCATTGGGAGGGAACCACAACAACATAAGGACTGGTCAAAGAACGGACTGATATAGTTAAATTTGCCAGAACAATTAAACCTTTGCAGAGGAAAAATCTTTTAAATAGATTGGAGACAGACATGGACTGTGTGCAAAATGCAGGACAGGCACTGGAAGTGGGTAGGGAGAAGGAAGGGGAATATGTCTACATTGAACTGAAAACTGACTTGTGGCATATACAATATGCCATATGACTAAATCATTATATTTAAAAAACTGAAAATGAGCCTACCTCCTGACCCAGTTATACCACTACAGGGTATCTATCTACAAGACCTTATTCCTATTGCAGTGATACATGCACGTCTATGTTTATTGCACTTATCTTTCACATAGCAAAGAGTGGCAAGCTAAATCCAAGTGTCCCTTCCATGATCGAATGGATTAGACGAACAACTGTGATACATCGTACACAATGGAACTATGCATAGCATAAGCAGTATGACATCATGAACTTTGCAGGTAATGGACAGAACTCGAAGCCATTATTCTAAGTGAAGTAAAACACAGTCCCAGAAAAAAAAACTGGTGAATGGTATCCTCATTTTTGGAAGCTAGCAACAAATCCCAAGTTGAACGGCAAAGACTAGACTAAAGTTACTATTGTATTTTTTTTTTCTGAAAGCAACTGTGCTTTTGTGATGTGAATCCCTTAACAGGGCTCTAGAATTAACTGCTTACACTTATTTTCAGGACTTTGTAATTCTGGTATATGGGTAGAGGATATTGTGTTTATCTTTTAAGATAATACTTTAAAATTAAAGGGAAACATGTGAACGCCTAAAAAAATTAAATAAACTGCTGGCCGTTGGAGGTGGTACATTGCCTTTAATCCCAACATGGAGGCAGAGGCAGGGATCTCTGTGAGACTGAGGCCCGTCTGGTCTCTTAATAGTGTCGTTTCAAGCCAGCTGCGTGTACAGGAAGACAATTCTCAAACAAGCAAAAAGGTACATTCACACTCCTGTAGTCTGTTAAGTGTTCAACAGCACTGTCCAAGAGGCAAAATGCAGACCTTAATTAAAATTCGGCCAAAAGGTGCTAGTGATCACCTGAGCTTTCTGGAGTCCTGATCCTTTTGTTGGTGGCTGGTCTCTCCTCCATGCTAAAGGCTGTTGAAGGTGGGAATGGCTCTTCTCATGAACTGATTCTCTGAGGCAGGCCTGCTGTCTAACAGTGTTTACCCAGACAGCACTTTCACAGTTGGAGTTTAGTCCCCCAAAGCCATGCCACTGCCCTGCCTCTGACCTGCCCAAAGTGGTTATGAGATACTATTATAAGCCCCTTCATGCTGTTTCAACAAGGATCATAGCATCTCTGCAAGGAGCAGATTCTATCTCAAGAGACTACTTCCTTTGTTCATCCATAAGCAGCAGCTTATCTGCTAGAGCTTCGTGAGGTTGCACCTGTCAGTCACGTCTTCAGGCTCCACTTGCAGCTCTCATTGTCTTGTTATTCTTGCCACATGTGTAGTCACTTCCTCTACTTTCATCTTGACCCCTCAAAGTTATCCATAAAGGATGGAATCAACTTCCAAAGCTCTGTTAATGTCACCCTCCAAGCCTATGAATCACAGACATTCTTAATGGCATCAAGAGTGGATCTTCTTTTCCAGAAGCTTTTCAATTAGCTTGCCCAGATCCATCAGCAGACTCACTGTGGGTGGAAGCAGTAGTCTTACAGAGTGTCTCTTAAATATAAGACCTTAAAATCAAAATCATTCCTCCATCCACTGACTGGAAAATGGATGCTGTGTGCTTAGGTATGACAACACTAGCCTGGTTGGTCCTCTCCATCAGAGCTCTGTGGTGATCACATGCTCTGTCAATGAGCTGTACCTTTTCTTTTCAAGCAGTAGGTCTCAATAATAGGGTTCAGCCTAACCCTGTTTAAATAGCTTAGTATCTATCACTGGAAGTTTTGGTGTACTATTATGGCACTCAGGGAGAATAGTTTAATATAATTCTTAAGTGCCTTAGAATTTTTTAGAATGAGCACTAGTTGGTTTCAACTTAAAGTCACCCATCACTTGCATAAGCCCCTCACAAGACAGTTTGTGTTTTAAAGCTTTGAAATCAGACACTGGCTTCTCTTTAGCTAAGGAAGTCCTAGACAGCATCATCTCCCAGTACAGGATTGTGTGGTTTGCACTGGAAGTCTGTGTAATCATCTTTGTGAATGAGCTTAGGCCGATATCCAGGGTCAACATCCAGGGTCATTTGCTACAGTGTCTGCCCCTGTCCCTGCTGCATGCACCTACAGCCTCTCCCTGGCCCCTGCTGCATGAACCGCTATATCTACTGTGCCATCTACCCAGCCCCTGCGTGCCCACCGGTGGCTTCTACCAGCCTCTAGTTCTACATCTATACTTTTCTGTTATGGAGACTCTTCCTTCTTTATACCTCATGAACCAGCCTCTGCTGGCTTTTTTAAAACTGTCTTGCTGCTGATTCTATATCTCTCAGCCTTCACAGGACTGAAGAAGGACTGCTCTGGATTAGGCTTTGGCTGAAGGAGATGGTGTGGCTAGTTTACACTTGCCACACTAACAACAAGGCTGCTCTACTAACTTGTCATCCTGGGCCTGCCATTAATAACTTGGTAACAATGGGTACCAGGCCTCACTTTTGGCCCATCACTGCTTCCCAGCATTCTTCTCTCTAAGCATTCTTTATCTCTAGCTTTTGATTTAAATTGAGAAATGGGCAACTCTCCCTTCTCCTTGAACAGAGAGGCTCTGCACAGTTATTACCTGGCCTAAGGCTATTGGCCCTTAGGAAACAGGGAGGCCTGGGAACTGGGGTCAGACAGCTTGAATATCACAGTATCTATGGTTAGGTCTACTGACTAACACAGACACAGTTCAAAATTATTACAATCATAACATCAAAGATTACTGATCACAGATCATTATCAAAGAGATAATAATCATGAGAAAACCACCACAAGGTGACATGAAGACAGGAAGTGAGTATATGCTACTGGGAAAATACTGCTGATAAATTCCATTCCCAGCATCCACATGGCATTTGCATGACACAGGTGAACATGCACCATGCACATGCACATGCCGAAACATGGTGCAACAGCACATGCAGACAGTACAGTTGTACACATAACAAATAAATCAGGGTGGATAGATGGCCAGCAGTTAAGAGTGCCAACTGTCTCTTGCAGAGCTCCTGGGTTCGATCCCCAGGTCACACCGGGCAGTGACGACATGGGTGCACAAGCACATGCACATGCAGGCAGCACTACTCATTTACTACTTAAAAAAGAATGAGTGCAAATGCTCTTGCCAGAGGACCTGGGTCGAATCCCAGCACCCACAGGGCATTGAGACAGGGTGCACCTGCACATGCAGACAGCCACTCAAATACACATAAAAAATAATATTAAGGGCTGGATAGAGCCAGTGGTTTTAAGTAGTGCCGGACCTGCTCTTGCAGAGGAACCCGGGTCCTTCCCAGTAGGGTGGCTAAGAACTATCTGTGACCTCAGTTCCAGGGCATCCGACGCCCTCTTCCTGACCTCCGTGGCATTGCATTCATGGGTGCATCCAACCGAACCTGCAGACAGTACATTCATACACATTAAAAAATAATTAAAAAAAAAAAATATATAATAGCTAAGTGTAGTTTACCACAGGACCTTCAGTTTGTAAATAAACAAGCAAACAAACACCTCAGAGTAAAGCAAAGAATGATGACTCCAGGCTCTCTTTCCCTCCACACTGCTCCCCATGTTGTTAGATTAAAATGCAAGTCAGACATATTATCTCCAAACTATTAGAGACTGAACTGTGGTAAGTGGAAGCCCTAACCCCCAGCACCCTAGGATGTGACTTTATATGAAACTACAGTGTTTACACAGGTTATCAAGTTAAATTAAAAGTCATCTAAAAAAAAAAATTACAAGTCATTCGGATGCCTATCTGATAAACAGAGAAATTAGTGGCCACACACAGTGTTTCTGAGATGAGGTGAAGAGGAAGAGACATTGGGGAAACTGCCCAGGGGACTGGCTCAAGGGTCCCAGAAGAGTGTGGCCCAAAAGGACCCTTCCTCACAGCTTTCAGAGACTATGGCCCTGCAGACATAAGACTCCTGGCTATTACAACCTTGGCAATAAATTCTGATAGTTTTACACCTCTTAGTTCGTGATACCTGTTATAGCAGCTTTAGGAAACTAATACACTGACTTAAGTATTTTTTTCTTCAGAGAGAATGTGCATTGTGATTTTATAAGAAATGTTCATCATGTTTAGGAAATAAGGATAAAAGATACCCAAGAACACACACACACACCCACACACCCACACACACACACACCCCTGGAGCTTCGATTTTAACACTGACACCTACAAATAAACAACAATAGATAATTTGGTTAAGCATATTAAGCATATCCAATTATAAAATACTATATAGGCTTTTAAAAGACTGGTGTCAATCTTTAGGTGTGAAAAATAATCACAATGTTTGTTAAATAAAAAAGGCTATTTAGGGGACAGCCAGATGGTTCAGTGGGCAAAAGTACTTGCCACCAAACATGATGATCTGCGTTCATATCTCAGGACCCATCCATGGGAGGAAGGAGAGATTCCAACTCAAGTTTGCTCTGACCTCCACACCAGCTAAGGTGCAAAACATAACATACACAATACACACCAATAAAATAAAATTAATACAAAATTATAAATGAAGGAACAAGGCTATTCACAAGTCAGAATACAGTGTAATACCTAGAAATTCAGGACTCTAAGACAGAGACCAAGACATCACTGTCTTTTCTCTCTCAGATCTCTCTACTTTTTGCTGCTTGGTTACTCTATCTTCATCCAGGAGAGGGAGGACATAAGGCAAGCAGGCAGAGTGCTTGGACACCCACCCCAGGGACTGTGGCTGTGCTTGATGCCTGTCCAAGAAGAGCACACAACGAGGAGCTAGGACCTTAGTGACCAGTGCAGCCACTACTCTACCTCTGATTCCTGTCAAGGACAGGGCTGGCTGGTGTTTCCATCACCAGCCTGCTACAGAGAACCACTTTGGAGATACCACTTATCACCACTTTGTTTCTTTGATTGTATAGATGAGCACAATTTCTCACAGAAATACTATGACGATAAATTTGAATAGATCACTAAGAAATGAAGGAAGTACGTTATTGTGCCAAATATAAGTTTTGTAGTACACAACTTTAATTCCCACACAGCACTCAGGATGGCAGAGACAGGCAGATAGATCGATAAGCTTTTTGAGGCCATCCTGTCTACATAGTGAGTTCCAATCACCGCTGGATTACATTAGTAAGGAGACTGCCTTTACAAAAAAAAAAAAAAAATCCTAGGCATGGGGGTACAATGTCTTTAAACCTGGAGCTTGGAAGGCAGGGGCAAGTGGATTCTGTGAGATTGAGGTAAGCCTGGTCTACATAGGGATTTTTCAGGCCAGCTGGGACTAAACTCCCTATCTCAACCCCCCCCAATCCTGCAACTGAGGCACCTCAGACCCAGTCCCAGTTGCTATCTCCAGACCTTCCCTCTGGCTCTGACACCTGTCTAATTTACAGTAACTAGTACCCAGACCTATCTGGTGAGGACAGCTAGAAACGAGACTCCTTCAGTCACACAGTACCTGCTTTCTGAGTCGCCACTAAGTTCCTGGCCACATGCTAGAGACTAGGAGGTGATTGAAATACAGCCAGACCTTCTGGGACTCCATGCTTAGGGACTGAGGGAGAAACAATGATAAAGAAGGATCAGGACATCTAAGCAGCCTTAGGGGACACAGACAGCTTCTTTTGACCTGAGGAAAACACAAGCAGGATGTGTGAGGGTATGGGACCAACTAGCCATGGAACAAAAGAACATGGACTATTCAAAACTTCAAACATTACTAATCTGGATAGGTCAGAGAAAGGGGCCAATTCAAGCTGAGGAACAGTACAGTATGAGCCTGAATCCTGTGGCATTGGCAAGAGTCTGCTAGTAGTAACCAGGCAACTATGTACAAACATCAGAGGTCCTCCCTCTGACCAGCAGAGTCCACAGAATAAGCAGGTGCCTCAGAATCAGCCCTTGCCTTCAGCAGGCTGGCCATGGAGGGTGGACACACTGTAACCAATAGTAATGCTGCAGGAAACTCAGAGAAAACATGTCTATGACTGTGGCCTGCTATAAAGAAATAGCAGGGAGAAGAGAATGAAGTCTATTAAGAGGTACAGCTAGCTTCCATATTGCAGCAGGTCCTGAAAGTGAAGGATCATTGGCTGACAGCACAGGTCTCAGCTGACCTAGCTCTCTACAAAAAAACACTAACACACTTTTTTTTTTTTTTTGTTTTATTTTTGTTTCTGTTTGTTTGTTTGTTTATTTTGGTCTTTTTTGAGACAAGGTCTCCCTGTAGCTCTAGCTGTTCTGGAACTCATATGTAGACCAGGCTGGCCCTGAATTCAGAGATCCACCTGCCTCTGCCTCCTGAGTACTGGGATTAAAGGCATGTGCCACCACACCCAGCAGGACTTTTCTTTTCTTTTCTTTTTTCTTTTCTTTTCAAAGCTATTTTTTATTGAAGCTTTGTGCATGGCATACAAAATTTCCAATCAAATCTAGACCCCATGCCCTCCTCCTTGCCCCCCACCCCCACCCCACCAGAGCTCATGCAATCTGCCAAACACGTTTTTCGTCTCGGTCTCTTACAACATTTTCGATGCAGAAGTTTACTGTTTCCAGCAGAAGCTGACCAGGGGCTTCACTTTTCAGCAGCTCCCAGGCCTTGGCACCAGGAGCAGGGCACTCCCTGCACGTCACAGTGGGGAGCTCACCTTCTTTCCCTGCCAGTCTTCCCTCACCATACCTCTTCTACTACAACTCTGCTTCAAATTTAAGCAAAAACTACAGACGTTTTGTTTCTTAAGAGAGAAATCTTATTAAATACACATTAGCAGCATATAGCACAAGACCTGAAAAGGAAAAAAAAAAAAAGCACAATTGAGGGAAGATTATTCCTTTCTCCCCAACACCCTGCCCTGCCATTTTTCTCCCTGCTCCTCCAGCAGCTGGACTGCACCAGAACCCCCACATAGCACCACAAAGGGACACAGACAGAGGCCCTGGAAGCAGAGTCCACAGGCTAAAATGAAAGTCCAGATGACTTTAGCAATCCATCCTCCTGAGCCGTCCTGGAAGCAGCACTTGGGGAAGGGGGAGGATATAGAACTTTGCTTTTTATTTTATTTTAAGGACTTCTGGATGTTTTAAGAAGTGTTTAATGGGGGCTGGAGAGAAGGCTCCAACAATTAAGAATCCATACTGCTCTTGCAGAAGATTTGAGTTTGGTTCCTAGCACCCACAGTGTATGGTTCATAACCTCCTATAACCCAGCTCCAGGGAAATCTAATGTCTTCTTCTGGCCTCTGTGGGCACTTGTACTTACATGTACATATCCACATAGAGACACATATATACGCAGACATATTTTCAAAAGTGAATCCTAAATCTTAAAAGTATTGATGAATATGCATTTTCTTTTTAAAGAACATACGACTTCTCATGCCTGTGCATACAAGCATCTCCAACTGGACTATGGGAACCTTGGGTTGTTCAAAATTTGGATATAGATACTTGCGAATTGGTTTTACATGAATGTTACTTACATTCATTGCTTATGCTTAATAATTTGGCTCACTTAAAAAAAATGCACCAATTACCTAATTGTATGCAAACTGAGTAACATCAATGTTATCTGAAAACAACTGTGTTATTATATTGTAGAATCCCTTAAAAAATAAACAAAAGAGGAAAAAAAAGAACATACGACTTCTGTATTTAAAGAATATATTTGTGAATTAAAAAAAAACCCTACGGTGAACAAAGACCTGAAATCCAAAGGTCAGTTCAGTCTCAGGTCACACCTGGTGCACCTCACTTTCTGTCCACAAGGAAGTAGGAGTGCTAGACCAGAACCAGGCCTGGAAGTCACCTCCACAAACCAAAACCTTGAACAGTTTTCTCAGTATTTAGGTAATTCCAACTTCCTGAAAGTAAATGTCAGATGTGGGAGGGACTGGCTTTTTTGCCGTCCACCATCCCAGGCAGGTCCATTTATTACTCCATTGTCTTTCAACAACTCTCTCTTCTTCCCATCCCCACATAATCACCATCAGTATCTTCCTTAGTATTTGTGGCAGAAGAAATCAGCAACGAAAGGCTTTCTACTATCCATCATCTGGAAAGCCTCTGGTGTCTCCCCTTCTGTGCACCTATAGAACCCCACGGGTAATAGGCCAAGACACTGAGGGGCACTCTATGTTCATCTACCATCTAGTGAAGGAGCCTAGATGGGGACAGCTCACCCATGGGGCCTCTAAAAATGCTAAGACTTGGGCAAGGAGCAAAGAAGAGGCAGGGGACAAATGGTGGGAAAGCTAGACTTCCTCAGGCTAGCTTTATTGAGTTACACCCAAAGGGACTCCTAGCCATACAGCCCAAGACTGCATGTGTCCTGAGAGGAACCTAAGCATGGTGTGCATGGAGGCAAGCAAGCTTCCCTTGAGCCAGACAGGGAGGTTGAAAATGGGCAGAAGTCAGGGGGAATCTCCCACAGAAACTTCTCATGGTGCCCCAACCTCTCCACCCCTGATATCTGTGAGTATGTGTATATACACACACACACACACACACACACACACACACACACACACACACACCCCTCTGAGCTCTATCACTCTCTCACACACCTGTTAGTTCCACCTCCACCACATGTAAACACACACACTGATCTCTCTCTCTCTCTCTCTCTCTCTCTCTCTCTCTCTCTCTCTCTCATTCTCTCAGATCTGGTAACCATAACTGTCAGACCAGAACAAAAGGAGTGCTGGGCCATACTGGTCCCTAGAGCCATTCTCTCTTGAGAGGCAGAGAGGCTGAAAGACATGCACTGGGTTTAATGACCACCTGGTCTTGTAAAGACTGGAGCACTTTATTGGTTTTACTGCCCATTACACAATGCTGAAGGTTAATATTTAACATTTCAGGGGACTCAAGTTAACTTACTTGTATGATGACAACAAAACAAAACAAAATAAAAACTTAGAGAGACAGAGTACCTTCCCGAAGAGACAAACCAAAACTCATTTCTTAGAATTCTGGAATTACAGAACCAAGTAGGAATACTCCCTGCCCTTGAGTCTCTAAGGCCCCTAACCCCTAGGTAAGGCAAGTTTCTCTGCAGCTGAAAATGAACATGTGTTCAGTCAAAAAAGTGGTGTCTGCCAGGTGTGGTGGCACATGCCTTTAATCCTAGCACACAGGAGGCAGAGGCAGGTGGATCTCTGTGAGTTCAAGGCCAGCCTGGTCTACAGAGCAAGCTCCAGACCAGCTGGGGCTACAGGGAGACCCTGTCTCAAAAAGACCTCCTGCAAAGTGGTATAACAATCATAAGGAATAAGGAGTTTATTTTTGTACAGGGCGAGAGGTAGGGGTTTAATTTTGTTCTTCTACACATGGTGATCCAGTTTTGCCAACACCATTTGCTGAAGATGCTATCTTTCCTCCATTGAGCTTTTTTGACCCCTTTGTCAAATATGAGGTGGCTGAAGTTATATGAGCTCAAGTTTGGATCTTCAATTTTGTTCCATTGGTCAATGGTTCTTTTTTTTTTTTTTTGCCAGTACCAGGCTGTCTTTATGACTATAGCCCCTGTAATATAGCTTGAAGTCTGATAATGTAATCCCCCCAGTATTGCACTTTTCACTCAGGGTTGCTTTAGCTATTCGGGGTCTTTTGTTTTTCCTACCTCTCGCCCTGTACAAAAATAAACTCCAAGTGGATCAAAGATCTCAACCTAAAACCTGAAACCCTGAAGGTGATAGAAGAAAAAGTCAGCAGCAAGCTACAAGACATAGGTATAGGAAAAGACTTTCTAAATCAAACAGCAGCTGCACAGGAAATAAGGACAACAGCTGATAAGTGGGACCTCATCAAACTCAAAAGCTTTTGTACAGCTAAAGAAACAATCAAGGAAGTGAAGAGAAAACCCACAGAGTGGGAGGAAACCTTCACCACTGATATATCTGACAGATCATTAACATCCAGAATATATAAGCTACTTAAAAAACAAAGAAGTAAGAAAACAAATGACCTACTCAAAAGATGGAGTAAAGAGCTGAACAGAGACTTCGCCAGTAAGGAAGTAAAGATGGCTGAGAAACATCTTAAAAAGTGTTCAATATCAGGGGCTGGAGAGATAGCCTAGCGGTTAAAAGCACAGACTGCTCTTGCAGAGGACCGGGGTTTGATCCCCAGCACCCACATGACGGCTAAGAACCATCTGTAACTCTGATTCCAGGAGAACTACAGTTCCAGGGGAATCTGAGACCCTCTTCTGACCTCCGCGGCATTGCACGACACGGGTGCACAAACCTACATGCAGACAGTACATTCATACACATACAAAAATAAATAAAATTTAAAAAATAATAATAAAAAAGTGTTCAACATCATTAATAATTAAGGAAATGCAAATTAAAACCACACTAAGGTATCATCTCACTCCAATAAGACTAGCCGAGATCAAGGAAACAAGACACCAAATGCTGGAGAGGTTGTGGGGAAAGGCGAACACTCATCCAGTGCTGGTGGGAATGTAAACTGGTACAACCACTGTGGAAAGCAGTGTGGACAACCCTTAAAAAAACTCATTATGAGCCTACCACCTGACCCAGCCATACCACACCTAGGTATATACCCACAAGACACATACTGCTGCAAAGATACATGCACAGCTTTGTTTATTGCAGCTCTCTTCATAATAGCAAAGAGCTGGAACCAACCCAAATGCCCCTCAACTGATGACTAGATAACAAAAATGTGGTACATCTACACAATGGAGTTCTATGCAGCAGTAAAGAAAGATGACATCATGAGCTTTGCTGGTAAATGTATGGAACTTGAAGCAATTATGCTAAGTGAAGTAACATAGTCACAGAAAAAAAAAAAAAGGTGAATGGTTTCACTCATTTGTGGATGCTAACACCAAATCCCCAGTTGGCAGGCAAACTAAGCAACTTTATTATTATATTTCATTGTATCTGAAATTGTGCTATTCCAATGTGAATTTCTAAATGGGCTCTAGAATTGTCCTACCACTTATATTCACACATTGTAATTACCATATATGGATGGAAGATATGTAATCATATTCTAAAAAAAAAGAATGTAAAGTTACACATCTTTATACCTGCATGCAACTTTACTGTTAAAATGTGAATTTCTAAATGTGTTTAGGAATCAACATATAGTTTATTTTCAGAGTTTATAATTTTGGCTTATGTGTTGAGCATATATATGCATATTTTGGAATAATATAAAATTTTAAAAAATAATCATAAGGAAGACCAGAGGCCTACAGGTACAGACAAGTGCCTCTGCTGACAGTGTCCAACACTTCAATCCCATGTGAAATATTTACTGATGTCTCAGCTACTAGCTCTGTCCTATGTCAGCATTACAGATTAGAGGCTAACACCTTGCTTCGAGCCACACAACAGGACCATAAAGGTGAACACTCACATAGGAGGTCCCTAAAGTAGGACAAGTGGGGTGTTAGGTCTCACTGCCAACTGACACCAGGAGGCAGGAAAGATTGTTTTTAAAACCCTGAGTTAAAATGTTTCTGCACAGAGGTCCTAGAAATTTTGTAAATTACCTGCAAAGAATAAACATGTTCAAATCTAAACAGATAAGGTTTATAATGTCCAAATTTCTTCTAAAGGAATTACTTAAGGGAATCATCAATTAAGCAAAAAGAAGAGTCTGGAAATTGCGGTGATTGCCATTCTTTGTTTTCAGTTTTTTTGAGACAAGGTCTCACTACGCAGGTCAGGCTAGCCTCAAACTTGTAGCCCTCCTGCCTCAGCTTTCCAGTGCTGAGATTATAGCAGTGGACCATAAAACCCAGCAATCTTTGTAGTAATTACTACAACTACTTGGTAGTAGTCTTTAAACAGTAATATACACTTATAAATAATATAATTTGTACAATTTTTTGAATTTTTGCGAATTTCATACAATATATTTCAATTGTATTTGGAATCACATTCAAAGGTGCTTTGGTATGGGTTCATCAGAGCATGGTTAATCTGCAGCCATCGGTTACCAAGAGTTCCTCAGGTGGGGTTAGGATTTCTTGCTTGTCTCCACCTGACTATGGTGAGATTTTTATCTAGCTTGAGCTTACGTGGGACTTGTGCATGCTCTGCCATTGCCATGAGTTCATGTATTTGAGCACTGTCTGGAAAACTGTTTCCTCAAGGTCATCTACCTCCTCTGGCTCCCACAATCTTTCTGCCCCCTCTTCCAAAACGATACCTGAGCCTTGGAAGGCAGAAGTTTGGTTTAGGTGTCCTATTCAGGAATAAGCAATTTGCAGCCTCTTATTCTCTGCACATTGTCTTGCTGTGGGTGTCTGTGTTAATCATGATCTGCTGCATAAAGAGCTTCTCTGGTGAGAGTTGAGATGCATTAATCTGGCATGTCTGCACATATTGTAATTTTTTAAAATAATAATTTGAAACAAAAATGTGGGAGGGACATTTTAGTTCCAAAAGGAAAGGAGAAAAGTTCCATGTAACACACAGATACACACACACACACACACACACACACACACACACACACACACACAAAATACTGCACAGATAACAGCTTAAAATTTCTCAAAGTTGGCAAGTGAAAGCTCTACAAATTCAAGGGCTAAGCAAAGCTCACAGAGGCTAAGCCCACAAAATCAACAAATTGTAAACAAACTTTTGAAGATTAAAGACAAAGAAAAATCTTGAAAGTGGCTAGAAAGAAATGGCAGGTTATCCCTGTGAGAACGGCAGAAGTGCCATGGATTTCCCAACAGGATCCATGGAGGGAGCAGGAAGTTTTTGGTTCCAAGAGGACCTACTATATATAACATCAATTCTGCTACAAAAAGATCATTGAACTTCTCCTTTCCCATAGAAATGCTTTCTTTAAAAAAAAAAAAAAAAAAAAAAAAAAAGAAATGTTTTCTTATTTCCTTGCCTAGTTGTTCTGGCTAGGATCTCCAGGACTGTGTTGTGTACGTAGGAACAGTGAAGATAGGTGACCTTGTGGTTTCCTCCAGGAAAGGCTTCCCATGCTTTACCACTGAGTACACTAGCTGCAGGCTTGTCATCCAGGCCCTTGTATCCTGCTAGGAGCTGAGGAGCAGGAGACGAGCAGATGTTGGTCAAAGGTTCATGTGAAGTTTTACATGTAAGCCAAGAGGGTTCCAGAGCCCTAATATCCAACATGGCAACTAGGATGCATAATAATGTACTGAACAGTGGAAATTATCAAGAGAGGAAAGCTTGCATGTTCTTACCAACCACACCCTTCCAAAACTATAGTTGTGGTGGAAGTACTTGTTAGCCACGTGGAAAACATTATTGGAAACACCATGTTGTGACCCTGACTATGCACAACTTTGCTGTCACTAACCATTCAACAAAACCAAAAAAAGAAAAAGATCTGATGCTTCTTGCAATGCTTGCAGTACTGGAGATAAGCTGAAGTGTCCCATCCTCTGCTGCCAGATGTTTTAGTGTCTGGCTCAGGAACCTGAACTGGCCATGTGCGAAGAGCCAGACTAGAAATTCAGAAGCTCGTTCTCACTACTGGTGCTTGTGGATCTGTCTGCCAATGAGTATGTGCCTTCTCCAAAGCCTACTTCTTGGGCTTTCTCTCTGCCCCATGAGCCTCTGAGCACCAAGCTTCCAGGAAAGTTGTGTTCTTTGGCTAGAGATAGCCAGGATGGGCTTGGAGAAAACTTTGTAACAGGCAGCATCGGACAGGATCATGAATGACGGGCCACCCCTTCTCTGGCGCCTATGACATCAGCCTAGGCCTCCCTCACACACTCACTCACCAGCAATGGATGGCAGTGACAGACAGCTGCAGTCAGAACCCCAGAACAGGCACTGGAACCTCCAGAGAAGTGGGCGCCATCCAAAGATTAGGGAGACAGAAGGGCCTGGCTTGGTGGGAATGCCAAGACAAGAGCAGAGCCCAGCAAACAGGCAGCCCTTCATTACCCAATTATGCACGCTGCAGATCGAGAATTAGTGTTCATGGGTTCTGGTGAGTGACATAATTACAATTTAAAAAGGGGAATTAATCATCCACTTGTTCACTGCCTCGCTGGGAGCCACTTGCTCTGTGAACACTAGTAAAGCCACAAAAGCATTAACACACAGGGACTATAACCAAATCCCACCCCCTCTGTCCACCTCAGTTCCTCTCACTTCAGCCACTCAGGAAGCCACATCTGTTTCCCATTTCTCTGGTGACACTGCACTCTGCCCAGTCCCAGTTCTGAATAGTGCCCCTCCCCTCCACTGCTACCAGGGTGACAGGGCTAACACTGTTATCTGTAAAAAGAGATTGCAGCCTCTTCTCTGGGCTCCAAGGGCAGGAGGAAAGGAGGAAAGGGGCTGAGGATTCATGGGGACATGACAGAAAGGCAGGATCAAAGGGGTAGGCAGGTGCTAAGAACCCAGATGGCAGCATGGGCACAGCATGCTGGCACCTAGCTCAGAAAGTAGGGTGACGAGTAGGGTCCTCTCTAGATTAGTGTCCCTACAGATCTAGTCAGCCTGCTCTACTTCTGACCCCTAGCCCATGCCAGCTGTTCCCTCTGACCCTTGGAATCCAGGCCCTTTCTGTCTTCTCGCAGCAGACTGGAACACTCAGTTCTGTCCACAGGATACACTCTGGAAAGCACTTCTGGAAGATGCCCCTCCCTCTGAAAGGGAAGGAACATAGCAGGGATACAGTTTTGTGGAAGAGCCTCCAGGCAGCAGAGTCCACCTTAATCCAGTGCTTACAACTGCCTCAGCCTGACTGGATCCCACCATCCCTGCTTCCAGCTGTGAGCTAGCAAGGCCATTCTAGCTGAGGCTTTGCAGGGTATGTCTGTTGGCCCTGGATGGTCTTGTGGGGTACACAGTTCATTTGGCCTGGGGCAGCATCTTCCCAGGATGTCTGTGTCTTTCCATTGTGGAAGCTTTGTGGGAGATTCTGTAGGTACAGAATCCTCCAGAAACACTGTGAGACCCAGACTAAGGCAATTCAGCTTTGAGATGCTCGGTGTCTCAGGTGCAGGAACCAGGCCTGCACCTAACTTGCTAGGACCCTCTCTGTCCCCCTCCCTGCTGAAGACATGGTAGGACCTGCTGCCTGTTGGGGACAGAACAGCCACTGCAGTGGGCACTGCGGAGCTGGCATACCCAGTCATGCTGGCTCCTGCTCTAGAAGGCAAGCAGGTGTGAATTTTTAGGCCCCTGGCTTTGTGCCCTCTGCACCTTGCAGACTACAGCTACCCTAATCCACAGCAGCATTGGCAAAGCCTCCTAGTCTGTCCTTCCTGAGGGTCTAGAAGGTGGAAAACAGCCAAGGGCAGGACAGGAGAGGTATGGAAGGATCCATCCTAGCCACCACAAACTCAGACAGGCCAATCAGTGCAAGAAGACAACCCCCAAGGCAAGGCCAAGTCAAGCACCACGAAAGAGACCATCTGGATAGAATACGTGGGGAGAGAAAACACAGGGTACTTAGTCTGATCTGACCAAGCACTGCTAGATGAACATTAAAGAAATCAATGTCCAGTCTTGCCACAAAGCAGAACCAGGTGGCTGGAGGACTGCAGAAGTGGGCTTTTTTACTATAAACCTACTAACTTCTTGACTCAGTCATATCAATGTACTAGGTATTCAGGAATAAAATTAAAAATTCAGAGAATCAGCAGACAAAGACAGGAGACTCTTCTGTGGACACTGCTCTAACCCTTACTATTCATGTGCTACCTGCTGATGCTGCCAATCTGCCTCACAACTTACTTGATACTCTTAAACACACACACACACACACACACACACACACACATGCACACACACACACAACTTCTTTCACTGTTTTACCTAAAACAGTTTTAAGACTTTAAATAACTAGCAAGAATTAAAAACACCATCACTTACCATTAATAGAAGCTACATGTAAAAACATATAGACCTCACAAAAATGAACTACTCAGATTCTAGATGGCAAGACCCAAGCTCCCAAGCTTGTCACATGCTCTCCTTAAAAGAGGAAGATCATATTTCAGGCATGTAAGCATCACACTCGCTTTTCTAAGTAATCAGAAGTTAAAACAAAATTCAGATGAGAAATCTCAGCCACTGCACAGCTTGCTTATTGGTGATGTGTACCCTGCCAGGGCCCCAGGGAACACTGGGGACTAGAGTTCATAACCCAGTCTCTCTTACCTGGTCTGATCTGCTCAGAACTCCAATGTACATTAGCTACTGAGATATAAAGGAAGTAAAGACCAACAGAACAACACCATCATCTATTCTTTTTGTGTGTGTGTGTGTGTCTTTTTGAGACGGGGTCTCCTTATAGCCCCAGCTGAACTAGAACTTGCTATGTAGACCACACTAGTCTTGAACTCAGGGAAATCCGCCTGCCTCTGCCTTCTGAGAGCTGGGATTAAAGGTGTTTGCCACCATTTCTGGCAACTCTCTCCTATTCTAAGCCATTTATAAGCTTCTTGGACAAATAAACTAGAGTTGAGGTATCTATTGATTATGAAATAAACCAGACATGCTCAGAAAACTAAACATTTTACTTTTGACAAGTACTTTTGATGGAGAGACTTATCTTTTCAACAAATGATGCTGAGATAACCAACATCCATAGGCTTTGTATAGAATGGAGTGAGATCTCAGTATTACAGAATACACAGACATTAACTCCAAGAAATCACATAGCTAAATCTAAGAACTAAAAACCACAAAACTTTAAAAGAATCACATGGGTAAACCTTCAAGATCTTGAGTTAGGCAAAACTTTCTCAGACATTACACAAAAAGGAAAAATGATATGTAAAACAAGACCTCATCAAAATTAAAATTTTTTGTGTATGAAAAGATACTAGTAGTGAACAAACCCATGGATGAGAAAGATTTTCAGCAAATGACATCTAAGGAGTCACTGCTCACTCAGAATGCCCTGTGATGACTATTCATCATCAATTCGATTGGATGAAGAATTACCAAGGTGACTTGAGCATAGCTCATGCAGGTCTCCTACCCCACATTCTCACAGGACACTGCCCATCAGGGGACAGCACGAAGTCCTTATGTACTGGCTCCTACCTACACCCTTCTCTGCTGACCTCTGCGACCTGGGTCTGGCTAGCACCCTGCAAAACCCACTGCAGCTTAGCCAGCTGGCTTCTGCAACTCTCCAACAGGGACACTGCAGGGTTTCCCTAAGGAGAGAGGGGGAAGAATACACCTTGACTACTTCCCTACCCTCACTGTTCTGAGAAGCACCACCAGCAATGCTCTGCTACCTGAGCAGCAGCTGGCTCCAAGCAGTTTGTGAGGCCTGTAGAACTGACCTGTCATGTGCCTTACCACTGAGATATAAGCCTTAACCATGCTGTGGGCCCTCACCTCCTATGTCTCAGCTGTGTCTCCCTGTAATGCAGCCCACAGGCCACAGCCACTGCTTGCAGCTGCCCTGCTCAGCACCTTAGTACTCTTCAAGCACCTGACACTATCAGTTCTTGACATCATATTCTATGTTCTGAAAATGGCTGTGGTTTGTCTCCTGACTAGACCCTAACTGACAGGCAATGGATTACCCATTCTTGTCTCTCTCCATATATGTTTCTCTTCCACCTCCCTCCACCTCTCCCTCTGAGACATCAAGAGACAATTTATGAAAAGTTAAAAAAAAAAAGGATGCCTCTTGCATTGTAGAATCCCTTAAAAAATAAACAAGTAAATTTTTTTTAAAAAGGATAGAAGGAAGGAAGGGAGGGAAGAAGGGAGAGAGGGAGGGAGGAAGGGAAGGAGGGAGGGAGGGAGGGAGGGAGGGAAGGAAAGAGGGAAGAAAAATCAAACCAATAAATGCAAGGAAATATTCAACTTCCACTTGAAACTGAAATAATAAAAAATAATGCTCCAAGAAATCAATTTCTGCCCACTGGATCAACAGAGATAAGAAGAAGGCCAGTAATGCCCAGTGTTAGCTACAAGCACTTTAGTGGGAAGGTAAACTGCTGTTGGCATTTTAGGGAGGTAAGTCTACGGCATGTGTCACAAACCTTTCCAATTTAAGTAAAAAAGGAGGCTGATGCAGTGGACTCACCTACCTGCTCCTTCTGTGAGAGCAGCTAAAGCACTGCATGAGTAAGCACAAGAGAACTGTCCAGCCAGAGGCCTCTGCAACACAGCAGCTATTCTCCTTGGCAACAGTCACTCAGGAGTTGGGCGGTACACAGGCTGGTCCTGCTCATGATTTCAGGCACTCGCTAGGGCCCAGTTACTCAAACTGTGGGTCACAACTACATGTGGGGTAGTTCAGTTCAATGTGGGGATTGTGAAATTTGCATGTTCAGCATCTTTTCACTGTTGCCAAGGACCAAAAGCTAATTCAAAATCAAATGCATCTCTGAGATGGTTTGGCAGTGCTCACATGATGCACTGCATATACCATTGCACCACACACCACCAATGAATGCTGGCCCGAAACACCTCAGCTCTTGTATGTACTAAGTTTTCTGCTCTTATAGATGCATAATGAGTTAATAACAAAAACAAAGCTTTTAATATTTTCCAATCAGCATTCCTCAGCATGTAAGTAACAAATTAGTATGTCTTTGGATTGACTGTATTGTGTGAGAATGTTTGAGTTTAAAAATTGCCATTTGAGTTGCTGGCTTGCAGTTCACTGAAACTGCAAAGAAATGTTGGCTTGGGATTAGGGCACAATTTAACAATTTCTGAAGTGGCCCTAAGCATACTTCTGCCATTTTGCATTATGCGCATGCACAAAGCACCATTCTCAACATTGACATTTATGAAATCAAAATATCCATCAACTCTGAAAAACACTGAAGACTGTTTTCCTACAGTATTAAATATTCAACTGAGATTTAATTCTTTATGTAAAAAGAAATAAGTAGGCCAATCTTATTACTATGAAAATTTGTTTGCTTATTTGTATATTTGTGAGCGTGTGTATACTAATCTTGGGAACAGCAAGAGATGTGACTTCTGAGTGGAGGATGTTTGGAAAGATAACAGTTGGTTCACCAGGAGCCCTAACAAAAAGGAGAGTTTAAACACTAACAAACTGTAAAACCTCATTCAAAACATGAAGAAGAACCTAGGACATTCTTAGGCAAATGAAATCCATGGAGATGGCTGCCACTACTCCTGCTCTACAGGAGTTCACAAAGGAGTTCTTCCACTTGGGGCAAAGGATACCTGACTGAACCTCAGCGCTATGTGAAGAAACCTAGGTCTTCAGGGAAAGGCAAACTCACAGGTGGATATAAAAGACTGTAATACTGTGCTTTGGGGTTGTATATCCACTTTCACTATGTATAATTTATAAAAATGGGGCATATAAATAATTACAAATTTGTGTCATTAGGAAATGTATAAAAATAAGACCTTTTCAGACAAGGTCTCCCTTTAGTCCCAGCTGTCCTGGAGCCTTCTCAGACTCTTCCAAAAACTTTTATTTATTTATTTATTTATTTATTTATTTATTTATTTATTTATTTATTTTACAAGATTATGTTACAAATAAAATCTAGACCCATGTCCCCCTCCCTACCCCCCCACCCCATCAGAGTTCATGCATTCTGCCAAACATGTTTTTCATATTTTTCTCAGTCTTTCTCAAAAGTCTCGATGCAGAAGTTGACTGTTTTGAGCAGAAGTTCACTGTTTCAGTCAGTTCTTTGACACAGTCTTTTCTGTTGTTTTTATTGTTCTTTCCAATATGCACCACTCCCAACTACTTGGACAAAAGCTCAAGGAGCCCTGCACAAGAAATACTTACAACTAGTTAATTGGCGCTACCATCCACAGATGACAGATACCATTCATCATTTGTTTTTCTGGGACTGTGTTACTTCACTCAACATAGTATCTTCTAGATCCATCCATTTACCTGCAAAGTTCATGATGTCATCTTTCTTTACTGCTGCATAGAACTCCATTTTGTACATGTACCACATTTTCTCTATCCACTCGTCAGTTGAGGGGCATTTGGGTTGGTTCCAGCTTTTTGCTATTGTGAATAGAGCTGCAATAAACATGGCTGTGCATATATGTCTGCGGTAAGATGAGACTTGTGGGTATATACCCAGGAGTGGTATGACTGTGACGGGTGGTAAGCTCATTTTGAGTCTTCCAAGGGGGTTCTCCACACTGCTTTCCATGGTGGCTGTATGAGATTACATTCCCACCAGCAGTGGATAAGTGTTCCCCTTTCCCCACAACGTCTCCAGCACTTGGTATCATTTGTTTTCTTGATCCTAGCCAGTCTTATTGGAGTGAGATGATATCTTAAAGTGGTTTTAATTTGTGTTTCCTTAATTATCAGTGACATTGAACATTTCTTTTTTTTAATTTTATTTATTTTTTTTATGTGTATGAATGTGCTGTCTGCAGGCAGGTCTGTGCACCCATGTCATGCAATGCTGTGGAGGTCAGAAAAGGGCATCAGATTCCCCTGGAACTGGAGTCAAAGATGGTTCTCAGCCGCCATGTGGGTGCTGGGAATCAAACCCGGGTCCTCCGAGAGAGCAGTCAGAGCTCTTAACCGCTAGGCCATCTCTCCAGTCCCTGAACATTTCTTAAGATGTTTCTCAGCTATCTCAGCTATCTCTAATTCCTCACTTGTGAAGTTTCTGTTCAGCTCTTTGCTCCATCTTCTGAGTGATGTATTTGTTTTCGTTCTTCTTTGTTTTTTTGAGTAGTTTATATATTCTGGAAATCAATGCTTTGTCAGATGTATCTGTGGTGAAGGTTTCCTCCCACTCTGTGGGTTTTCTCTTCACTTCCTTGATTGTTTCTTTTGATGTACAGAAG
Organism: Rhizomys pruinosus; assembly: GCA_009823505.1. Lineage (NCBI taxonomy): Eukaryota > Metazoa > Chordata > Mammalia > Rodentia > Spalacidae > Rhizomys > Rhizomys pruinosus. Next base: position 2,813,179 of record VZQC01015004.1, read on the forward strand.
CTTTTGAGTTTAATGAGGTCCCATTTGTCAACTGTCAATCTTATTTCTTGTGCAGCTGCTGTCTGATTTAGGAAGTCTTTTCCTACACCTATGTCCTGTAGGCTGCTGCCAATTTTTTCTATCACCTTCAGAGTTTTGGGTTTCACATGAGGTCTTTGAGCCATCTGGACTTGACTTTTGTACAGGGTGAGAGGTAAGGGTTTAACTTTATTCTTCTACAAGTGGTGATCCAGTTTTGCCAACACCACTTGCTGAAGACGCTGTCTTTCCTCCATTGTGTCTTCTTGGCCCCCTTATCAAATATGAGGTGGCTGAAATTGTATGTGCTCAAGTTTGGATCTTCAGTTTTGTTCCATTGATCAACAGGTCTGTTTTTGTGCCAGTACCAAGCTGTTTTTATGACTATAGCCCTGTAGTATAGTTTGAAATCTGGTGTAGAGATTGCGCCCCCCCCCCACCTTGTATTGCTCTTTTCACTCAGGGTTGCTTTGGATATTCAGGGTCTTTTGATTTTCCATATGAAATTAAGGACTTTTTTTCCCAAGCCTATGAAGAAACTCTTTTTTGGTCTTTTTTGAGACAGGGTCTCCCTGTAGCTTCCGCTGTCCTGGAGCTTGCTCTGTAGACCAGGCTGGCCCTGAACTCACAAAGATTTGCCTGTCTCTGCCTCCCAAGTGCTAGGATTAAAGGCATGTGCCACCACACCCGGCTGAAACTCTTGGGGATTTTAATTGGGATTGCGTTGAATCTGTATGTTAGTTTGGGTAGAATGGACATTTTTACTATGTAAATTTTCCCAATCTATGAGCATGTGAGATCTATACATCTTCTGATATCTTCTTCAATTTGCTTTTTCAGGGGTTCAAATTTTTTTTTGTAGAGATCTTTGGTGTCTTTGGTTAGGTTTGTTCTCAGGTATCATTTTTTTTGAGACTACTATGAATGGGAAGGTCTCCTTGTATTCCTTCTTCAGGTGCTTGTTGTTGGTATAGAGAAAGGGTACTGATTTTTCTAGGTTAATTTTGTATCCTGCCATTTTACTAAAATGTTAATCATTTCTAAGAGCTTTCTGGTGGAGTTAGTACACTTAGGTAAACAATCATATCATCAGCAAAAAGGGATAGCTTGATTTCCTCTTTTCCAATTAGAACTCCTTTAATTTACTTTTCTTGCCTTGTTGCCCTAGAAAGTGTCTCAAGCACTATATTGAAGAGGAGTGGTGACAGGGGGCAGCCTTGCCAAGTTCCTACCTTTAAGGGGAATGCTTCTGTCTCTTCTCCATTTAGGATGATGTTGGCTGTGGGTTTCTTGTACATGGCTTTGATTACATTGAGGAATGATCCCTCCAATCCAATTCCCTCTAGAACTTTAAAGCATGAAGGGATGCTGGATTTTATCAAAGTGTCCCTTTTCTGAGTCAATTGAGATCATAGGGTGGTTTCTGTCTTTCAGTCCATTTATGATATGTATTGATTTTCATATGTTGAACCATCCCTGCATCTGTGGTATGAATCCAACTTGCTCATTATGGATGATCTTTTTTATGTGGGTCTGCATGCAGGGTGCAAGTATTTTGTTTATAATTTTTGCATCTGTGTTCATTAATGAGACGGGTCTATAGTTCTCCTTTTTTGGTTGTATCTTTGCCTGGTTTTGGTATTAGAGTGATGCTGGCTTCATGGAAGGAATTTGGGAGAATTCCCTCTGCTTGAATACTTCTGAACAATTTGAGTAATAATGGTTGTAAGTCTTATAATGTTTTATAGAATTCTAATGTTTTATAGAATTCTGCTGTGAAACCATCTGGGCCTGGGCTTTTTTTAGTTGGAAGGTTTCTTATTACATCTTCAATTTATTCATATATTATGGATCTGTTTAAGCTGTTGTTCTCTTCTTGGTTAAGCTTTGGTGATTCCCAGGATTTCAGATATTCATCCATTTCTCCTAGGTTTTCAAACTTAGTAGAGTATAGGTTTTTGAAGTATTCCCATATGATTTTCTGGATCTTTTCATTGTTGTGATATTTCCCTTTCATCACGGATTCCATTGATTTGGAGTTACTCTTTCTTTCTTTTGGTTAACTGGGCTAGAGGTCTGTCTATCTTGTTTATTCTCTCAAAGCACCAACTTTTGGATTCATTGATTTTTGTATTGTTTTCTTTGTTTCTATTTCATTGATTTCTGCTGTTCTTCCTGTCTGTTGCATTTAGGGTTCATTTGTTGTTGTCTCTCAAGTGTTTTTAGCTGCAGTGTCTTTTGATTGGGTAGTGTAGTGCATTAAAATATTTTTGGTCGCCGGGCGTGGTGGCGCACGCCTTTAATCTTAGCACTTGGGAGGCAGAGGCAGGCGGATCTCTGTGAGTTCAAGGCCAGCGTGGTATACAGAGTGACTTCCAGGACAGCTGGGGCTAGAGGGAGACCCTGTCTCAAAAAAAAAAAAATAAAATATTTTTGGTCTTTTCAAGACAGGGTCTCCCTGTAGCCCCAGTTGTCCTGGAACTAACTTGTAGGCCAGGCTGCCCTTGAACTCAAAAAGATCCACCTGCCTCTGCCTCCCGAATGCTAGGATTAAAGACGTGGGCCACCACGCCTGGCAGTCCATTAATATTTAAGGTTATAATTTAAAGATGTGTGTGGCTTCCTTTCACCCTATTGTCCATATGCATTTTTAGTCTTGGTTTCTACTTCTGCAGTTATGCTTTTATTAATTTCTCTTTCTAGGTGCCTGGGGATAGTTGCTCCTCTCTTCTGTCCTTGAATTGCTTCAAGTATTTTCTGAAGGATTGGTTTTCCGGACATGTATTCTATCATCTTGTTTATGTCATGGAAAATTTTTCTCTCTCCTTCAACTATAATCGACATTTTTGCTGGGTATAGTAACCTAGGTTGGCATCTATAGTCCTTTAACACTGGGAATGCTTTGCTCCACATTATTCTTGCTTTCATAGTTTGCACTGAGAAGTCAGTTGTAATTCTGGTGGGTTTCCCCCATATATGTAACTTGCTATTTTTCTCTTTGTCTTTGTTTTGGGCATCTAGCATTTTAACTATGATATGGAGTGGGGAGTTTCTTTTTTGATCTTGTCTGTCTGGAGTTCTATGTGCTTCTTGTATTTGTATGGGTTTGACTTTTTTTAGTTTGGGGAAATTTTCATCTATTATTCTGTTGAAGATCTGATCAATACCATTCTCTTGGAATTCTTCTCCTTCTTTTACTCCTATGATGCAGAGGTTTGATCTTTTCATAGTGTCCCACAGTTCCTGGTTGTTCCACTTTTATGTATTTTTAAATTTTTCATAGTCTTTACTTGAGGTTTTCAGTTGTTCTGTGTTATCTTCCAGGTCTAATATTCTTTGTTCTGCTTCCTCCATTCTACTTCCAAGGCTTTTCCCATTACTTTCCTCTGATTGGATGAGTGTTCTATTTCCTTTTTCATTTCATCCTGTGATTTCTTTAGTATTTCCACTTCCTTTTGGAGCTTCTCAATCTCTTCCTGTAGCTCCTTGCTTTGCTGCTTGGTTTCCTTTTTCAGTGTTTCCACTTCCTTCCTGAGTTTGTCATTTTCTCCCTCTAGTTCTTTCTGGAATTTGTCATTCTCTCCCTTTACTTCTTTCTGAAGTTTGTCATTCTCTCCCTCTATGTCCTTCTTGAGCTTTTCATTCTCTCTCCTTAGTTTTCTGACTTGTTCTTTTTATTCTTTGATTTCTCTGAATATGTCTGCAATTGTTCCTCTAAGATCTGTGTTCTGGGTCACCTCCAGGGGGATCCCACTGTAAGAATCTCCCACAGGATTGGTAGAGCTTGGTGTGGAATTATCCTGCACCTTTCCCATGTTGTCCCTTTGTCATATCCCTGGCATGTGGGTTTCCCTTTTTGTCTGTATTCCGATGGGAATCTCAAATGCCTCTTCACTGTGTTGAAGGCTTGCTTTGCTTGCCCCCTTCAGATGCCTTTTTTTTTTCTCCTTGTTTATGGACTGTTGACTTGTCTAGGTTTCAGGATTTCAATTTTGTTTATATATTGGAAGTCTAACTCACTTTTCCCTTTCTGTTCTGAAGGTTCTCCAAAAAATCCACTTGGACACTCCCTCAGCAATTCCAGTTGCCGGGGGGAGGGGGGTGCTGTGGCGGGGAATATGCCTGGCTTAGCCCGAGCCCTGGTACTCTGTGCTTGAGGTGGTCCTGGGAAGTCCCTGATCTAAGCTCAGAGCACTCCCCAAAAACTTTCTAACTCATTTCATGAGACCAGCGCTACCCTCAAAACAAAGCCAGTGAAATACATCACAAGAAAGCAAGAACACTCACCAATATCTCTTATGAACACAGACACAAAATCCTCAACAAACTACCCAGCAAAGCAACTCAAACATTGTACCAGAAATATTGTAACCTAAGTAGTATTTAACCAAAGACTACAAGGTTGGTTCAATACTAGGTACACAATCCATGGAAAAATCATATTATCAGACAAAGAAAAACACTGACACTATCATCTTAATTGATGTAGAAAATACATTTGCTAAAATCCAATACTCTTTCAGGACAAAACAATGACCAGGACACTTCTGTTCATGATAAAGACCAAAAGTGAAAAAGCCACAGCCAACAATGGAAGATGGAGCACTTTCCTCAGGATCAGGCGTGAGACAAGGGCTTGTTTAACTGGAAGGTCCTGACAGATTGATTAGGTAAGGTAAGGAACTAGAAGCTATTCAAGTTAGTAAAGGAAGAATAAAAAGACTTCTATTTATAGAAAAAAAAAATCTCTTGAGCTAGGCATAGTGGTACCATGCCACAAGGAGTCACCGAGGCAGGAAGATCTAAGAACTCAAGGACAGTCTGGGCTACATAGTGAGACACTGTCTCAAAGAAGAAGCAGAAGAGGAGAAAGGGGCAGGGAGAGAAAAGGAGGGGAAGAGAGAAGAAGGAGAGAACAGCCCTATAAAGGTAGAGACAGGCTGGATTACACAAGCACAAGCTAGAGCACACTGACAACTTCCGGTCAGTGCTGGATGCCAAAGAAAAGCAAGGGGCATTACCCAACCTCCCTACATGCTTCAGTGGAGGGTTCCCATGACACCTTCATTCTGGACTATCAACCTCTAGACTAGACTATTTGTTAAAGCCTTGCTAGTTATGACATTCTGTTATAGTAGCCCTAGAAAATGAACCCTTACCCAAAGTAGTAACAGATCCATGCAAACCCTAACAAATTTCCAAGTCTATTTTTGTAGAAATGCAAAAACTGATCAAATTAAAATGGACATATGAGGGAGATCAAAGAAGAAAAGTTGATGGAGGCCCCCTGAGATAGTTAATGTTGATGGTCAATTTGATTGGACCTGGAATCAACAAAGAGACATGCTTCTGGAAATAATCATGAGGGATTTTCTTCATTAGGTAAACTGAGTTAGAAAGACCCAGCCTAAATGTAGCCAACACCTGCTGGTGGCCCAAAAACAAGGAGGTCCAAGGGAAAAACATTCATTTCATGCCTGCTTGCCTTCGTCTTTTGTTGGCAAGATCATCCACTCCTTTTGTGAGTTCATCTACACTGCTGCTGCCACTGCTGTTGCCATCCTCTCCTGATTTCAGAATCAGCTTCTTCAGCTTTCCCATGGAGTGAAGACCAGTGGCTCTCCAGGAATCCTCCAGTTCTTCAATACAAGACTGCGACTGGTGAGGCATCTTGCCTCATGCTGGTTCTTAGCTTCTCCAGTGAGCAGCCACTGTTGGACTCCCCAGTCCCTATTACGTAAGCCAATCTAATAAATTCCCTTTAATATATATTCATTTGATCATTTCTGTTTCTCCGGAGAATGCTGACTAATACCACCCCAGTTTCTTTTTTTTTTTTTAATTTTTATTATTAATTTATACATACTTTTTTTTAATCAAATCTAGACCCGTGTCCCCCCCATCCCTCCACCCCTCCAGAGCTCATGCATTCTGCCAAACATGCTATTCATCTCTTTCTCAGTCTTTCTCAATATTCTCCATGGGGAAGTTGACTGTTTTTAGCAGAAGTTCACTGTTTCAGTCAGTTCTTTGATGCAGTCCTTTCTGTGTGTTTTTTTTCCAGTATGCATCATCCAAACTGCTCGGACAAAACTCAAGGGGAACGGTAATTGGCACTAGCATCCACAGATGAGGGATACCATTCGTCGTTTGTTTTTCTGGGACTGTGTTACTTCACTCAGCATGATGTCCTCTAGCTCCAGCCATTTTCCTGCAAAGCTCGTGATGTCATCTTTCTTTACTGCTGCATAGAATTCCATTGTGTAGATGTACCACATTTTCTCTATCCACTCGTCAGTTGAGGGGCATTTAGGTTGGTTCCAGCTCCTTGCTATTGTGAAGAGAGCTGCAATAAACATGGCCGTGCATGTATTTCTGTGGTGGCGTAAGTCTTGAGGGTACCCACCCCAGTTTCAAAGCCAACTACCAGTCTCCAAAACAATATGATACTGGCTCAAGAATAGAAATATATAATGACACAGAACAGAAAAGTCTAGAAATAAATCCATACTTGGATAACTTTTTCATTTACTTATTTTTAATTTATTTTATGTGTATAAGTGTTTTTCATGCATATATATAAGTGCACCATGTGCCTGCAATACCCATGGGACCAGAAGAAGGCATTAGATCCCCTAGAATTGGAGTCATGGATGGTTATTAGCCACCATGTGAGTGCTAGGAGCCAAACCTGAGTCCTCTCTCTACAAGAGCAGCCAGTGCTGTTAACCACTGAGCCATTTTTCCAGCCCCAACTAATTTATTTTTGACAATGATATCAAGACCGTTGTGGGGGATCAGTCTACTCAACAATGCTAATAGTACAGCTGGATTTTCCACACAAAATGATGAAGTAGACCCCTATCTCATACCATATACAAAAATTAACTCAAAATAGATCAATAACCTCAATATAAAATCTAAAATCATAATTGTCTTATAGGAAAAGAGGTAAATATTTTTTGTCCTTGGGTTTAGAAATGATTCTTAGATATGGTCCCAAAAGCGTGAGCAACAAACATCAATGTTACCTGAAAACAACTGTGTTATTATATTGTAGAATCCCTTAAAAATAAACAAATAACAAAAAGCATGAGCAACAAAAGAAAAAACAGTATAGGAATTCATAACAATTAATTTTTATGTATCTAAGGAGATTACCAAGAAAATAGGAGAAAATATTTGCAAACCAAAACCTGCTAAGAAATTTTCACCCAGAACAAAGAAATCCTACAACTTCAGCTGAACACTGGAAGCTCATACTTATAATCTCAGCCCTTGGAAGGTGGAAGGGAGAGGATTATGAGTTCAAGGCCAGGACCTGGAATTTCAAATCTGCCCCTCCACACAAAAATTCTTACAACCCAATGATAAAAAGATAATCAAATGAGAAAAGAATCTAAACAGGTATTTCTCCATAAAGACAAAGGCCACCAAACACATGAAAAGATGGTAGCCATCATCAGGGAAACATAAAGCAAAACCTTGATCATGCCACTCTACTTCCCAGGATAGCAACAGCTATAATTTACAAAAGAGAAATGATCTTAGTAAAGATGTGGGGAAACTGGACCCTCAGGAACTTCCAGAGGAGACTAAAATGTCACAGTGCAGCTGGGATAGAAAACAGTATGGCAGCTCTACAATTTTTTTGGTCTTTTTCAAGACAGGATCTCCCTCTAGCCCCAGCTGTCCTGGAACTCACTCTGTAGACCAGGCTGGCCTTGAACTCACAAAGATCTGCCTGCCTCTGCCTCCCAAGTGCTAGGATTAAAGGTGTGTGCCACCACACCCAGTCAGCTCTACAAAATATTAAAAACAAAATCACCAACTAATAAAGAAAATTCACTTCTGGGTATATACACAAAAAAAACTGAAAGCAGAGTCCTGAGAAGAGATCTGTATACCCATATCCAAAATAGCAACATTCATTGCAGGTAAAAGGCAGAGGGACCCAAATATCCATCAATAGATGAGTGGGTAAATTCTGGTAACACAGAATATTATTCAGCTTTGGAAAGGAAGGAAATGCTGACACATGCTCTAATAATGGATGAACCTTGAAAACATTCTGTTCTGTGAAATAAACCAGTTATAAAAGAACAAACTGCACGAGGCCCCTACACCAGTCAAATCCATAGAGAGTAAGTTGAGTCATCAGCAACTGAGGATGAGGGAACAAGATCCATTAATGCTACTGGAATAAGGAGAAAGTTATGGAATTGGAGAGCAGTGATGGACATTCAACATCATGAGTGTGATTGATGCTGCTGGATAAACACATAAAAATAATCCATATGGTAATTTTAAGTTTTACTACTTGCTGCAATAAAATATTTATTTTTGAGACAGGGTCTCCCTCTGCCTCCAGTGCATCACCACACCTGGCTTAAAGACAGTTCTTAGCCACCCAGGTCCTCTGCAAGAGCAGTTGGCCCTCTCAACCACTGAACCATCTCTCCAGTCCCAAAGAAAAATTTTTAAAAAGAACTAGGTGCTTGTGCCTGTAGTCTGAACTACTCAGGAGGCTGAGGCAGGAGTATCAGGAATGTGGGTCACCTTGAGCAACATTATCAGACCCCATCTCAAAACACACACCATCTGTGGGTGCTAAGTAATGGGGTAAAGACTGTTTGGAAATGAGATGCTGCCAAGTCTCATGTTACTTGCTTATTCAAAAAGGGAAAAGATACCTTTACCACAGGAAAGTCTGGTTTGTACTACCATAGCCAAGCAACCAAATTTAATGTTAACATTAGCTAGACACCAATAGCTGTGACTAACACAATGCACTGAGAACTCTTGGGCACCTGGCCAGCACCTTGACCCAAATCCAGACACAGGGTAAGGTCAGATAAATGCAAAGCCATCCTACAAATCACACGTGCCTCTTCAGAGATGCCCATGTAATAAACGACCCAACGAGACCCAGGAAACAATCCCATTAGTATGAAGAACCCAGGAGACATAACTACCTGGCAAGGATTTTCTTCAACTGAATGCTGCAATTCTGAAAGAGCTTTGACAGACAGGAGTAGGACAACCAAGAAAACCACCTGTGGCCCACGTACCACACTACAGTGCAGCCACTATCCTGCAGTTATAGGAAATGGTGCTGTGTTAGGTGATGAGATTCCTGTGGAGAATGCACCTCATATGGCAGGTGGGAAAGGCACCCCAGAAATCATTCCAGAATAATGACGGTGGCCACAGATTACAAAAGCTACAGAAAGGAGTGAGGAGAAGGGCTGAGGGCCACTGCTAGAGAGGTCAGGGAAGCAGAGAGAAGCTGGTAGGGGGAGAGCAGGCAGATGCCCACTGAGTCCCAAGACAGTTAAACCCACACACAGAGGAAGTAAGCCAAGATCACAAGAGAAGCCTGGCCTTACTAAGGTGGGCTCAGCACTTCCTTCTCACTGAATATCCATCAAGACGACAGACACAATAACAATCTGAGGGCCACAGCCCATAATAGGAAGAACTCCCTGGAGAATACTCCTCTCTACAGGCATAATCCCTTTATCTAGGCCACCCACAGAACAGTCTCGTCCACACTAACCCTCCTCTACAGTCCAAAGCCCTCACCCCACTCCCCAGACACGTACACCATGGGCACACATGCACACATCACATGTGCACACCCGCACACCACACACATACATACACACAACACACACAGACATACAATGCACTCACATACTTATACCCACACACCACCCTTCCTACTACACACACACACACACACACACACACACATATCCACACACATGAATACTGGCTGGATAATTAAAGCTGAAAACACACTGGTGGGGCCTGGTTTAATGAAGGCACACAAACATTCCTGAGGTAAAAAGCCCACTTACAGTGAGCCAAATTCATCCCAGGGGAACTCTGAGGACACCTCCATTTTCCCTGACTTGTTTGTCACATGAGATTCCCTGCCTCTTCCTTCCAACGGAATGGAGGGCCAACAAGGCCATGTAACACGCTTTGATTTGCTGTGAGAAATGAGATGTAGTTCAACACCACTGTGATTTGTAATGCCATTTACATAATTAAACACACAAGCAAGAGGAGTTACAGAAGAGCTAAAAATAGCAGATGGCTACAGACTGCAGGGGACTCAGGGCGGCATTGATGGGCACTGATGTCCATGGACAGACTGTCAGTCTGCCAGGAGTGTCTTCTGTGTAGTTGGGGCCTCTTAATCAAGACTTTCAACATTCCCCACAGGCATGGAACAGCTGGTGGTGGCCTGCTTCACAGGTGACAAACTGAAGGTTAGCAGCAGGGCTTCACGGAGCTGCTCCAGGGCTAAGCCAGGCCTGAGGGTGAACTCATCTAGCCAGCTTAATCCCAGGAAGCTTGGGCCACACTCAGCTTTCATATTTCCCTAGTGTATAGCACTTGGTCTCTTCTACCTCTTCCTGCTGTCATCCTTCTTGTTTGGAAGGGCCAAGTTACTTTCTAACATTTAGAAATTCACATAGGAGCCAATATCTGCATTTCAGCACCCCTGGGCTCACCCTGAAAGATTCCTCTGCTCAGAGTCCTCAGCACTCCCTGCTCAGTCTCCTTACTCCATCACTGATTGTGTCCCTGGAGTAAATTAAAGGTTTTAACTCAAGTCTTTCTGAAAACTGGCTAGGTTTCCAAACTGCACCACCTTGCAGAGCTGTGACTACTGAGGTGACTATTCAATTTCTTCCTGCACCAATCCTGCTGAAATCTGAGCAGAAATGGGTGGCTAAGTCTCTCTGCAGGAGGGATGGCTGGTGGAGACCAACTGGCTACAAGAAACCCTAACCTCATTATAACCATCTATGTACACCCAGGCACCCTAGCACAAATCAACTGCCATAAGGATGACCAAGAAAAGGCACCCCCAAGCAACAGGTAGCACCTAGAAAGGCAGAACAAGCCCTCCCTGAAAGCCTCTTGCATCTTCTTCCATCATCTATAGATTCACAATGCATCCATCATCTACCCTCTTCATTCATCTGTAGGTCCATCTGTAGCTTCATCATCTAAGACCTCTCTCCTTCAACTGTAGATCTGTAACTCCCCAATTATCATCCACCTCTTTCTTCATCTGAAGACTCATAGTCCCTCCATAATCTCCCACCCTCTTCCTTCATCTGTAGATCTACAGCCCCCACTTGATCTCCATCCTCTTCATTCATCTGTACATCTGCAGCCACTCCCACCACCTCCCACTCTTTCTCCATCTGTAGATGCACAGTCCTCATCATATTTCACCCTTTTCTATCGTCTGTAGACCAAAAGCTACCTGCCCTGTCATCCTCCACTGTCTTTACTTTCTGTGTAGTTTCACAGTGTGCCATCATCTCTCACCTTCTTCCTTCATCCTTAGATCCAAGTCCCCCATGTTTCTTACACCCTCTTTCTTCATATATAGATCTGGAGCCCCACCCGGGTCCATCTCCTACCACCTTTGTTTATCTGTACATCTACATCCATCCTCCCATCATCTCCCACCATCTTTCTTTATCTGTAAATCTGAAACTCCCTCAATCATCTAGCATCTTCCTTCATCTGTATATTCAGAGAACCACACCATCTCCTAACATCTTCCTTCATCTGTAGATTCTCAGCCCTATCACCTCCCATTCTCTTCCATTAACTGTATATCCAGAGTCCCCTCACATACCGCACGTCTTTCTTTTCTTGTAAATTTTTATTGAATTTTTCTGTATTTCAAACAGAACATCTCAATCAATCGTAGTCATCATTACACCTTCTTCCCCACTGGCACCTCCCATAGCCACACCCCTGGAATTCATCTGTGTTAAGGTCTACTATGTTGTGTCTGGAGAAATTCCTCAGTGAAAGTTCATCCACTGGGGTCTAGTGGATCAGCTTTAAGAAGATCAACTCTTCCTTACCCAGCAGTAATCAGCTGCTAATAATTCTTCAACTAAGATTGAGGCCTGCTACCCACTTCCACAATTCTGTGCTGGGGTTTTGTCTGGTTGAGTTTACATAGGTCTTATGCATGCTGATACCATTACTATAGGTTCACATGAGTAAGGTCCCAGGAGCTTATAAGACTCTATTTCCATATGGTCATACACCTCCTCCCAGGTTCTTACAATCTTTCAGCCCCCTCTTCCGCAATGGTCCCTAAGCCCTGCACACCCTGCACACATCTCTTTTCATCTGAAGAACTGCAGTCCTCCCAGTCCATCAGCCACATTCTTCATCTGTAGACCCACAGTACCCCCATTATCTCACACCCTCTAATTCATCTGGAGGAGGTGTGGATCTGCAGCACGCCCTCCATCATCTCTCACCCTCTCCCTTCACTGTAGATCCACAGCACCCACCACCATCTCACACTGTCCTAGTTGCTTTCTATCACTGTGAAAAAAAACACTGACTGAAGCCAATTTGGGAAGGACTATGAAGATACATGGCTCACAGGCTTGCACCCCTTGCCTGTGCTCAGCCTACTTTCCTTTTAAAAAATATTTATTTATTTATTTATTTATTTATTTATTTATACTGAGACGGGGTTTCCTTGTAGCCACAGCTGGCCCGGAGCTCACAGAGATCCACCTGCCTCTGCCTCACAAGTGCTGCGATTAAAGGTGTGCACTATCACATCCAGCTATTTTTATTTTATGTCTACAAGTGTATTGCCTATATGTACGTAAGGGCGCCTGTGTCATGCAATGCCATTGAGGTCAGAGAGGGTGTTGGATTCCCCTGGAAATGGAATTAAGGATGGCTGTTAGCTGCCATGTTGGTGCTAGGAATCACACCTGGGTCCTCTGCAAGAGCAGCTGGTGCTCTTAACCACTGAGCCATCTCTCCAGCCCCTCAGCCTACTTTCTTTTTTTTCTTTTCCTTTTTTTTTTTTACTACAGGGTTTCCCTGTAGCCCCAGCTAGCGTGGAACTCACTATGTAGACCAGGCTGGCCTTGAACTCACAGAGATCCACCTGCCTCTGCCTCCCAAGTGCTAGGATTAAAGGCATGTGCCACCATGCGGCTTCATCAGTGATCTAACACCCTTTCTTCGTAAGTAGATCTGCAGCACCCCAATCCAGTTCATCTCCCACCACTTTCCTTCATCTGCAGAACCATGGCCCTCATTATATCCCACCCTCTTCCTTCATCTGTAGATCCACAGTCCATCCTCTCAATTCCTACACTCTTCTCCTGTAGATCTACAGCCCTTCCATTAACTTCCCCTTCTTCCTTCATTTGTAGATCCTCCATCCCCCTTGAAGTCCCACCCTCTTCCTTCATCTGTAGATTGTCAGTCCCCCCATCTCCACCCTTTTTCATCATCTATTATGCAGGCCTCCATCACCTCCCACTCTCCTATTTCATCTGTAGATCCACTATACCCTGATCAGCTCCCACCCTCTTCCTCCATCAGTACATTGGAGTCCCCCTAAGTCTCCCACCTTCTTTATCTGTTAAGCTGTTGCCCATCATCTCCCACTCTCCTCCTTCATCAGTGGATCTACTACTCCCCTTCAACTCCCACCTTCTTCATCTGTAGATCCACAGCCCATCTCCTTATTTCCCAATCTCTTCACCTACAGATCTGAAGCCCTCCCATCATCTCCAACCTCTTTCCTTCATCTATAGTTCTTCGGCACCCACTCTCTTTCCTTATCTACAGATCTGTAATCACTCCAGTCCACCTGTCACCATCTCCCATCATCTGTAGATTCACAGTCCCCCAGGTCATCTCCCAACACTTTCTTCCATCTGTAGATCTACAGGCCTCTGCTCAACCCAATCATCTTCCACTCTCATCCTTCATCTGTAAAATTAAAGTTCCCCACACTACTCCTATTCTTCCCTCATATGTAGACTCATAATCCCCTCTTCATCTCCTACCCTCTTACTTCATATGTAGATCCACAGTCCATCCCATAATCCCACCACCATTTCCTACCTTCTTCTCTCATGTGTAGATTTAGTCCCCTCACTTCCCATCCTCTTCCTTCGTCTCAGGATCCACAGTCCCTCCCATCATATCCCACTCATTTTCTTCATGTGTAGATCCACAGCATGGCCATAACTTCCCATACTCTTCCATCGTCTATAAATTCAGTCCCAACTATCATTTCCCACCCTCTGTATTCATCATACACCTCTTCATCATCTCCCACTCTCCTGCTTCATCTGTGGATCCAAAGTACTCTCCTTCATCTCCCACCATCTTCATTTATCTGTAGATTAGTAGCCCCTGTCATCTCCCACTTGTTTCCTTCATCTGTAGATCCACAGCCACCATCTTCCCACCTCTTCCCTTATTTGTAGATTCAGTCCCCTCATTTTCCACAATCATCCTTCATCTACAAGTCTACAGTATCCCCATCATCTCCTACCCTCTCTCCATCTGGAGATACACAATTACCTCCTACCCTCCTCTTTCATCAGTAGATCCACAGCCCACCCCTCATTTCCACTTCACTCTTTTCATCTGTAGATCTGCAGCACCCCAGTCCATCTGTCACCCTTTTCCTTCATCTATAGATCTCTAGCCCCATTTCATCTCCTCCCCCTCTCCTTCATCATATATCCACAGTGCCCCCTATTATCTCCTAGCCTACTTATCTGTAGATCATCAACCCCACAACCCATCTCCCACTCTCTTCCTTTATCTCTATATCCACAGCCCTCTGTCATCTCCCAGTCTTTCTTTGTCTATATAGCCATAGTACCTTCTATCATCTCCCATTCATTCTTTTCACACAGCCCCACCACCACTTGCCACCCTCTTTCATCATCTGTAAATACAGTCCCCTCCATTATCGCCCAACTTCTTTCTTCATCCTATGGAGGGTTCCCCTTATCTCCCATTCTCCTCCTTCATCTGTAGACCCAAACTACTCCCCTTCAATACCCACCCTCTTCATCTATAGATCCACAGCCCATCCCCTCATTCCCAATCTCTTCACCTGTAGATCTGAAGCCCTCTCATCATCTCCCACCATTCCTTCATTTGTAGATCTTCAGTGATCCTTCATCTGCCACCCTCTTTTTCATCTGTACATCTGCACATCTGCAGTCCCCTCAGTCCATCCTTACCCTCTTCCATCATTTGTAGATTCACAGTCCCCCAGGTCATCTCCCAACACTCTTCCTTCAACTGGAGATACACAGGCCTTCCCCATCCATCATCTCCCACTCTCATCCTTCATCTGTAGAATCAAAGTGCCCCCACATCTCCTACTCTCATCTCTCATGTGTAGATTCATAATCCCTCTTCATCTCCCACCCTCTTCCTTCATCTGTTATGCAACCCCATCATTTCCCATGCTCCTCCTCCATCGGTGGATCCAAACTACTCCCCTTCAACTCCCCTCCTATTCTGCAGATCCACGGCCCATCCCCTCATTCCCAATCTCTTCCATTGTGGATCTTCAGCTCCCACCATTTTTCTTCATCTGTAGATCTTCAGGCCCTCTTCATCTCACACTCTTTCTTCATCTGTAGGTCTGAAGTCCCCCCAGTCCATCTGTCACCCTCACCCTTCATCTATACATCTGCAGCCCCACCTAATCTTCCACCCTCTCTCCATCTGTAGATCCACAGCCCCCACCCCCATTATCTCCAACTCTATTTAGATCAGCAGCCCTACAGCTCATCTCCCATCCTCTTCCTTCATCCCAGATCTGGAGCACAATCATTTTCTTCACATGTAGATCCACAGCCCCACCAAAATTTCCCATCCTCTTTCCTCATCTGTAAATCCAGTCGCCTCCATTATCCCCCATCCTCCTTCTTAATCTATTATACATGTTGCTCCATCATCTCCCACTCTCTTCTTCATCTGTGGATCCACAGTACCCCCTTTAGCGTTAACCTCCCTTCTTCATCTGCAGATCCATACTGCCTCCCATCATCTCCCATCCTCCTCCTTCATCAGTTCATTTGAATTCCCTCCATAATCTTCCATCCTCTTCCTTCATCTGTAGATCCACAGCCACCCCCACCATATTCCATCCTCTTCTCTCACCTGTAGTTCCATAGACCCCCATCACCTCACCCTCTTTTTTCATCTGGTAAGCAAGACCCCCAACACCTCCCACTCTCCTCCATCTGTAGATCCACAGTGCCCCCATCATCTCCTACCTTCTTCCTTCATCAGTACACTGGTAATCGCCACATAATCTCCCATCTTCTTTTTTCATCTATAGAACCACAGCCACCTCCATTATCATCTTTTTTTTTTATTTTTTCCTCCATTATCTTCTACCCTCTTTCCTCATCTGTAGTTCCACAGGCCCCCGTCATCTCCCACCCTCTTCCTTCATCTGTAGATTGGCAGTCCCCCAGCATCTCTCACCCTCTTCCTTCATCTATAGATTGGCAGTCCCCCAGCATCTCTCACCCTCTTCCCTCATCTGTAGTTCCACAGGCCCTCGTCATCACCCACCCTTTTCCTTCATCTATAGATTGGCAGTCCCCCAGCATCTCCCACCCTCTTCCTTCATCTGTACATTGGCAGACCCCCGTCATCTCACACCCTCTTCCTTCATCTGTAGACTGGCAGTCCCCCATCATCTCCCACCCTCTTCCTTCATCTATAGATTGGCAGTCCCCCAGCATCTCCCACCCTCTTCCTTCATCTATAGATTGGCAGTCCCCCAGCATCTCCCACCCTCTCCCTTCATCTACAGATTGGCAGTCCCCTGTCATCTCCCACCCTCTTCCTTCATCTGTAGATTGGCAGTCCTCTGTCATCTCACACCCTCTTCCTTCATCTGTAGATTGGCAGGCCCTCCATCATCTCCCACCCTCTTCCCTCATCTATAGATTGGCAGTCCCCCATCACCTCCCACCCTCTTCCTTCATCTGTAGATTGGCAGTCCCCCATCACCTCCCACCCTCTTCCTTCATCTGTAGATTGGCAGGCCCCCCATCATCTCCCGCCCTCTTCCTTCATCTGTAGATTGGCAGTCCCCCATCACCTCCCACCCTCTTCCTTCATCTGTAGATTGGCAGTCCCCCATCATCTCCCACCCTCTTCCTTCATCTGTAGATTGGCAGTTCCATGTCATCTCCCACCCTCTTCCTTCATCTGTAGATTGGCAGTCCCACGTCATCTCCCACCCTCTTCCTTCATCTGTAGATTGGCAGTCCCCCCTCCTGTCTTCTCCCACCCTCTTCCTTCATCTGTAGATTGGCAGCACCTCCACCATCTCACACTGTCCTAGTTACTTTCCATTGCTGTGATAAAAACATTGACCAAAACCAACTTGGGAAAGAAAGGGTTCACATGGCTTACAGCTCACAGTCCATCAGAAAGGAAACCCAAGGTAGGAACTCGGGACAGGAATCTGGAACACAGGCCGCAAAGCTATGCCAGTTACTGGCTTGTTCCCATTGCCTGTGTTCAGCCTGCTTTCTTTTTTTAAATACTATTTTTTTTATTTTACATTTATGAGTATATTGCCTGTATGTAAGTAAGGGCACCCATGTTGTGCAATATTGTGCAGGTCCAAAGAGGACATCAGATCCCTTAGAACTGGAGTTACACTTGTTAGCCACCATGTGGGCTCCAGCCTCTCAGCTTGAGCTCTTATACAACCAAGGACTACCTGTTCAGACGTGGCACCACCCACAGTGGTCTGGGTCCTCCCACAACACTCAGTAATCAAGAAAATGCCACATAGGCCAATCCAATGGAGAGAATTTCTCAGCTGTATTTCCCTCTACACAGGTGCATCAAGTTGACAACGACATCCAGGACACACACCCTATTCCTTCATTTGTAGATCCACAGGCCACCCCATCATCTCTCACTATCTCTCCTTCATCTATAGCTCTGCAGCAACACCCCAGTCCAACTCTTACCCTCTCTTCATCTGTATATCCATACCCCCTCATCTCCCAACCTCTCTCCTTTTTCTATAGATCCACAGTCCTCCCTATCATCTCTTACCCTATTCGTATTAGATTTCTAGCCTTCTGGTCAATCTCCCACCCTCTTCCTTTATCTCTGGATTCCCAGACCCCCATTATCTCCTACCATCTTCCTTCAACCTTAGATATCAGTATCCCATCTACTGTAGATCTGCATCTCCAGTAGATCTCCATCAGGAGCTCTGCAGCCCCCAGTCCAGCTTCCACTCCTACTTCATCTACACATTCTCAGCCACCCCCATCATCTCCTACCCTGTTCCTTCATCTGTAGATTCACATCCTCTGCCACCGTCATCTCCCACCCACCATTTCCTTCATCTGTAGATCCACAGTTCACCAGTCAATCTCCCACTGCTCCTGTCTTTTGCCAAGAAAAGCCCTCACTGCTTATCTGAGATCATTCTTGAGAAGATTCTGTAATTCCAAGCAGAAGAAGCCTGGGGTCATAAAGTAGAAATAGTACAAGGTAGTGTGGCATGGGCAGATGAAGCCTTTCCAAGTCCCGTCTTCAGAAATGCTTCCTGGAGCTCTCTGAGCTCTCTGGAGGAGACTGCCTCAGTCAACACCTGATCAAAGCCCTTTCTTTGCTTCAGCTGTCTTTCTAGAGCAGTGTCCTCCCTCTTCCTTTTACTCTCTGCCCCACCATTGCACCACTTCACAGGTATGAGCCTTCTTTCCTGGGTCTTCACACAGCAGTCTCTTTTCTCTTGAGGCAAAGTCCCCAAGTAAAACCTGACATGTTATCAAGGAAAAGATGGATGCGTGCTTGTTTTTTTCATTCTTTCCCATGATAAAGTAGAGGAATGAAGAGGGAGAAATCTGTTAATAGCAGTGACTGACAGGTGCACAAGGACATGACACCTGCTTTCACTAAGGCATGCACACAGCCTGGCAGGCCTAGTCAGGAACATGCCTGCTGCCTGAGTACCAGCTGATTTCCTCTCCCACACTTGCCTTTCCTACACCTAAAACAACAGCAGGAAGCAGAAGGGCTTTGTTCTGTCACACCATGTCCTCAGAGCCCAGGACACAGCAGGGTGTACTGAAGGTACTCAGGAAACAGCTGCTGAATTAACAGGTAAATGAAAGAGCAATTTCTCGCTTGGTCTTCATACCCTGCATGGCTGCTGGATGCTATAAATGAGCAAACTGAGGTTCCTGGGAGGGTAGGGCTTGTGCCAAGGTGGGCCAAAACACTTTTGTTCCAAAGAAGATGTGATTCTGAAAAAATGTGGGAGATGCAAGACCCATTCACCTCATCGGGGTATGGTTCAGAGGAGCCACTCCCTAGCCAGGGGTGAGGAGAAAGGTAAAGTGGGCACTTACTCCCTGAGGTACCAGGTTCTCCAGCAGCTAGTGGCTCTCAGTAAAAAGGACTTAATAATGCTCCTCTTTCTCCTTTTGTATAAACTACTGACTCTCAATAGTGAGCACATTTAAGAGAATCACTTCAGCGACTGTGATCTCCATTTCCTATCCCAACTCCCTTCACCCAGAATCTAATGTATGAGTTGGTTGGTTGAGGTTGGTACCCAAGCCAGAAGCTCTGTCCTGCATTTCAGCTGCTACGTCCACTTGGCTCTCTAATGCCAACACCTAGAAACAGGTCAGTGGCTGCAGTGAAGCTGCATTTCGCAGTCCTGCAAGCACCCACTGTGGGTCCAGGGCACCTGACAGTCAACTGCAAAATGTGAGTGACACTGGCTCTACCTGACACTGTGAGGATCAGATGAGAAAACTGACAAAAGGCAGCAGATCTAGGCCCAGGCATAAGGAATGACTACACACACATGCACACACCTGGACATGCACACACATGTACAATGTGTACACACACACTTATATAGGCACACATACATAAGAACACACATGCATCCACATATTGCATAAGCATGCTCACACACATACACATAGGCACACATGCACACATATGCATGTGCAAACACATGTGCATGCATACATTCATGCATAGGTATGCATACACACACATACAAATGAGCAAACATACACATGTACACACACATAGACACATACACATGCACACAGATGCACACACATACACACACACAGGCCTGCACACACCCAACAGACACACAACACATTCACACATACCTGGGCATTCACAGAAAGAAGGCATCAGTGATGACTTTGTTCCCATTTCCTAAATTTAATGACAACAAACTTTGACACACTGAGCTTAAGAATAAAAGGGGCTACTGGGAGTTTTTATATACTAATGGAATGTTCCATTTTTTTTCAAACCATACAAATACATCTGCATCTAATGAGACAGTTGTGCCTACCTGTCAAGCCTAAATAATCAGGCTGCCAAAAACAGAGCTGCAATGACTCAGATACAGACATGCTACAGAATCCCCGGGAGGATTTCAGGAGCTGTGTGGAAGACACTTCTGGATTTCTGGATGCTGGCTACACAGTACATTTTCAGAAGTGACTGACACTCCAGCAAGCATACCAACCCAGGGCACCAAGCCAGACCCAGGGACTGAAGACATGGGCATTTGTTCAGGTCCTTGAGTCACCTCTCTTCCCATGGGCCTTGCTGCCCTCTGCCAAGGGTGGTAGGATGGATGCTCTGCAATTGTCTGCCTCCTGCCTCTGAGACAGGTCTGCTGCTCACCAGCCAGGGTGGCCTCAGTGGAGAGGTCTGCTTTTCCTTCCTTGAACCTGTGATCCTCCTAGTTTCCAGATGGTACTACCTAGACCTGATTCCCTGCCTCAGCACATACCAGAGAAGGTTCTTTCTGCTTCTCTCTGCACTTTCCCTTCCCCAAGCTTTCCCAGTGTGACAGCTCATTACCTCTATGGGAAGATGCCAGATTCAGGAAGATTGACAGAGTGTTGTTCCTGCTGGTGACCATCTCTCCTGCTACTGGCCAGCTTCTTAACCTGGGACTACTCTGAGGCTCAGATCAAGGTGCCTACCACTTCATCTCCAGGGCTCCTAAGCATGTCCTTCCTGAGAAGGTGGTGAATGTACTCTGAAGTGACTAAAAACAGAATGCATCTGGAGGTGCATTATCCCTAAGAAGACACCAGGGTTCCTAGCAGCAGTTACGCAACCAGAAATCAATCTCTGCAAACCAATTAAGGGCAGCACACAGGATTTTCACTTTGGCAGTGGAACTGTTGAAACAGTATGCTTTGGATAGGAAACATCAGGAAGAATGCTCTTGGACAAGTTTGCCTTCCCACTTCAGTTTGCTGCATGGACAATGGCCAGCACCTTAACAACAACTTTTCCACAAAGGGTGCCAATGGGTATCCTGGCAGGTATAGGAGTGTACACCCTTCAGCTCTTAGCTGAAGAAAAGCAGGGACTAGCCTTGGCTGGCTGCTGGTGTTCTCTCCAGAGGGAATGAATGCTAACTGGGGAGTGTTAGGTTTTTATAACCTAACAGGGAGCATGTGCTCCAAGCATGGTGCAAAGCACCCAAACTGTCACCCTCTACTTTCACATCAACCTGTCTCGGTGTGACATACGGAGACACTAACCCCAGACACACAACTTGTTTCAATAACTCAGACAAGGCTTAGAAGTTCTACCCTCGAATTGTATTGCCAAGAGCTGGGCTGTAACTGCTTGGACACTCTGTGGACTGACACAAGAGGTCCCCTCCTTTCTCCACCCGAATACCAGACACTGCAGAGCAGGGCCACAGTGAGGACAGTCTGCTGTGGACAATGGAGTGTGATCCCTTCTCTCCCTAGAACCTACAACCCACCAGCTCCAAAGCCGTACCTCCCCATAAAGGCTCAAGAGCACAGCCCTTCTTCCCCAGTCTGTGAAGAATGGCAGCCACTACAGCACATCTTAGGACGCCAACTTCCATGGGCGAGGCATGTGTATGTGCCACATACTTGGGACCACTGGCGTACAGGAGCCTGCAAAACAGGAAAAAGAGGCAGAGGCCTCTTTTCATTTCATTTTTTAAGTTTTTTATTTATTATTTTATGTGTATGACTGTACTGTCTGCACGTAGGTTGGTGCACCCGTGTCATGCAATGCTGCGGAAGTCAGAAGAGGGTGTTGGATTCCTGTGGAACTGGAGTTAAAGACGGTTCTTAGCCTCCATGTGGGTGCTTGGAATTGAACCCGGGCCCTTTGCAAGAGCAGTTGGTGCTCTTAACCACTGAGCCATTTGTCTAGCCCCCAGAGGCCTCTCTTTACCCACTAATGCAGAAAAGGCAGCCTGTGAAGGCTCTAGGTAGCTGCCTATGCACCAGAAAGAGAAGGGGAAAGAGAGACCAAGAGAGACAGGGGGATGCTGATCCATACCTGGGAACAGGAAAAGGCTGGAATCATCTCTGTGGAAGCCATCCCCACAGAAGCCTGCTGTGTTTACAATGGAACTCTGCCCTGCTGTGGAGCTGGCAGCAGCCGGAGCTATGTTAGGCATGTGAGTTGCTACAGCATGCTTATGGGATGTCACAGGACAATCTACACTACAATGCCATGTGACTCTACTGGTCAGCCTCTAAGAGGACAGACAGACACAGGTCTCCTGTCATTATACCCAGAAAAATGAGCAGCAGCACCTGCACTAGAAGCTAGCATGAGGTTCCTGAACCGAATAGCTACTCAGCATCAGAGTTCAATCACTGCTACATTAGCTAAGTTCTCTCCATTTTCTTCTCCAGGCCTTGAAAAAATAAACCTCCCTGGCTGCCAAAACTGGCAGTCCATCCGCCCACAAAAAAGGCAGAATCTGCTTGTTTTGCAAAAAGGGAGCCAAGGAAAAGGCACTTGAAGGGTGCCACTAGCTCTGGGAGAAGCAAAGCAAGGAACCCTCTGTTTCCCTCCATCTGTCTGAGAACAAAGTCCCCCAGAGCCACTCTTAACCCCAACCTGAGGTATTTTATTTGAGAAAAGGCAGCAGTGTGACTACCCAGCCTGGGGAGAAGAGTACCTTTGATTAAGAGAGAATGCCCAGCCCATCGCAACGCTCCAGCACTTCTCACCCCCAGCTAATCCCAACTGTTCCTCTATTTTACTGGACTCGAGCCAAGCCATCAGTAACCTTCCGAGTGAGGAGCAGAATAGAGCAAGAAAAGAGGGACCCCTTACCCCTGCCAGCAGCACCAAAGGGGCTAAGAAAACCCCTTTTGGGTCTCCAGGGGCAGCACTGGCCCCCTGAGTTGCAGCAGCCCTAAAGCCACATAACAAAAGGAAAAAAGAAAACAAAAATAAAAGGCTACGAGGGAGGTAGAAGATCTGCTCAGAGAAAAGGCCTCATCCTCTTCAAGACCAGGTTCAGAGTCTAAAGTCAACAGTTAACAGGTCCTCTGAGAAGCACATGGGGAAGGGTTCTAAGCTCTTTTCTGTTGGGGCCTTGTGCCTGCATGCCTGTCCCCCTAGTCAACAAGTGGCCCACGACTGCCACCTAGTGGGCTTTGTTCAACATGCATGGCAGGAAGAGCCCCAAGCCCAGATGGACAAGTCAGGTAGGAGCCCTCTCTGCAGCTCTGGGGCCTCATTCCCAGTGTTCACTGGGATTCTCCCTAGCTATGGCAACAACCAAAACTGTTGATGAAAACAGTTCCCAAGGAAACAGTGTGCTGGATAGCTTTAGTGTCTACTTGACACACCTGGGTTGAGGGAGCCTCAATTGGGGGATTGCCTCCATTGGACTGACCTGTGGCCACATCTGTGGGCCTTGATTGTAGAGTGATGCAAGAGGGCCCAGCCCACTGAAGGTTGTGCAACCTCTAGGCAGGCTGTTCTGTACTGTAGAAGAAAGCAGGCTGAACATGGGCCAGGGGAGCAAGCCAGTAAGCAGTGTTCCTCCATGGCCTGTGCTTCATTCAGCTCCTGCCTCCAGGTTCCTGCTGAGTTCCTACCGTAGGCTCCCTCAGCGATGAGCTATGACCAGAGAGATATAAGCTAAATAAATCCTTTCTTCCCCAAATTGGTATTGGTTAGAGTGATTTTTAGAGCTACTGAAAGCAAACCAGGACAGATAGCGACAGAATGAAAGGAAGAAGTCAGTCACATGCTTCCATCTTCCTCAAGCTTCCATTTTCCCCGCTCTTCCTAAGCATAGACAAGCAAGCAGCCCCCACCTGCA
This sequence comes from Rhizomys pruinosus, assembly GCA_009823505.1. Lineage (NCBI taxonomy): Eukaryota > Metazoa > Chordata > Mammalia > Rodentia > Spalacidae > Rhizomys > Rhizomys pruinosus. Next base: position 2,837,201 of record VZQC01015004.1, read on the forward strand.
GCCTGCCTCACCCAGAGCAGGAAATATGTGAGACTGGCACATCAATTCCAAAGTGCTGACCATGGTGTCCCTACCCAAACACACAGATTCCAGATTCTGGCCACAAATCTGACATGAACTTCATAGAACAGAGAATATTTTATGTGGCCATTGTATAAGTGGCTACTCACATAAGAGGTATCCTTAATTGGCCAGGACAGAGACCTAAGAGGGGTGTGTCTGGCAAAGGCCAGAGGGCTGAAAAAACATGTTCAGGATGGTGGCACAAACTGGCAAGATAAACATGGAGAACTGCCGCTAGCCACATGCTGCTGAATGCAGTCCATACATCCTGTCATAGAACACTCACAACATTCCAGGAACAAGGCTCTATCACCATGCTGTTCACCAGAAGGGACACAAGAAATGTCATGACCTCCTCATGAACACAGAAGGCAGTTTGTCTCCCAAATCCCACCCTAGACCACTGCTCACAACTTCTTCAGTTGCTAGAGATCTAAAGAACTCCCAAATCACTAAAAACTCAGGACAGCTGTGAGCCATGAAAGGAGCAGGATCACACCACTCCACGGATGGAGAGAGAAGAATCGAGGTATGCCAAGCAGGCAAATTCTTACCAGGGGAAAACAACTGTGTTCAAAGGAGTCTGGGAGGGGAACCATCCCCAGAGGCCTTACAGGGCCTGGACAGCAGATAAAAACACACATTCCCTTCCCCCAAGTACTTGTGGTAACTCCAGGGAAGACATTGGGTAAGAAACATGAGAATATACACACACCACACAACCCCCCTGCAAGCCTCTCTCCCATCCTTTCAATCCTCTGGGATCAAGAGGGCTCTGCCGGGGTCAGCACAGAGCACCAACCATCCTTGGACAGCTGTGTCTTTCTAACAAGGGGGCAAAGGCTAGGCCTACAGCAATGTCCCAAGTCCCTGGAGAAATTCTGTAGACTCCTCGTTAGCATGGAAGAACTGTCTGTCCACCTGTTAGAAGAACTTTCCGTCTATGGTGACAGATGGGGCAACTAATGGCCTGGCTTTGACTGGATGGGGAAGTTTAGGCTCCAGGGACACAGAATCTGCGCTGAAGCTGAGAGGGCTACTCACTTATGTGGAGGGCAGAGAGGAAGCTGTGGCATCCACCTGGGGCCTCAGATGCCAGTGGCATCCAGGCTGTCTCAGCTAAGAGGTAGCCTTGCTGAATGAGGGCCAGAGCCTCAGCAGCTGCAGCTCCAGCAGCAAGGCTGCCTGACCCCATCTCAGTCCACATCCTGATCCTACTCCCAAGAGGGAGGCCCCAGCTCTGCAGGACTTCTCTCTATTCTGCCTCATATGCTAGAAAATACTGGCCCTCTGTGAGGTTTGGCCAGGGCAGAACTTTGTACAGATGGCTGTGGAAAAACTGTGTGCTATGCCATGGTCAGCATCTTGACAGAAAATCTTCTGAACAACAGAGACACATGTCTGGGGTCGTGGTAGAAGCCTGAAGGTCAGCCACCCAGAAGATCAACTGATCACTAGAAAGAAACTAGAAAGAGAAAAATCAAAACTAGCTCAATTCAGAGGAATAACCCTGAACCCTCTCTCTTCAGAAACCCCCTCATGAATGGCTGTGTAAAGCTGACAGTATTATGCCTTCTCTAGGGCCACATTACTAGTAAATGTGCAGAACCAAGCACTTACAATAGCAGCAAAACACTCTGTGCATGATTCAAGTGCAGGGTTTGTGAAGAACACAGGCTACTGGGTACCCTCAGCTCCGGGAAGTTGTTATGTTTGGACATGAAGTATTCCCTCCAAAATGGCTCCTGTCATCAAAGCTTGGTCTCTAGCACGTCCATCCATTCACTACGAGGTGACCAGATCATGAAGACTCCAGCCTACTATTGATTAATTTGTTCACGGACTTACAGTTTCATGGTGTTACTAGAAGGACATTAAACTTCTGGAGGTGGGACCTCATTAGGGCCCCTCTTTGGCTGTCTCCACCCCACCCCACCCCACCCCCACCTGCTTCCTGGCTACCATGAGATGAGCAACTTTGCATTGCCACATCTTTACACCATGATGCCCTGCCTCACTACCACTCAAACACAACAAAGTCAGCTATGAACCATGGACTCTGAAACCACAAGCCAAAACATTTCCTCCTTTTAGTTTGTTTCTCCAGGGACTCGAGAGCTTCTGGCTAAACAGTTTAGAGCACTGGATGCTCTTTCAGAGGACCTGGGTTGGGTTTCCAGCACCCACAATGGCAGAACACCACCTGCAACTCTGGTTCTGGGGAACTTGACACTCTCTTCTGGCCTCCTTGGGCACTGCATGTATATGGTGCACTTACATACATATAGGCAAAACATGCACATAAAATTAATTTAAAATTTAAATTGTTTCTCTCAAGCATTTGTGACAGTGATGAAAAAATGGTTAACACAGGGGGCTGGAAAGATGGCCTAGAGGTTAAGAGCACCGACTGCTCTTGCAGAGGACCCGGGTTCGATCCCCAGCACCCACATGGTGGCTGAGAACCGTCTGTAACTCCAATTCCAGGAGAACTCCAGTTCCAGGGGAATCCGAGACCCTCTTCTGACCTCTGCGGCATTGCACGACACAGGTGCACAAACCTACATGCAGACAGTCCATTCACACACATACAAGAATAAATAAAAAAAAAATTTTTTTAAATGGTTAACACAGAGCCCAGCAGCATTTAGAGAAGAGAGGGCCAGAGTTTAGGACAAGATAGATATGACAGTCATGGAGGGTGGCAAGGAGGAAGTGGAAGAGAGGGCAAATGCCCAACTGGCCCCCAACAGCATTCTTCCCTCCTCCTGTAACAGAGCTTCAGCATGTCACCAGCTGGGCAATCCTAGACAGCCTACAAGCTGAGAGGGAACACATGACGGCCATCCAGCCACAGTGTGTCCAGAGCAGTGTACTCACTTCTGCTCCTGCTCTTAGGACAGACTGGCCATGAGCTCACCTGGCCTCTTCCCCAGAGGGTGGAGAGGCAGGGAGACTGGAGCAACCATTTAAGGCCATAGTTGCTGAGGCCAGCAGTCCCTATTAGCCTGGACCACCAACCTACAAGAGAAAGAAGCAGCTTCTTTCTTTCTTATGTCACTGTGCCTGTAGGCTCTCAGTCACCTGTCTAGTCGGCTCTGCCCCAGACCATCACTGTCCCTATGTTAGTCATGACAACTTCTCCCTGGGACTCCTGAGGGGCTTCCCATCAACATCTGCTCCTTGGGCCCACACCTGAGCCATCCTCCACTTGACAAAAATGTATCATAAGTTTCCTATTGCATCTCAGACTCTGACTTCCACTGTGCTGAGGGCACTGCTTATTCAAAGTCCCTTCACATTACCATTCTCCCCTACACCTGTGCCACCAGACTCTTGAACACACTCTCCTTTGACCCTGACTTCCGTGCTGCATGCAGTGCTGCATGCATTGCTGCTGCTTCCCCTTCTCATTCTTTCTCCTCTTCCTCATTGCTCTTTTCTTCTCCTCTTTCCCTTTTCCCTTTCTTTCCTCTTACTGCCTCTTTTTCCTCACCCCCTAGAGCTTGACCTAAATGTCAGTTCCTCAGAGAAGACTTTGCTGCTAAACCAGGTCCTCCTGCTGCTCTCTCTACATATTCTCTTTACCATCAAGGCTCCTAACTACCCTAAGGAACAAGGTCCAGGTATGGAGGAAGCACCTGGCTGGTTTACCCAAAGTTGAAGTCCTGTGTGGCAAGCCTAGAGAAACTGCTCAGGGTGACACACAGTCTCAGAGTAGATCCTAACATAAACCCGTCAGGGAGGAAAAATGCATGAGACGAGGAGATGCTATAGGTTTCGGGGAAAGCCAGGAGGAAGTCAATGGGACAAGGAAGAAAGGAAAGAAGTTTCTGATTTAAGATGCAGCCCAGAAGAAAAAAGCCCCTTGGCAGTAAGATTGAGCCAAGGATCTGGAAAGGCAAGGCCTTCTCTTTGTGGCCACTTTTGTTGAGAGCCGTCATCCTATTATCTTCTATCACAGTGGGAACAGGTGAGTAGAGCTGTCCCAGAGTCCTCAGCAGTCTTGCAGACACACACATACAAGGCCGGCCAGCTCTCATGCAGCATACCAAGCCCTAGATCTGAGGGAGTCCTTCACCAGGGGCTTGAACTCTGATCAGAAGGGCTGGGCACACTAACAGTTCTTGACGAGGAACAGAAGGCAGGCCAACGGGGAGAAGGCAAAGGGCTCCAAAGGCTGCGTGTGGCTGGGAAGGGAAGCAGCCTGTGGGCCCAGGAGCACTGTGCACAGCTGGGAAGGCAGAGACCAGGGCAAGGACTCTGGGCCAAACACTTCAGACAGGGTACAGGATTCCCTGCCATTCCAGGTCACCTCTTGGGGCCATCCCAGGGCCACTGTCTTTGAGGCCGCCAAGGCCCTGGGCTGCAGAGTATGTTCCAGCAGCAGTGGATTAAACAAAACTCCTGAGGCGGCAAAGCCCTCTCTCCTGAGGGAGGATTAAGGAGGCACAGTGGAGAATAAAGGGCAAAGAAAGGAAGGAAGAGAGCCTGCCACATCCCAGCTGTCAAGTTAACAGTCTCACTCATTTTTCATCAAAAACCTCTTCGGCAGAGGTTAAGCACACAATAGGCCATCGAGAGTGCTGGCCTGATGCTGCTGCTTGAAATTCTGCCCATGTACTGCGCTGATGTATTTCTATTAATGTCCAGTGTGTGTCAGCGCGAAGATAAGGTGCCGACATCATGTCCGACCAGTCAGCTAGAGAATGGGGCCTGTGTTCAACACTGCCTGACACTGGGAGCCCAGAGCAGAGGACCCAGCTCCTCCTACCCTATGCACTCTGGCATTGGCTGCTGTCACCACAGGGTGGTGGTGTAGAGGGAAGCAGCCGGGCAACCCTACCACATATCCCAGCAACAGAAGAGCAGAAAGCAGTGCCTCTAAGGGTGCTACATCAGGAGGGAAGGGAAGTGGGCAGGAACAAGGAGACCCAGCAACAGAAGTGAGGAGGAAGGCTGAGTGGACAAGACATCACCACAGTAACTCACACGCGACCACCTGTACTAATAGGGCTTCTCAGTCTCATGGGATTAGAGTTTTGTTACTTGGCATGTTCCACATAAGGGGCTTGCTCTCCTCAACACTTTCCACTCTCCCTCAAGCCCCAACAAGGGCACAGCAGCAGAATAGCCAGTAAATCCTGCTGAGAGGTGGCATGGGCAGGGGGACTGCCAAGAGCATGGGGCACACAACTGTAGGCAATGGTGCAGACGAGGCCAGGGAACAGAAGCCCCCAGGCCCTCCTTCTTTTTTTTTAAAGTTTCTTTTTTTTATTAATTTTTATTTATTTCTGTATGTGTATGAATGTACTGTCTGCATGCAAGTATGTGCACCCGTGTCGTGCAATGCCGCGGAGGTCAGAAGAGGTTCTCGGATTCCCCTGGAACTGGAGTTCTCCTGGAATTGGAGTTTCAGACGGTTTTCAGGCCCTCCTTCTTTAGTCATGCTTGGGTATAAGGCTAACAAAACCCCTAGTGTCCACACAGACGCAACCAGGAACAGCAACCTAGATGCTGTGCTTCTTCTTCAAGTGCGAATTAGCTTCAGAATAGGAAGAGAACAGAGTAGGCTCTAGGAGAAAATGGAACCTAGGGAAGAGGGACAGGGTGGGCTCTGGAAGAAAACAGGAACAGAGGGACAGGGTGAAAAACAGGGAGACACGCTAGCCTCTCCAAAGCAGCACTCACTCTGCCCTCAGTAGCATTCTAGGACTGTCCCTTCTTTGCTATGATGGGACAACATGACCCAGTTGGACCCTACAGTCTCGGTAAGTCACCTACAGGGCTTCTCTGTTTTTTGGGAGCTGGGTATCAAGTTAAGAATTCACTGGCCACTTTCTGCTTGCCAGAGCATACTGGATGCTCTTCCTGCACCGTTGTAATGGGGCATCTTGCCGACTCCAGGAGATATGTGCCATGTGCCTGAGAGGAAGCTGATGCTCACAGCTGATGCTTAGAGGAGGCTGAATAGCATGTGGAAAAGGTCACAGCAACAGCATCTACAGTCTTGGGCCTAGAGTCCAGAGCTCCTTCTAAGCTGCCACACTGTAGAAGGTGGAAGGTGGTCTTGCCAGCCTACTTCTTTAATAACATAACTCTGATGATTTTGTGTCAGAAAGGTATATGCCCAGCTAAAATGACTCAACATCCCAGCCCTTCTTTTAGCCAGGGGTGTTCATGTAACACAATTCTGCCAAAGAAAGTCCTAAGAAGGGTTCTTTCAACATAAAAATAATAAAATTTTCACTTTTTTTCTGAATTAGAGAATGAGGTAATGGCTAGAAGCACAGTAACACTCTGTACCCATGAGGAAAGGTACACTGAGGATAAGAAAGACACTAGATCCCTACTGACTATGGCACTAAGCTACCATACCTGCAGAACTATCCCTGTGGCTATTTCACGTGTGAGATAAATGACCCCACTCTTCAATCCATAGTAATTAGTACACATATTGGTCTGTCCATAAGCACCTACTTTGTGGCCCAGATATGAGATGGGGTATGGCTCAATCACTGAATAGACAAAAAGACACATGAGAGAATCTGTGACTTTAATGTCCACACTTGATGAGTCAGTTAAATAACCTTTTTTTTTTTTTTTCTAATTCTTTACCTCACCAGTAGACAGCATCTTCCCAAGGGACAAACAATCTGCTTATGTGATGAGAAGGCAAGGGCAAAATGGGGCTCTGCAAAGGCATCAAGAACCAATCATATGAACACTCAGTCCCAGACCCAGCCTTCTTTTCCCAGCTCCCAGCCTCTCAGAGGCAGCAGAGGTGGGCAGGCACTGGTCCACATACCAAGCATGAAGAAAAGCACACAGGCCATCAAGATAATATAGGCAGTGAAACATGGGGGTGGCAACACCTCCACCACAGGGAGAGGACAGGCTGGTGGATGCTGGGGCAGAGGCTGCCTAGCACGGCCATCTCTGTCTACCTATGTCCCCACTACCAGCACACATCATTTGACACAGCCATGGAGGGGCTCCCAGATGTTTCTCAAGTTTAGGCTTATATATGACACCAAGCCCAGGGTGCCAGCCAGCCATGAGCCTTTCACAAGTTAGGATGAGATGGAAAGTCAGGAGGGTGTTTCCTGCCACTCTGATACCTCCACCAGCCAGCAGTCAGCAGCTGGGGACTCACTGGGCACAGAGGCCAAGGGGCTGGATAGGGCTCCCAGCCTGATCCTCAAGAGGCTAAAGAGAAAATATTTCCTTCGCAGTTTTTTCCAGGTCCCAGACTCAGCTGTCAGGCTGCTTGCTGGTCCCTGGTGCTAACAGACATTTTTGTAGACATGCGATCTGCTAATTAGAAGTAATGATACCAGAAATGGAACCGCAATCAGCCACTTGCCTAACAAAGTTCGCAGCTAATGAGGACTTGCTGCTTCCATGGGCATGTGGTGGAAGATACTAAGCTTCCCTCACAGACAGCTCTGTGAGGCACCCGGAGCCCCATGATGGGGGGGTGATGGGGCCAAGCTGGAAGTATACCAAAAGTTCCTGGTTTTTCATCTAAGAGTACTTGATGCACATCTTACACTACCCAGAAATGGGGGCTTCCCCTGACTTGAGCCTGTGCAGTCCACAGAGCAACAGCTTCTACAAACAAGTCCTCAAGGTCCCAGCTTCCTCCCAGAGAGACCACTATTCACTTCCATCTTGCTCAGTTAGCACTCTCAGGCCATCTTGTCCAGACTAATCCCTACCCTTGCACGTCCCTGCAACCCCACCTACCTATCCTCTCTCTACAGCTCCTTGGCTCTTACCAAGGGACACTAGTTGCCTGGTGGCCACTAAAGGAAAAGCTGGACTTCCTTGTGGCACAGACACCCTCAAAGTACACCTAATGGGAAGAAGAAACATCCTTCTGGAAGCACTGAGACCTCCTACTGCCTAGGGACACAACCCAGTGACCTAGCAGTAACAGTCATACCTTGTGGGCCCCAGAAAGCCTTTCAAAGACTCCATTTTGGTCTGCCACTAGCTTCCCACAAGCTAGAGCTTCAGCTGCTGCTCAGAGTTCAGGGGTGGCCATGGGATCAGCTATATCTATCACCTCCAGACTCCAGCAAGTTTCTAGTTGCATCTCCTACAAACCTGGGATGAGAATGCCTCATCCCCTCCTCCAGGGACAGCTGACCCTCTTCCTGAGCTACCCTGGGCAGGGGAAAGGACACCAGTCTGTGCTGTTCTTTTGCCTATGTCCAGCATCAATAAAAATCATAATGTGCAGAAACCTAAAGGAAATGAAGCTCATTATCAAGAAAGGAAGCAGCCAATAGAACTGTTTAGTGGAAAGTATAGGAGGCCATTGTTTTGAACTAAGCTCCAGCACAGATCACACTAAAAAATCAAAATGGAGTCACTCATGCTAAAGCTCCCCACCACTAACCTGAAACTAAGCTGCTTATCCAACCTCTCCAGAAATCAGGATTAGAAAGAAAACAGGCAATCTTGCATACAGGCAGGTGAACTGGCCTGATCAGGAAGCTCCCCTATCTCAATCTTTACACAAAAACCCCTTCAAGCTAACTAGTCACCTAGGTTCTAGTGTCCTCCTGTCTCCTCAGGTTACAAGGAGCTGCCACCATGCTACTTTCTGAGCTTGGTTCTACTGTCTTTAGCGAGTCTTTCTATAAAGTCAGCCCCTCTGTTCAGCCACAGGATGCTGGTTCCACATTATGAAATGAAGTCTTCCCCACTTCGAGAACTGAAAATGAAGCCAATTGAGATTTTTAAACCAGAGTATTAGAATTTGGTCCACTGACAGAACCAAACTCAAAGGTGAACAAGATTTAGGAATGTCAGAGTCTTCTGGACAGCTGACCTACGTATTCAGAGGATCCACACAAAAAAGGTGGGTAAAGGTGGGGATTTTCAGCACTGTATAAAATGGCAAAAGAGAAACAAATTAGAAGTTAAAAGAGATGTCTGGGGCTTTTCCTGCAGAGCCTGCTACACTATCTCCAGAAAAACCCTCACTTCACAGATCAGAAGACTAGAGGGCTAGCTAATTGGTTAAAAGTGCTTACTGCCCTATTATAAGGACTGGAGCTCAGATCCCAGACCCACATCAAGTGGCTCACAAATGCTTATAACTCCAGCTCCAAGGGATCTGATGCCCTCTTCTGACCTCTGCAGGTACCTACAACGACATGTGTTTGTACACACATGCACACACATGCACACACACAAATACTAATACTAAAAATAATATCAACAAAAAAAGATCAGAAGACTGGGGCTCAGATGCCACCTGACATGAAACCCATCCACTAAGAAGCTGAAGCTGCTTCAGAGCCGCAGCTTCCTGAATCACTAGGTGCTCAGGGAGACTTACAGAACTGAAATCCCAGCCGGATGTGGTGGCTCATATCACATCAGCACTCGAGAGGCTGAGGCAGGAAGAGTGTCACAAATTTGAAGTCAGACTGGGCTACATAGTAAATAAATCCCAAGGACCCTGTCTTCAAAAGAAGGGAAAAAAAAATCCCTATCAGTGAACACTGTTACCAGGAGTCTTTCTGCACAGCAGTCAAATCCAGCATACAGGTTATTTCATCCTGGCCTCTGAACCAGGAATGGCCTTCACATTTTTTCAGGGTTATAAACACAGCAAAAAAAACATGTGCAGAAATTGTGTGTGGTCTGTAAAGCCTCAAGTGTTTACTATTTGGATCTTTACAGAAAAAAAAAAAAACAAAAAAAAGAAAAGAAGCCTCTGATATAATCTAAAGACTAAGCTCAGCGGATAGCATCCATAAAAAAGGTTTAAGGAAGCAAAGAAAGGAATGTCATGTCTGTTTTAAAAGTTTATGCTAGCTGGGCGTGGTGATGCATTCCTTTAATCCTAGCACTTGGGAGGCAGAGGCAGGTGGATCTCTGTGAGTTCAAGGCCAGCCTGGTCTACAGAGCAAGTTCCAGGACAGCTGGGGCTACAGGGAGACCCTGTCTCAAAAAGACCAAATAAATAAATAAACAAATAAAAGTTTATGCTTTTTACCAGGCATATGGGTGCCAGCAATGCAGACCCTGGTGTGAACTCAGGATCACTGTCTGTGGGTGAAATTGGAGGAGGCTTAGCAACGAGGCCACCAGAATGCCTTAGCTGATGCCAAGTCTCAACTTCATGACCCAAAGCCCAAGTTCCTGGTTCAGGAACAGTCTTCCTGGTTCCCGGCAAATGAGGCCTCAAGTCTATAAGTCTCTGGCTAAGATTCAAATAAGCACTTTTGTAGTTGACTTAAAAAACTGTATTAGATATTTATTTATTATTTATTCTGTGTGTGTGTTTATGTGTGTCTGTGTCTGTGAGTGTCACACACATTTCGAGGTATTCAAGTGGCAGTCAGAAGACAACTTGTAGGCGTCACCTCTCTCTTTCTACCATGCAAGTCCCAGGAATTGAACTCAGACGGTCCGGCTTGGAAGCAAGTGCCTTTACCCACTGAGCCATCTCACTGGCCCCACTCCCTTTTTTGAGGCAGGCTTTGCTACATAACTTTGGTGGGCCAGGAGTTTACAATGTAGCCCAAAGTGGCCTTGAACATGACAATCCTCCTGCCTCGGCCCTTCTGAAAGCTGGAACTACAGATGTAGGCCACCATGACAGGCTCTGATTTGGGTTTTTTATTTTGAAAAAGTCAGAGCTTTGCATGGCTATCCATCTAGAGAAAGCTGAGACAGGCTACCCACCCTTGGCAACAGGCATAATGAGACCTCAAGGTAAAGTTGGGCAGTGCCCTCCCAGACTTGCTGTCTGCCCACCGTCTGTCTCCACTGCACTTCGGAGACCAGAGTGACCGGGCCACAGTCCTTATCCTCTAAGAATTTCTCACCTGAGGAGCAATACTACAAAAACAAGGGAAGGGAATGCTAGGAGACTACAGAAAACCTTCACATCACTAACTTTACAAATTGCAACTCAGAGCCTTTCAACTCACAAGCTAGAGGTTCACACAGCTCAGGCAGCAGCTTCTGGAAACATCCAAGCAATGTAGGGACTGTGACAACAACCAAAAGCCACCTCTGTCTGGGAAACAGGCATGGCAGCCACTCTTTAGCAGAACTTGTCAGCTTAGACTGGCCACATTTAAGTGGCTCACTGACTCAAAACTCCAGACCCCACATCTGGATTTACCATTGTGCACTCCCAGAGTTGGTGCTAAGCAGGAGAGCTCTCTCCTTGTGACTCTTATGAGGACAAAATCCTTCCCAGTTCTTTCACCGTCTGGAATGTCACTTTGTGCTGACTTCTATGGTTTCCCTACTGTCAATCCTGAGTGTGTTGAACTCTCCTAATAAACACATCTGCTCAAGAGGCGGAGCAGTATCCCATTTATTTCCATCTATCAATAAATTAACACAGTGCCTAACATATTATATGCTCACAGTGTACATATACATGGATTTCTCACTGAAAAAGAAAAGAAACAAAGGTTTTTGCTTTCTTTCAGGTGCATTGCAATCTCAAATACCTATTAATCCCTGTCAAGAAAGCAACAACCAAAACTGTATATCTCACTCTACAAGGCATTTACTTTTCCATTTATTGGACTGTTAGTCTACACCTCAGAACAGAAGATGTGGGTACCCAAACCACCTCAGTCTCTCTTATTTCCACCCAGAATGTGTGGCTGGACTCCAGATCTCCTCCTTGATTCAGAGGGAATCTCAGCTCACACGGGCTCCAGACACTCATGGTCTTTGCCCAAAACAGACCTGGGATGGACAAGGCTGTGAGAGATAGGCAGCAAGAGGCAGGCATGGCATGCAGAACAGCTCATTACTGCTATACTAGATGGGAAATGTTAACACTTCTGTCATCAGAAGCAAGTTATAAAAATTATTACCTTTCCTTCTCATTAGTTTTATGAACTTTTCCCAATAATGAGCTGAATCATTCACTCATGCAGAAGAGGATTAAAAATCAATACCATAAAAGTCAGAGGCAAACAGAAGGCAGAAGAGCACATCAAATGCCAAACAGCCATCAGCACACCCAGATGAGACTGTGGGTCTGAGGGTGTGGGACTTGGGGACACTGAATCATAGAGGCACTAAGGCGACACAGCAGCCAGAACACTTCAACAGCCACCATCTGTGCCTCAAGTAGATCTCCTCCCAGGTCAAGACAGATGTGTTACGACCCAAACACCTCCAGACTACCAGGCCCAGAAGGCTGCCAACCACCAGCCTCTTTGAGTGCTTGTATGCAAAAGGCGTATGTGCTGGATAGCTAGGGTTGTCAACTTGACACACCTAGAGAGAACCTCAACTGAGCCTCCATGGGCTTGGCCTGTGGCCATGTCTGTGAAGCATTGTCTTCATTTCTAAATGATGTGGGAGGGCCCAGCCAATTGTAGGCAGTGCCACCTCCATGGAGGTGGTCCTAGGTTGCATAAGAAGGAAAGCTGAGTTAGGGCATGGGGAGCAAGCCAGAAGCAATGTTCCTCCATGGTCTCTGCTTCAGTTCCTGCCTCCAGGTTCCTGCCCTGCTTGAGTTCTTCCCATGGCTTTCCTCAAGGATAAATGTGATAGGAATATATAAGCTAAATAAACCCTTTCCTCCCCAAGTTGGTTTTGGTCAGTGTTTTATCACAGCAACAGAAAAGCAAACCAAGACAGTGTAAAAGGGCTTAGATCGGGGGGAAAATATCATACTTCCTTCAGGTTTTCTCTACCTTTTTCTCTCATTTAAATGCTCCATAGCTAGAATTTCTCTACTAAAAGTACTTGCCAATCCTACCCATCCAAAGAATGCCACTTCCTTTACAAGTGATGGCAACAGCATCTAGCCAATACTTTAGCTGCTGACATACAACAGTGACTAGGTTCCCTTCTGCATGTGGCTGCAGGCAGCCAGAACCACCTGTTGTGGCCCCTCCTACAAGGAGATGCACCAATGCTGCAGCATCTCCTACACGAGGTGTGGAAGTGTGCCTGCTGCAGCATCCCCTACACGAGGTGTGGAAGTGTGCCTGCTGCAGCATCTCCTACACGAGGTGTGGAAGTGTGCCTGCTGCAGCATCTCCTACACGAGGTGTGGAAGTGTGCCTGCTGCAGCATCTCCTACACGAGATGTGGAAGTGTGCCTGCTGCAGCATCTCCTACACAGGTGTGGAAGTGTGCCTGCTGCAGCATCTCCTACACAAGGTGTGGAAGTGTACCTGCTGCAGAGTCTCCTGCACGAGGTGTGGTGTGCCTGCTGTAGCACCACCTAACAGAAACCATCTACAGTGAACTTAAGCAAAGAAGAATGGACAAGTAGCTATCAGAGGATGAAGTAATCTTCAAGAAGGCAGGAGGACCAGACAAAAAGGAAGGGTACCCTGAAGAGTTAAGGGAAAGCACAAGATATAACCCACCCTAAAAGATATATAAGCATGAGGGGCCTGCACAGACTGCCTAAGCTGCAATGAGTAACTATTGCTCTGGCTCCCACCTTCCCTTGTACTCAGTCCAAATTGATGTATCTGGGGAGGGGCTATCCCTGGCTGAACATGGGACATGTGTCCAGACCTACCTCTTCTAGAAGAAGGTGGGCACTGGAATTATAATCTGAGGCTACAGATGGCTGGAAACAGGAAATCTCTCAAAAGAAAACCAGACACTAGTTATAAGGAAAAAAGGATGCTGTGCAACCAAAAATGGGAATGCATAGGAAAGTGGGTAAAATATTTCCAGCAGGAAGGGGCTTGCTCCACTGTCCCCTCAAAGCTCTGAGTTACAGGGAGCACTATTCATCTAGACATTGGGAGAGTCAAACAAGTACATACTTTCTTTATTCTAAAGTCCCACTTCACTAAAAAAGCAAACAAACAAAAAGCCCTACATACGTGCAGAAAGGGCAGCGAAGTTCCCTCCTCCTTCACCAGCACAGTTCTTACCCTAGGACACTTAGGAGAAATTGGGCCCAGCTTCTTCTTGGCATGTGGAAAAAAGGGAGCCCGAGAAGCTCATTTGACTGTAATTAACCTTCCAGGTGAGAATGAAGTGATGGTACACCTGCAGGCTGTGATGCTCTACTTCCAGAGGACTGTCTCAGGTAAGGCAATGATCCTGCCCTGCTTAGTCCACATCATAACCTATGTCTCCAGGAACGGAGCCCTTTGTACTGGCTGTCAGGCTGCCTACCATTGGGTGACAACCTATCTCTACAGAGACTAAGGTTGGAAACCTCCCTAACCAAGTCCCGAACAGTTTCTCAATGTTATCACCTGACTCCTTGTCAAGAAACCAAGGAGTTCTAAAAGCACAGGTCCTTATGACTATTAAGAATTCTCCACTGTTTCAGTAGCGTGGAGAGCCACCTTGTGAGTTAGTGCCTCTATAACAACTTTCTATAATCTGGCTTCAGACCTTGTTCTCTCCTTGCATCCCACCTCCTGTCTCAACTGCTTCATTGGCCTGGTGGCTACACATCTTCCAGAGTGAGGGAAAATGCTGTTTCTGGTCTCCCAGCAGCTCACAGCATCACCAAACAATTCACCTTTGCCTCTCAACACTTATGGAATCAGTCTGACCTTCTTCAAAGTTCTTGAGTTAAGTCTTTCTCCCCCAGACTAAAAATTTCCTGAGGCCTAGGACCGCAAAGGTTTGCATTTCCCAGAGCATTCTGCATGTGCCTACTGCATGGTTTAAACACCTATGTGATTATCAGAACAGCTAGCATACCTTTCTTCCCATCTCATCCCAAAGTGGCAATCTCACCCAGACTTCTCTGTACCTTCCTGCGTGCATAGGCTATTGACCTAATGCAGGCAGACACCCCTGGTCTCAAAGCCCATGGCCTCCAAAGCAAATGTCAACATATGCTGCCCACAGCCATACCACCTCCACCTGCCATCAGCCCTGATGCTGTCTGTTCCCAACTTTGACTAAGAAAGAGCCCTAGCTGTAGGCAGTGGAGTCTCCATGGTCCCTCTGGGGATAAATGATTTACCCAAAGTACCTAGTAAAATTCAGGGCAATGGAATGGAAGAGGAGTGCTTCTGGGGGGCTCTGGACAGCAGTCCTTGCTAACAGAGACAGACAACTACTGCACAGTTGTGGCTACGAGGAAGTAGCAGCTATTACAGAACTGTGGGAACAGTCAGCCTGAATGAGACTGGCTCACAGGGGACAGGACATGGGAGGGAGGAGCACTGGGTCTATGATAATGCCTGCAAGTGCTGAACTGCTCTACTCTGGGGGCACTCCTAGACTCTTCATGTTGCGAAATAAACTCTGCATGTAAGCAGAAAGAATCCTGACTAATAGCTCCAATCAATTAAATGTATTAATAACAGTAACAGCAGTCATAGAACATTTTCATGATTTGCCATCATGTGATAAGCCTATTATTCCTGATCTCTGGGGCAATCCTGCATGTGAGCATCATGATTCTCTACCAAGGCTCAGTGTATCAAAGCTGAAAGGCAAAGCTAGGATTTGTCCCTAGGCTTCCAGGTTGTGAAAATGATCCACTTGGTGTTAAATGCTATATCCCCAAAACCCTCTTGGCACACATGGCACTGCAGCCCTTATACCTGTGGTATCTGAAGTGAATGAGACTGTCAAACCCTATGGCTCTAGAGGCCTGAAGCCACAGAAGTGGACTGTGCTGAGGTGGTATGGCAAATCGCTGAGTTAAAACCTGAAGAACCTAAGATCTCAGGGCCTGGAAGGCACTCTTTCCCCAGAGGCACAACTTATATAACCAGTGAGACAACTTGAGCCCCAGGGCCTAGAAAGACCAGGGTCCAGGGCCAGACTGCTGGCATCTACTGCTCTACAATCTGGCAGACTGGCCAATCAGGAAGATGCACTCACCAGCCATGCTGACTGCCGTTGCTCACGGCTGGAGCTGCCCAGCTTCTTAGGCAGTGAGGCCTTCAAGTGCTTCTCAGCTGCCTCTTTCTCCTTTTTCGCCACTTGGACCAGCTCATCCTGGACTGCAGCCTGCTCCTGTTGGAACCTAGGCCAGGAGAGCAACAGGGAGAAGCAGATGCACAAGGCATGACTGGCACAACAAGGGTATGGAAGGCCAAGGCCTGCTCATTCACCTCACCTGACTAGGCAGGGCTATGACTTGCGGGCCACCAGAAACTTTGAGCTAGCCCTCAGCTACCCAGAAGGGAAGGCTAGGAAACAGGAGCCCATTCTCCCACGACTAGGGCAAGCTTCAGTTACAGCACCTACATGACACTTAGGACATTAAAGACCAGGAACAGAAGAGCTGGCCACAGGCAAGGAATCAGGCAGCTCCTGCCAAAGGGAGACTGTCAGGGCACAGCTGAACCCCTTCAAATGGGTGGGCAGGCTGGGCAACCCCTTCTTGCCTGTACCAAGAGCCTAGAGTTTGGAGACAGCAGCTGTCCTTGGTTTTGGACACCCACGTCTTCGCCCTGAGTGCACTCCTACTCCTACCCTGCCTAGTTTGTCCTAGTAGAAAAAATTAGTACTAAAATGTTCTCAGCAGTATTTATTACAATCCAACAATCAAGGTCAAGTTAAAGAAAATATAGCACAATCCTACAATTCTGTATCAAAGTAATAGTGGAAAATATACTCTTTGACTTATGTATAGGTTGAATCTAAAAAGTGAGAACAGGAGATGGCTCAGCAGTTAAGAGTACTGGCTGTTCTTGCAGAAGACCTTGGTTTGAATCCCAACACCCAGAGGGCAGCTAACAACTATCTGTAACTCCAGTTCCATGGGATCTGATGCCCTCTTCTGACCTCTTCAGGGATTGCACGACACAGGTGCGCTTATATCTACATCCCAGCAAAACACACAAACATATAAATTAAAAAAAATAATTTTCTTTAAGTGAGAACAAATAATCTGATGAGCAATAAGCATCTTAAAAAGCAGATATAACTGATAGGAAGCAGATTTATAATAGTGAAAATACCAAAGTATGATACTGTGTATGATGTTAAAATACCCCAATGGAAAGAAAGAATATGGAAGAGATACCCCAAAATGTCCACAGCAGTCTCACTGAGATGAGTCTATGAGAGATTTATTTTCATTTTATGTGTTTTCTAGGCCTTTCATTAGCATGTATACTTTAATTTGTTTTTAAAAGTACCAAGGAAGCTGGGTGTGGTGGTGTACTCCTTTAATCCCAGCACTTGGGAGGCAGAGACAAGCAGATCTGTGTGAGACCAAGGCCAGCCTGTTCTACACAGAGTTCCAGGCCAACTGGGGCTATAAGGAGACCCGCGTAGGGGGTAGGTAGTCATCCCCGAAGAGACCTTTGGGATTTGGAAGAGTAACTTTTGAGAACTTGGGACTTTACAGGGCTGCCCTGCTGGAGGGCAACCCCTAGCCATTGCTGACACTGGGTCCATGGGCTAAGTCTTAGCTCTGGTACCACAAAGAGGCCATTTCATAAAAGATGATGAGGAAGTAAGGACTGCAGAGAGCAGCCTGTCACCATCCTGTGTGCCTTACTTACTCCTGACAATGTCCTACTGAGGACATCATTTTCTTACCCCTTCTTAGATGCAGTGATTTCTAAAAGTGACAGCTAGTAGGTCACAGAATAAGAATGCCTGCCTGGGTACCAGGGGCCACTGTGCCCTAACCACTTTCCTACATATCCTTGGGGGAGAGAAAAGAGCTCTGCTTCAGAGATAGGTTGGGCTCTCAGGACTGTGGTCTGTGCTGACAGGAAGTCCCTCAGATAGAACTGGGCAGGCTCCACTTCCCCCAATCCCTCTAGAGACCTGCCTTCTCAGTCCTAAGTTTTAACAATGGAATTTTAAGAACCCATCTTTGGTAACCAAGTCCCCATATCCTTTTTAGTATCTTGACCATAAAACCAGGACGAAGGCCACCATATAGCTGTTTTACAAAACAAGTGAAATAAAGTATGAGGCAAGTCTTCCAGGGCCCCAGATATGAGAAGGCACCCAGAGGAAAATAGCTTTCAAGGGGAGAAGTGAGAGGAAGCGCAGATGCGTAAGCTCACCTCTTCAAACTCTCCTTTGCTGCTGAGGGCTGCTTGCCGCCACTGCTCTGTGCCCTAGGTCCTCTGCAGTCTGCAAAGGAACCAGAAAAGGGCAGTCAGCAACACTCAGGGTCAGTGAAAGGAGGTGGTCACTAGAGCCAGGGTACAGGGACATACACCCATGGTTCAATGTGCTTCCGAAGAAAGCCACACTTTGCATGTAGATAGACATGCCCCACAGAGGAACATGCCCCAAAGCTCCACAGACAGTATGTCATTGATTCAGTCATCCTGGAAAGTCCAGTGACTAGTGACCCAAAGGCAGCTGTACCCCTGAGGGCGCTGTACCAGGATGCATACAGCACTGGGCTGGCAGAGGGCAAAGCTAAGCTACTTCAGTACAGTGTTCTAAGTCCACCCTCCACTTGCTGGACAAGTCTGTGAAATCTAGGTCAGCTCCTACCATTGCTCGCCCAGATGTCTCTACAGACAGTCCCTGATTTGTGGTGTCTGCTGCACAGCCCCCTGATCAAGATTTGGGCTCAGGGGCAACAGCGAGTAGAAGGTTCTTGTATTGTGTTTATTTTGGTATCTGCCATGATTTGAATGCTTATTCCTCTAAAAGTTAGGTTGAGACATAATTGTGATTCTAATGATATTTTTTTTTTTTTTTGTCTTTTTGAGTCAGGGTCTCCCTCTAGTCCCAGCTGGCCTGGAACTCTCTATGTAGACCAGGCTGGCCTTGAACTCACAGAGATCCACCTACCTCTGCCTCCCAAGTGCTAGGATTAAAGGTGTGCACCACCATGCCCAGCTGCGATTCTAATGATATTAAGAGGCAGGACCTTTGGTAGTGATCAGATTAGATGGCATCACGACAGCTTCCCCACTATGGTACCAGTGGCTTTGTAAGAAAGTGAAGAAACTTGAACTGGCACACTTGCTCTGTCTTCATATGATAACCTAAGCTAAACTGGGACTTTGGGAAATTCTCACCAGCAAGAAAGCCCTCACCAAATGCTGCCCCTTGACTTCAGTGTTTCCATCCTCCAGAACTATAAGAAATAGACTTCTCGGGGCTGGAGAGATGGCTCAGCAGCTAAGAGCACTGGGTGCTCTTGCAGAGGTCCCAGGTTCAATTCCCAGCACCCACATGGTGACTAACGACCATCTGTAACTCCAGCTCTAGGGGATCTGATGCTCTCTTCTAGCCTCCTAGAGCAACGCATGACACGGGTGCCCTTACATACATGCAGGCAATACACTCCTTACACATGTATTAGTCATTTTCTGTTGATGTGATAAAACACCATGACCAAAGAACTTATAAAAGGAAGAGTTTATTTGAGCTTATGATTGACGGTTCCAGGGAATTAGAGTCCATTGTGGCGGGAGGCATGGCGGCTGAAGCTAGAGCAGCAAACTGAGGGTCACATCTCGCAATGAGCACAGGAAGCAGAGACAGACTGGAGACCTCAAGGCTTGTTAAACTCACTAAGCCTGCCCCCAGTGACATACTTCCTCTAGCACGGCCACACCTTCTAAGACCTCCAAAAACAGTGCCACCAACTGGAGACAAAATGTCTGAATACTTAAAGCCTATGGGGGACACTCATTCAAACCACCACATACCACTCCCTGGCCCCCATAGGCTCCTGACCATATAAAATGCAAAATGCATTTAGTCCAACCTTAAAAGTCCCCATAGTCTTTACCAGTTTCAATGCCATTCAAAAGTCTACAGTCCAAAGTCTCTTCTGAGACTCAGGCCAATCTCCTAACTGTAAGTTCCTGTAAAATCAAAAGGCAAATTACAAACTCCCAACGTACAGTGGAACTGAATACACATTCCCATTCCAAAAGGGAGGAATAGAGGCATAGTGAGGAAATACTGGACCAAAACAAGACCGAAAACCAGCAGGGCAAACACCAAGTCCAGTAGCTCCATGTGCAACTTCTGGGACTTGACTTCCAAAGGGCTTAGATGGCTCAGCTCTTCCAGCTTTGCTTGCAACATACATCTCTTTCTTAGGCTGGTACCACTCCCTGTATGCAGCTCTCCTTGGCAAATATCTCACAGGTCTGGCATCTCGAATGTCTTCTTGGGGTCTCCGCTGCCAACCAGGCTTCACATTCACAGCTTCATGCAATGGCCTATCAGGGCCTTCTTTATTCAGGGACACCCCTGCTGCACTCTGCCTGGCCTCTTTGGCTCTCTGAAACCGTGGAGGAAGAACTGATGACCCCTTCACTCTTGCAAACTTCATGCCTCTAAAGCCAGCACCACGTGAATGAAATTGCCGAATCTGGCTGCAAGTTCGGGATGGACTCTCTCCTACTTTAACCACATTTGCAATTTTTCTCTGCCCTGGACTTGTTGGAGGATTAGCTGGGTGTGGTCTTGCCCTGAAGGTACTGATTCTTTTGTTTACTTGTAAATCTCCAGGCCTCTCCTTAATCACTTTAGTCTCCTTATGAAAGGGAGCCTCTCCTTCACATGCCTTGGCCCCACCTTTAATCTTCCTAGTGCAGTTATCAGATCCAAACTGTACATTCTGCATTTCTTTCTGCCCCATCTGCTCTTCTTCACTGTAGATCTGTACAATATTCACCATTAACAGCCACGCCACCATTTCTACATTAGGCTGTCTTGAAATATCCTCCGCCAAAGACATCAGTCCATTGCTTTTCAACTTAGCATCAGGCAAGCATTTGGGCTGTGGGCAAACTGCTGCCAGACTCTTTATCAAAATATCCCAGTTGCTGCCTAAGTCTTTATTTTCCTCTGGAACTACATTTTTTGCAGCAATGCTTTCTTCCAGGCTTCTACTAGAATGGCCCCTTAAGCTCTGCTTACAGTAGTCAACAGCTTTTCTAGCCCAAAGTTCCAAAGTCTTCCACATTTCTCCAAACATCCACATGGTCAGGTTCTTCACAGCCAACAGCCCACTCTCTGGTACCAAATAACTGTATTAGTCACTTTTCTGTTGCTGTGGTAAAACACCATGACCAAGGAACTTATAAAAGGAAGAGTTTATTTGTGGCGGGAGGCATGGCGGCTGGAGCTGGAGCAGCAAGCCAAGAGTCACATCTCGCAATGAGCACAGGAAGCAGAGAGAGAGCGACTGGAGACCACAAGGCTTGGTAAACTCACTAAGCCTGCCCCTAGTGACATACTTCCTCCAGCATGGCCACACCTTCTTCCAAAAACTTCCAAAAACAGTGCCACCAACTGGAGACAAAATGTCTGAATACTTAAAGCCTATGGGGGACACTCATTCAAACCACCACAACACATAAAATAAAAACTACATAAATTTAAAAAATAGGCTTTTCTTTATAAATTATCCCACGTATTTAGTTATAGAAAACAGACTAAAACAGCACCCATTTCTACAGATTCCTAATGCTAAGTGTGACAAATACTCCATGTTAAACCCAACTGTACTTCAACCTGTCTCACTTCTAGAATTATCTAAAACAATGAGTATATTGGAGAATTCTCTCCTGCATGTTTTAACACTGACGGTCTTGTCACTCCTTCCCTCTCCAGCCTCCATCCTTCTAAACTATATGCCCTCTCTGACATCCCCCATCTGCATCTTAGAACCCTAAGGAAGGAGCTGCTAGACTTGTAGCCATAATTAATGAAGAGCCAAGAGAAGCCATCCAGAGGTGAGCTAGTCTCCTCCAGGAGAGAGGCTCGTCCAAAAGTCATCACACTGAATCACAGGAGAAGAGTGGCACAGCTTAGGTCCAAGGAGGACACACCTCACACTCCTCAGTAACATGCCAGGCTCTCAGGTGGGACTAAAGCAAGGAGGGCTGACTGCTACCTGGGCTGACTGGCTGCTACCTGGGCTGAAGACAGACTACTGGGGCTGGGCTTCTACATTAAAACTTCTCCTAGCCACTCACAGAAGCTTTATTTAGGTACAAATTGTGGTGTTTACTTTTTTTATTTTTATTTTATTTTATTTTCGTATGTGTATGATTGTACTGTCTGCATGTAGGTGTGTGCACTCATGTCGTGCAATGCCGCAGAGGTCAGAAGAGGGTGTCGGATTCCCCTGGAACTGGAGTTACAGAGGGTTCTCAGCAGCCATGTGGGTGCTGGGGATCGAACTTGGGTCCTCTGCAAGAGCAGTCAGCGCTCTTAACCGCTAGGCCATCTCTCCAGCCCCGGTGTTTATTTTTTAAATAAAATTCTCCTTTTTCTGTGATGAGATGGAGCTCAACTGGTAGAGTGCTTATCTAGCATGCATAAAACCCTGGGTTCTACTCCTAAACCAGGTAAACCAAGTATGGTGATGCACACTGTGATCCGGCACTTGGGAGCTAGAAGCAGAAGACCAGGAGTTCAAGGTCATCCTTGGGCACTAGAGTTTAAGGCCAGCCTGGGCTACACAAAATCCTGTCTCAAAAATTAATTAAAGTTTCCTTTTCATTACCACAAAAATAATACCCCTGCCCAGAGAGTGTCGTGCTAACTCACCAACTTTCTCCCCTCTGGCCTGCCCAGCTCCCTGCTCCCTCAGTTCTAAGCACCCTTTAGAATGTCTATCAGTTACAATAACATGGGGAGTCTTGTCACACAAACATTTGTGTTCATTTTCTACTGTACTATCTTTCTTAAATATCTATAAAACTATTCATTAACTGAAATTACAGCATGCTGTCAAACACTATATTTTCTCTAGTTTATCATCCATTCCTTGGTTATTTTTTCTAAATTATCTGTAGTTTCTTATAGTTTTCTACTTTCCTCTTAGTATAGGTTTCTTTTTTTTTTTTAAAGGGTAGAATTAATATTTTATCCTCATTTATAATCAGATGGCGGTTGGGTATAGAATCTCCAAACTTTATACTTTGTTGCAAATTTAAAAAATTACAGGTTTTAAACAGCTGGTGGCTGGGGATGCCTTTCAGGACATGATTAGACAAATTCATTAATAGTGGCTTCAAGCTTTTCCTTGTTAGCTCCAGAAAATTCACCCACCTTTTCACCCTTTTTATAGAACTGGAAGGTCAGCATGCATTTAACTTCACAGTCTGCAGCAACATCTTGACAGTCATCCACATTTACCTCCAGGAATACCACATTGGAGTACTTTTCACAGAGGGAATGAAAGAAGGGCTTGATCATTTTGCATGGTCCACACCACGTGGCTGAGAAGTCCACCACCACAAGCTTATCACCTGAAGATTTCAGGGCCTCCAGAAAAGCATCCTTGCTCTTGATCAGCTTCACCATTTTGGCTGTGGCAGGGAGGGATCTGACAAGCGACTGCAGGAAGAGACAGAAACGGACCCCAGACGCCCAAGCTAGCTTGGAGTGGAGCTTAGCGCCCACCATCCCTAGTATAGGTTTCTTTGCTTGATGGAAAACCTCTTCTTTTTAACAGCTTCAATTCTTATACCCGAGCTATGGTGTGAGTTAAGGATTGAATTTTAACATCTTTATTCCACTATGAACATAAAGGCAAAAACTGTTTAAAAGATATCTTTAAATCAGTCTATTTCAAGACAGTCCCCAGTCCATTTCTGCTCAATCTTCTACATTCAGAAACTTAAAACATGGTCTGTAAAATTAATTTGTTATTCTAAAACCAAATGACAACTGAACCACCATGATTCCTTTACAAATGCTTCCTGTGTGGTCCACAGCAGAAGTGACAGTACCCTGGAGTCACTGTCACCTTTTCCCCACTCTCCCTCCACCAGTTAATCTGGTTTATTAAAGCTCACTGGGTGGTTAGATCCCTTTTCAATCTTTCTCATCTCTAGGGGAAGAGGCATTCTTAGTAAAGGACAAGAGGGTTTTGAGCTTATTCAGCCACTTCACAAAGATCTCAGAGTGAAATCAGGCAATGGTGGTTTCTAATGCCCATGGAAAGCTCTAAGTCAGACAAACAGAAGAGTGGCAAAATGCAGGCAGCCCCTCTTGGTCTGAGGGGTTCTTCACCTCTCCTTACCTCCTACCTGCCAGGGTCCTGTCTTTCCAAATGCAGGTAGCCCCTCCCTCACATAAGGAGCCAGCTCTGTACCATCCCTGGGCTTAGGCACCTGGGCATAAGCTTCTATCACTACCTGGTAACAGCAGCTCATAACCCCCATGGTGGCTATCTGGTGCTTAGTTAGAGCTGTATGTGTCCTAAGAGAGTGCCCTGCCTACCTGCCACAGGTCCCAATAGTGCTACCTCAACAAAGCACAGCTTCTACTCTCTAATCTTATAATCCCACAAAGAAGATGGGTAGGAAAGGCAACTAGCCCAGGACACACTCTATGATTCACAGGCACTGGCTACCATGGCACAGTCAGCCCTCAACCACTGCTTGACACTCAATTCCTAACCCAGCAAATTGTTTGTTTTAAAAAACAAAAATCAAATTTCAAGTAACATATCCATATTCTCACAAGGGTTTACTGGCTAGAACAGCAGATACTCGAGTTTCTCGAATCCTATCTTAGCTAGACACTGCAGCCTTCTTTTTTTTTTTAATTTCTGTATGTGTATGAATGTACTGTCTGCATGCAAGTTTGTGCATCCGTGTCGTGCAATGCTGTGAAGGTCAGAAGATGGCGTCGGATTCCCCTGGAACTGGAGTTCTCCTGAACTGGAGTTTTAGACGGTTCTTGGCTGCCATGTGGGTGTTGGGGATCGAACCCATCTTTCTGTTTCTTTGTATTTGCTGCAAGCAGTTGTTTTGAGGAAGCACAAGCCTCCTCATCTGTGAAGGGTACAGCAGAGCACTATGGGCACCAGCTCCACAGTGGCCAAGATGCCTTGTGAAGGTCAGATCTGAGGGTGGCATAGCACTGTTCACTGAAGTACCCCATTTGGCCACTTTCATACACCTCAATCTGACTGACAACTAGGTTAGAGCTGCTGAGACTAAGTACAGCTTCTGCTGCTTTTGGATCTTGAAAAGCAGAAGCGACTTCCTACCTGAGCTGTCAGATCTTGTCCTTCTGCCTCATCTCTCACATATGGAGAGACAGAAACCAGTGAGGAAAACAGTCTGGCCCACACTGCTCAAGCTCTGACTACGCCAGGAACCTCTCATTGCACTAGGCGGTACCTGTCACAGGTGCAAGAAGAGCACTGTTGCAGAAGACAGTGGTTTGCTCCAAGCAGGAATAAGGCGAGCCCAACAGCAACCAGACTTTGTCTCTCCCAGCCACAGCTCCCACTCTCCTACCTTACCTGTCTGAGGGGCTTTAGAGGTGCCTTCTGAGGGGCCACCTGCAGAGGATGGAGTAGAGGCAGTGGGTGCAGAAGCAGGGGTGGGCTGCTGTCCTGCTGAAGGCTGACTGGAATCTTTCATGCGGTTCACCACACTTTCAGACAGCTTTGAGAAGAAGTAAGGAATAGGGGAAAGTTACATGACAGGAAACTTGTACTCCTGTTCCAGAATTACTAGACACACTGTTTCCTTGAGACCAGCTCTAGGAATATACTTCTACTCAAAAGCCTTCTATGGTGGCCCAGCAGTAAGCTCACTTGGAATTCCAAGCCAAGCCTTGGTTCCCAGCTTCCCTGCCTGGCCCCACTGCTGCTCTTTTGGCACCCTATACTTGGGGTGCCATTCCTCATGTCTTATCCTTCATCCACACTCCCTGACCCTCTGAACCCCACCAGCCCCACAGGCCACCCCATCCATCATCAGTGGTGTTTTCAACACAGCTCAGTGTTCCCTTTGTATACAACCTTGCAAAGCATCATCACTCCCCTCCCCCAGCCTGCCCTGGATGCCTGCCAGGGCAGCAGCCTCATGTGTGGAAACCTCCAGGGCTGGCTTCTTGGCACTCCTCCCCCACGCCCTGGCTCCAACACCACACAGAGCAGATAATCAGAATACTTCTTGACTCATTTCACCTGATTCCCCTAATGAAGCCTGGGCAACCAAAACACTCATTCATTTTAGAGGGAGTAAAATAGGCATGAGGGTGTCATAAAACAGTTTACTGAGATGAAGTAGCAAGCTAGGGATAAATCCCGGATAAAAACCCTTAAGAGTTCACTTCAGTAAATATTTATTAAGTGCCTAATATGCGCAAGCCATCATAAAACACAGCTGAGGGGAGGACATTAAAAATGGCTTTAAGACAAAAGATACCATCAGCAATTCTCCCCAGCTATCTACCAGAGAAAAGTATTCCCCTGTGTTCATGAGTGTGTGTTACAATGTCACTGTGGTATTGGGAGACAGGGAAAAAAGCTTGGAAATATGAACATCCAAGAAAGAACTGGTTAAAGAAATCAGAGTTCACAGTTCTATGAGATATCATGGGCCACCATGGAGGACTGAAGCAAGACACCCATATCCTGTCAGGAAGGAGCTATTTGACAAAGGTTGATGGTTAGCAAGTTATAGGACATGCAATGCATCTCAACTTGGAAAAAGATACCCACAACTGTAGAAATGCAAACATAAATCTAACTGAATGTGAATACCTACATGCCTACGTTTACAGACACAAATCTACACCGAATTTTCACATCTCTCCACAGATGCACATACAGGATCTGCTCAGAAGGGCAGGCTGCAGGCTCCTCACCAAAGCACTGGGGTGTGAGTGGGCAAGAACAGCTGAGCGGGACTGTCACTTTTACCTTTTGGGAGGGGCTAGTTTGTGTGTGCATACATGTATGTACATGTATGTGGATGTACATATGTAGACATGCATGTGTGTTTAAGCACTGATGTTCTTGCTATGATCATTTTTTTGTTATCTAAAGATTATACTAACAATTGAATCTCTCCAGTTTTCAGGATACTGAACAAACCTCAGTGGAAGCAATAGGGGGCCTGGAATGAACCTGTGCCTGGGGTCAACTGAGGGCCAACAGGGTCATGCTACTAAGGTCTGGCTATGGTTTGAGTTTGGGTCATAAGGGTTTGGGCTACAAGTTTGGGGGACCCATAAGAAGTGGGCCTAGTGTGTGGGGTCACTACTGACTCCTCCTTACTCTTTGTTCCAGTGTGATAATGTGATCTCTCAAATGTACTCCACCTTGGTGATGTCATCTAGCATGAAATGATCCCTCACCAGAGCCAGCACTATACTGTTGGATTTTTCAGACATCAAAACTGTGAGCTTCATGTGCCTCCCTTCTTTGTTAAACACTCATACTGAACATTTCAAGATAACAGAAAACAGAAGTGCACAAGTGCCAAGACAACTCATAGGGAAAAAGCCTCATCAGTGATGATATGCAGACAACAACGAAATTGGATGCCTACATTAAAAACTAACTCAAGTAGATCAGTAACCTACATGTAAGAGTTGAAAAAAAAAACTATGAGAAGAAAAGAGAGAGGCAAATCTGAATTATTTGTTTGAGCATGGACTCTTAGATATGACACCAGAAGTAAGAGTGACCATGAAGAGACATATAACTGGACTTCATCAAAACAATAAAGTTCTGCTAATTACAAGATATACTCGAGCAACTGGAAAGAGCCCACAGAATGGAGAAAACATCCACAAACCATACACCTGGGAAGGGATTCATATTAATATACAAAGAGCACCCATAACTCACAGTAAAAAGAAAAAGAATCCAAATGAAAAATGAATGTTGTGGTCTGGCTCAGTATCCCTCAAAAGTGCACATGGATAAGGTTGGTCCCCAGGATACTACTACTACAAGGTCCTCAGATCAGTGGAATATGCCCTCGAAGGAGTTGACAGACCCCATTTTGTTCTCTCCGTCCTTCCTGGCTCATGAGGTGAGCGACTTGGTCTGGCATACGTTTCTAGCACATGCTCCCAGCAGGATGTGCTACTCTCCTCAGTACCCAGGACGGTAAGACTGACAGTCATGGAATAAACATCCCAAACCCACAGCCAAGATAAAACCCTCTCCTTATAGGTTAGCTGTCATGGGTACTTTGCCCCAGTGGGTTCACAGCTAATATACTGGACAAAGGATTCAAACAGAAAATCTCTCTCTCTCTCTCTCTCTCTCTCTCTCTCTCTCTCTCTCTCTCACACACACACACACACACACACACACGAGTCAAGAAGCAGATGAGAAGATACTCAGTGTCATCCATCATTAGCGAAACACAAAATCAAACCACATGGAGAAGCCACCAGAACAGCTACAATCAAAAAGTCACACACTACGTGTCTACAAAAACAAAGAAACCAGAGCCCTCATACAACATCTGTGGGGTTGTAACCAGAGCCTGGAAATTCCTCCAAAGACTAAACATACGAATCATCCATATGATCCTGCAGTCCCTCTGATAGTTCCGCACACCAAAGAGAAAGCACACCCCCTCACAAATCTACACCAATATTCTCACCAGCATATGCAGAGTGGCCAAAGCCTGGACACTACCCACATATTTTTTAACTAATGAGTGCATAAGTAAAACGAAGAGCTGGGCATGATGGTGCATGCCTTTAATCCTAGCACTTGGGAGGCAGAGGCAGGTGGATCTTTGTGAGTTCAAGGCCAGCCTGGTCTACAGAGCGAGTTCCAGGCCAGCTGGGACTACATGGAGACCCTGTTTCGAAAAGACCAAAAAAAAAAAAAAAATTAAAACAAAGGAATACTACTGAGCCATAAAAAGGAATCAATACTGATGCATGCCACATAATGGACAAACCTGAACAATACAGAAGCGAAAGACACAAACAGCCACAGCCTGCATGACACAGACCTACATGATGTGCCCAACCAGGAAAATATCCATACACAAAAGGAGGTTACCAGCAACCTCAGGCCTGGGGAATGGGGATACTGGGAGCTGACAGCTACAGAGCAAGGGGTGCTTTGGGTGAGTGGGGTGGGGAGATATGTTGATGATAGCACATACCTGGACACAGATTTGTGGTAGAACACTTGCCTAGGATGCAGGAGACTGTGCTGGGTTCTCTCCCCAGCACAAGAAAGAGAGAAAGAGAAATCAAGCACAAAAATGAGCAGCCCAGGCAAGGCATCCCTCAGAGACAAGAAAGAGAGATACCCCAGCAGTGGGCTCCTGAAGGCAGGAAGAACATTCGGGCAGCCTTGGTGGGGGTCAGGCATGGGAGAGGTGGATTCCTATACACTACAGGTTAGAGAACCAGGGATGCTCTAAGTGTGGGAAGGAGACTCCTGCAGACAGGGGGGACCAGAAAGCCTGGAGCCACAGATTTGTGCGGGAAGTGTGGGCTACAAAAGTGGACACTGAAAGAAGCTTACGTGTTCAAAGCCAAGGAACTAAACAAGTATAAAGCTGTGAATTTTACAGGAAGTTCTGGAAGGCTTGCAGGAGAGAATGGTCAGGACACAAGGCATGGATACAACAAATGCCTGCAGGGCAGAGAATATCTATGTGCAATGGCTGCCTTGCCTGGCAGGAATAAATGAACAAAGGCTTGAAGACAAAGGAGTGTGATTTTTGTGATAGTGTAAGAACTTGGGTGAGAATGACAGAAAAAGGGAAGTCAAGAAAAGACAAACTATCTTGAGAAGGTTGGACACTCACTTGTGGTTATTAAAAATCCCTCAGGTTATGAAAGGGAAAAAAGCCTTCAAGAGTTGGGCTTGTCCCTTCTCTGAGCTGTGGAAACTGAGTGCAGTGATGAGCAGACATGTTGGGGAACGCAGGGCAACTCTAAAGCAAGAGGAGCCAGATACACGCTAAGGTCTGTGTGCAGGGCATGTGACAGCAAGTATGGAGTGGAAGCTTCCTGCAGGGAGCCTCTAGGGGGACTCAGTGGAACAGAAAGAAGTTCTGCACCCCTCCACTTGGATCCCAGGAAGCAGTGTGGCCAAGAAGTAATGCACGGGCACCATGACCACGCCCTGTTCCCTTCACCAGCCCAATGTTTGTTAAGCACTGTGTAATGGAAAAGACACAGTGAACAGTTCCACATTCTTTTTTGTTTTTAATTGCCTTTTTAATACTACTAAGGATCAAACCCAGGACTCTGAACATGCTAAGCATATGTTCTACTGCTGAGTCACACCATTCCAAACATATTCTATTTCATGTAATCAAAGACATCATTTTTATTTAGCCTGATGAGACAAAAAAGTGCTAATGAAATTAGCATTCTATCTATTGTACAGCACCTCATCTTTGGAGATGTGAAAACACATTTCAAAAACATCAGTGAAGATGTGACAAATGTCTTAGTGAAGTGAGGAGGGCACACAGGGAGGAAGCAAAGGAAGCCACATGTGAGGCTGGCTGAAAGGATGAGGAGCCCCACAGGGACACTTTGAGACCTAGCTGCAGGCAGTGAAGAGTGAGTGCAAAGCCTCCAAGAAGAATGAGCCCAGTGTGTCCACCTGCATGACAGAAGGCCACTGTGCTGAGAGTGAGATGGAGGGGGGACCAGATGGTCAGGCCAGAGGGCAGGCAAAGGTGAGACCTTGCTTGGCAGACCAAAGCAATGTCAAGACTGACCCCAGGGCAAGAGGAAGGCAAAAGGAAGCCAAAGTGAAGTCACCACTGGTGAGTCACAGGCTCTAATTTGCCAGTCCTAGCCCAAGGGGCACACAGAACCACAATGCTTGGTGAGTGAAGGGTTAAGGAAAACATTGGCACAGTTATTGTTGGCGATGAGAGATTTGTAATATTTTTTAATGTTGCTATAAAATACAGAAAGAAATATTTTTAATCAACAAATATACACACACACAGTAGTCATGCGAGAATAAACACCATCTGGGCAGTGCTCCCTGTACCAACAGAACCAGAATGCAGGCCTCCAGAGCCAGACAAGACTGGGTGTTCAGTGCCATGAGGCCCACTGGTCACTGTGCCTCCAGAGACAGACGGGGCTGGGTGCTCAGGACCACAGGCCCACTGGCCACTGTACCACTTGAGCTGGCCAGGGAAGGTCCAGTATGGTCAGCAGAAGGAGACCATACTCAAACAGTGCTGAGGAACAAGGACTCTTCCAGTCTCCCATGGCACAACCCTGACTCTGTTCTCTTCTCCGAGTTTCCCATTCCTGACTTACAGGATGGAGTCCTGGGGAAGAACTGGTTTTACACAGCTCAGGAGAAAGTGCCATGCAGTCAGCCCCACCTGGGTTTGAATTCCAGCTAAGCTGGTGACTAGCTGTGTGGCCCTGAACAGGGGACTTATCTCTAAATCACTTTCTTCATCTGTGAGATAGAATTAACCAACAATGGAGCCCACAGGGCTGTACTGAGGGTTAACAGGCAATCTGCAGAAAGCAATTGACAAAAAGAAAACAATCACTGAGAGCTATTAAGTGTAACTGACACACACCACACAAATATTAGAACCCAGGCAGACTGCATGCTGGATGCACATGAACACATGAAGGGATCAATAGCAAGCACAATATTTAGCCGGGACTACTAACTAAGAGTGTGTCAGGGCTCTTGGGTCCACTGTGACCTTGCATGCGTCTTTTCCCACCATGTCCAGAGTCTGAAGGGAATTACATCAGCACATATTTTTAGAGTGCCTTCCACATCTGGTATCATCCTATGGCTCAAGCCAGAACCTGCACTCATACTGGAGGAAAAGGGTGCCCTTGAGGTCTTTTCCTGTCACTGTGGCATGCTTGACTGGTGGCTCCACAAGTCTGCTGGGAGGAAGACAGGTCCAAGGGTCTCTTTCCTGGCATACAGCCCTGTCTAGAGCTCCCTGGTGGGGGTGCATGGGGAGGAGTGCAGAAGGAAGAATAGAGAGCAACAGTCAGAGATGAGAGCTCTGTCTAGTCGTTCACAGAGACCTGGCCCCTGCCATCCTCGTGGATGTTTCAGGAAACCCAAATTCCTCCTAAGGATCCTTACCACAACCACAATATCAAAATACCATACTCATCTAAGAATAACTATGAATCTACAGTCATGTGGCCACCATGACTAGAGAGGCTGCTTTCCCAAATGCTGTGCCCCAGCAGAAGAACTGTGACCCAAAAGGGGAGCATCCAGTGACCCAATATAGACTATCAGAGTCTGGTAAATATGGAACACTTGATGTGCTTGTGAACATCAGCACTCATAATAGCCAACCTTACCAATCTCCCACCACACCCACTTCCTAGAAACCAAGCTACAGAGAGGTAAAGCACCTCACCAGGAGCAGGCTGCTTCACACAGTGCTCCTCTGCCCTGGGAGCAGAGGAGTAGAACACAGAAGACAGCAAAGCCAAAGGAGGCAACACAATGACTTCCCAAAGGCTCAGTCACCAAGGGAACCTATTGCATTTTCTTGACTGAACTCCTGTCACCCCCCACCTCCCCCGTCCTCACTGCACTGCTTGATTTATCTTCACGGCACTTATTACAACCTTACACAATACACATTTGATTTTTTGCATGTTGTCACTCCCATCAGAATATAACTCCCACCAAGGGAGCCATGATTCCATTTTGCTCTGGCTGTATCTTCAGCACCTTAAGCAGTACCAGCACATTAGAGATGCTCAAGTATTTGTTAAAAATTTATTAAAGGCCATAATACTGCACATGTGCAAGAGTGTTATTAGTCAGATTTCCATTACATACATGCAACATTGCATATATGACAAAATACCTAACACAATCAAAAGATGAAAGTGCTTGTTCTGGCTCATGGCTTCAGAGACTTCAGCCTACAATTCTTGGCTCTACCGCTTTGGCCTGTGGTGGCTTGGTACCTGTCCTAGTTAACTTTCATTGTCAACTTAACCCAGTTGTACCCAGTCATCTGAGAATAAACCCTAGACTGAAGAATTTCCTAGGTCAGCTTGGACTCTGAGCATGTCTGTGAGGGTCTGTCTTTAACTGTTAATTGATATAGGAGGCCGGGCCCCGTGTAGGCAGGACCATCCCTAGGCAGATGGTCCTGGGCTATCTAAGAAAGCTAGATAGGGGCTGGAGAGATTGCCCAGTGGTTAAGAGCACTGGTTGCTCTTCAGAGGACCTTGGTTTGGTTCCCAGCATCCATATGGCAGATAACAATCATCCTATCTTCAGTTCCAGGGGATCCAATGCCTTCTTCTGACCCCCACAGGCTTTGCATGACACAGGTGCACTTACACAGAGGCAGGCAATACACTCTTACACATAAAAATATTTTAAAGAAAAAAAAAAAGGAAAAGAAAACTCTAGCTAACCAGGAGCCTAGGAGCCAGCAAGCAAGTGATCTTTCCTCTCTGGTGTCTGCTTCAGGTTCCTGCCCTGAGTTCCTGCCCCAACTTCCGTCACTGACAGACTGCTACCTGGAAGCACAAGGTAAAATAAACCCTTTTCCCTCCTACATTGCTTTTAGTCAAAGTTTTATCAGGGCAACCAAAAGGAAGCAAGAACAAGACCTGTTCATTTCCAAAGGAGCTGAGATGTGAAGCTGTGGGGTGAGATTCTAACAACCTTCAAAGGCACAATTTCAGTAGCCTAAATTCCTTCCACAAGGAATTTTATACCCTACCACCTAAAGGAGTCCCATCCCAGCTTCAGCACACAGGCCTTTAGGGAACACTCTCCAGACCACAGCCAGCATGTAAAGGTCCCAAAGCATCGACTTGTACCAAAAGAGACTATAGTCAAACAGGGAGATGAGGAAAACACAGGCAGAACACAAGCCACCAGAGAGCAGCAGTTCAGCCAAGTGCCCCAGGTGTTCCAGCTCAGAGGGAGATGCTAAGGAACTGAGCTCACGCCACATGCAGGGAGAGAGATGTCTTTGTAAACAGGCCTGTGCATGGTGGCCTTCCAGGGCTGGGAATGGTATGAATGAAAGCACACAGGCAGAGGATGCAAAGGTCCTGAGGTTCAGTTGCACAGAGCACAGGTAAGGTACCTAAGGGCAGCTGGCCTCCACCTGGTGAGGCTCCTGAATGACAAGAGGCTAGAGTTTATTCTTACCATCAGCTGGAGCCACTGCAGTTTCTGAAAGGGACACAGCCAGGTTCTTCTCTGTACACGATAGCATAGAAGACTTGAAATCATGATGGGGTAGAGAAAGCATGGTGACACAGGAGTGCAGATCAGGAGGAAGAAGCTGAGATATGTACTGGCTGCAGGGTGGAGGTGAAGAGATGGATCCAGAAGATACTGAGGAAATGAAGTTAGTTAAGACCTGTCTGAAAGCATGGGTGAGTGAAGAAAGCAATTCACAGAATAGTATATACAATAGGACCTCATATGTGCAATAAAAAGAGAAGAGTACACTTGTATATATAAGCTTGGAAAGAATCTGGAAGGATTCATGGGAAATTGTGAACAGTTGGCATTTTAAAAATAAGATGCATTCTTCAAGAAGAAAAAAGTCATAAAGTAACAGAGAGAAAAGATGACAGCAAGGCTTCCAGCCTGGCTTACTGAAAAGGAGGTGTCACTGCTGAGCCAAGAATGGCCTGTGCATGAAGTGTTCCCAGTACATCCAAAAGCTTGGCCTGTGCATGAAGTGTTCCCAGTGCATCCAAAAGCTTGGCCTGTGCATGAAGTGTTCCCAGTGCATCCAAAAGCTTGGCCTGTGCATGAAGTGTTCCCAGTGCATCCAAAAGCTTGGCCTGTGCATGAAGTGTTCCCAGTGCATCCAAAAGCTTGGCCTATGTGTGAAGTATTCCCAGTGCTGCTTCAGAAGCTGAAGAGGTTGCACACAGAAGAAGAAATAAGGGAGGGATTCCTACCAAAGAGCCCGAAGGTGGACTGGAGGAAGGATGAAATTTCCTGCACTGTAATCCAGAAGAGGGCAACAAAGCTCATGGCTGGAGCAGAGGCAGTCAAACCCCAGCATGAAGGTAAGGCTGTCTATTAGACCCCAATGAAAAGCACTGCACCTTATTGTTACTACTTGAGCACAAGCTATATTCCAGGCTCCGGCTAAATGCATTTTCTCTGCATTGCCATTTTACACAGAAAGGAAACAGAGAAATTGGAGAACCCACACACGATCACTGTGCTAAGGCCTAGACTCAAAGCCAAACTCTGACACTAACAGTGGCACTCACACAAGCAAAGGCAGGAGCCTGGTGATCCCCAAAGCAACACCTTAGGTAACAAACCACTTTTTTTTTTTTAATAATTTTTTTTTATTTATTTATGTGTATGAACGTACTGTCTGCATGCAGGTTTGTGCACCCGTGTCGTGCAATGCCGTGGAGGTCAGAAGAGGGTGTCGGATTCCCCTGGAACTGGAGTTCTCCTGGAATTGGAGCTATGGACGGTTCTCAGCCGCCATGTGGGTGCTGGGGATCGAACCCGGGTCCTCTGCAAGAGCGGTCGGCGCTCTTAACTGCTAGGCCATCTCTCCAGCCCACGAACCACTTTTATACAAGGGGTAGTACAGGAACTTGCAGCCAGATCCTCCACTGCTGGGACTTTATAGAGCCTGAGGAGGTAAGGAAGAGGTACCTATTTAAACAAGATGAACATCAATACAAAATTAGCGCATTTTCAGCCTTACAAATCTTCCTGTCTAGACAGAGCTGAAAAACAATGAAGGGGAGGCAGTTTTCTTAGCTCGTGAACTGAGGAACCAGCTTCTTTATCAGCAAGAGGTGTCATCAGAATCACAAGGGATGGAGAAAGTGTGGTACCAAGAAGTGGCCTGCAGACCAACCAAACCCACATGACTTTGCTCTGTCCATGTAGTGACCTTTTCTTGGATCCCATTAGGTCCCAGGCACCGAGCCAAGCACTGGGTAACTAGATCAAATCTGTTCCATGTTCTCTCCTAGCCTGAGCCTATGGCTCCTGTGGGCAGGGGGCAGGAAGTCAGACAAGCACCAATGTGGTTCAACTGGCCATTTTCCAGAGGAACTAGCTTACTAGAAGTCTCAATGAGTTGGGCTCCTGGAGCCCAGACATCCAGATCCCTGAAGACGCACTGCCCAGCCCTGCCATGCTAAAAAGAGTCCTCTTCTCCTTGCCTGGGACTGTTGCCTTGGTGATGACGCTCCTAGTCCTTCAACTTCCTAGGAGCTGAAATTAGACTCGCCGGCTGCTCAGCACAGATGTAAATCCCAGAATGTCAGAATAAGAAAAACCCTCAAGGACCTCTGACACCAAGTGGCACATGACACCAAGCACAGCGAACACAAGTACCTGCTGGGCCAGGCCGGTGATGATGGAAGCAAGCAGAACAGGCATAGGAAGGAAAAGCACAAAACAAAAAACAAAACACAACAAGTTGTGCTGGTAAAGAGTGCTGAGGGCACTTTAAACCACCAAAAGGGGACAGCAGCCTTGTCCCTCCAGCAAAGTGCTGCCATATGGGAAGACACCAGACTGAAAATGTGTTTTGTTTTGTTTTTTCCTTCCAAAAGGGCTAAGACTCAAATTATGTAAAGCCACCCAATTTTTAAATGGTAGCAATTAATTCAAACCTATTAATAACATAAAGATTCTGGGTTCACAGTTGGGGGCAAGAAAACCAGCCAATGTCTTTAAATTCTATCCAGTGAGTATCATATGATCTATGGCAGGCTGTGAGCTACTTCTGAAGTGACTTCTGCTGAAGGGGCAGAAAAGAGCAGGGCAAGTAAGAGATCATTATGCCCAGGGCAGGAAGCACTGGGAGGGGAGCTGGTCTGCAGGTGCCATCAAGAAAGGCTTCTCAGAGGGCAGCCCAATCATGGTTCTGAGGAAATGGGACTCAGCCAGTCAAAGAAGGAAAGGAAACGACTGACCAGAGGATGGAGTCACAGGTCAGATGCATACAACAGTGCAGAGCACAGCAGGAGTGAGTGTCCCCCACAGCCAGGTGAAAGGGCACCAACATGCGGCAGACCCAGAGAGCCTGGCCTGGCAAAGGGCCTCTAACTCAGAGGCAAGGAGAAATTTGGATGTGGCACAATCAGCCCTGATTATGAAAATTCAGACAGAAGAAATGGAAAAGGGCTGCTTCAGAGAGCAGTACCAGACCAGGGGCAAAGAGATATGGGTTTTCCCTGTCCCTTTCCTTTTGAAAGATCTGAATTTTATGACCATTTGCCAGAAAATTATCCAAAAATATAATTTTCCTTTTTAAAAACTTACCTTAGGGGCTGGAGAGATGGCCTAGCGGTTAAGAGCACCGACTGCTCTTGTACAGGACCCGGGTTCGATCCCCAGCACCCACATGGTGGCTAAGAACCGTCTGTAACTCCAATTCCAGGAGAACTCCAGTTCCAGGGGAATCCGAGACCCTCTTCTGACCTCCACAGCATTGCACGACACGGGTGAACAAACCTACATGCAGACAGTACATTCATACACATACAAAGATAAATAAAATTTAAAAAAAACTTACCTTAGTAGCCCCGAGAAGTACAAATTTGTGGGAAGCAAGCCTACTGGGAGAAAGTTTATCAGATGGAGAAGGGAAAGACGTGAGCCTGAGAGGGAGCATAGCTAAAAACTGAAACTACTGGCCAGGCTTGTTACTAAAGTTTAAAAAAAGGGGATGAGAGGACCTACTGGCTTTCTACATGAGGGACTAGAAATGGAGCCTAAGGAACAGGTCCTTTCTTTTTTGGGTCTTTTTGAGACAGGGTCTCCCTGTAGCCCCAGCTGTCCTGGAACTCACTCTGTAGACCAGGCTGGCCTCGAACTCACAAAGATCCGCCTGCCTCTGCCTCCCAAGTGCTAGGATAGGAGAGATATAGGGAGATCCCATGTAGACAGTGAATTAGATGTACCAACAGGACATGTGATGTGTAAAGGGATATTGGCCAGGGCACCTGAGAAAGCTCTGGGGTGACAAATTAGAATCCAGAGGTCATCGGCTCACACATGAAAATGGAGAATGACCAGGGTTGAATGCAGAAGGGACAAGGGGCTGAACAGGAGAAAGCCTGAAGCTTCTGTCAGACCCAGACAAAGGGCAGAGAGAGCAGATTTCATCCTGGACCCAGACATACTATGGAAGAGCAGAGAACTCCCTGCCCAAAGGCAGCAGGACTTGCAGTCTCCAAGGCTCAGGGATACCTCCGGAGTAATACGTTTACTTCCCAATTGAAGGACTCATCCCAGGATAAGCTAAGTGAATTATAACCAACTTTTTAGTATCTATGCTGTTTTGTAAGTTTATCTTTCACACAGAAAGACTTTCAACACTGTATTAGTTAAATTTTGCTGCTGTTACAAAATACATGACCAAGCAACTTACTGAGGAAGAATTTATTTGGGCTTCCAGTTCCAGAGGGAAAGTTCACAGTGCTGAGAGAGCCATGGCAGCAGGTGGCGGAGCAGGAAAGTGAGATCACGTCTCAGACATAAATATGAAACAGAGAGGGAATGGGAAGCGGGCAAGGCTGTAAACTCTCAAAGTCCACTCCCAGTGACAACTTCCTCCAGCAAGGCTACATTTAAACATTCCCATAACCTCCCCCAAACAATGCCACCAACTGGGGACCAAGTGTTCAAATACCTGAGCCTATGGGGACACTTCTCATTCAAATCACCAAAGACATTTGCTTTGTGACACAAGTAAGGAGCACTACAGTAGACTTTCATCTTATATGGGGTAACATCCCTAACTTGGAAGGCAGGGTGGAAACCACTGTATCTTTTACACTGTTTAAATTGTTTTTGTTTTTTGAAACAGGATCTCCCTGCAGCCCCAGGTGGCCTGGACTCACTATAGACCAGGTTGGCCTTGATCTAAAAGAAATCCACCTGCCTCTGTCTCCTGAGTGCTGGGTTTAAATGCATGCTCCGCCACACCTAATATACTGTTTGTTTTTCATCTGTAGCTGCTCAATCTGCCCATACTATACAGCAGACAGCACAGTGTACATAGTCTTTGACTGTCATTCTCACACACTGTGAATTTAGGAACCCTGGAGCCAGGAGAAAGGAGAGCACGCATTACCACCTGCTTCATCAGCCTAGAACAAAGAACAAAAAGACCTGAAGTGCTCCACCTCCCTTCAGAACTTGCCAGAAGATGTGAAGGGTTTGGGGAGCATCAATCAGAACCACATATGTGAAAGCACCTACTCCCGGGACTGGCAAACTATTCATTCAGACACTGTTTGCTGGGCTAGAAATTCAAACTCAGACACTCCTTTTGCTGTAAGTAGGAGAAAAGTTGGCTGCCTGTTTCCTGGCTTTCTAAGCTGACAATCCTTTCCTGATTCCAAAATGCACTCATCTGAACGAAGCTAAAAGGAGCTTTAAAGTGGAAGAACAAGGGGCAAGATGTGTGAGTGCTTGAAGACCCTTTGCTAAGTGAATACATGGAAACCCCTCTCCAGGTCTGAGGCCCATATCCAGCTCTTCTGAGATCTCTGGTTTTCTGCACTGACTTTAAGCTAGTCACTGAAGATAAAGGATGCACCCAAAAAGAAGACATAGACTGAACAGGGTCCTAAACGCAGAGAGTCATATAATATTTAGTGAGAAGAAAAGAAAGACAAACAACAGGAAAAAGGACTAATATAAACCAGTACAGAACACTGATGTGGGGCATTCGAGAAAGCAATCTCAAGGCACTGCTAGGTAATAACATGGTGGAAAGAAAATGTGCTCCACAAATATGAAAGAAGTCCCAAATAAAGCCTGGAAGGATATGAATCTCATGCATGGCTGCCACAGAGTGCCAGCTTGGATAGAAGAATTGTCAATTCACTGAGCCAAGTTTGGAATCCAAAACTTACAAAGTAATAAACCAGACATTCCAATGTTAAGAAGATAATCTTTGTCCTCTGAGAGCTTAAAAGAGATAAGCAGGACACAAGAACCGAAAGGGAGGAGTGACAGACTATTAAAAGGCAAAATCCATCTGATAAAGGGAACTTACAGAGAACCCACAGGTAACATGCTCAGTAAGAAGACTGAATGTTTTCTCCCTAAGCTCAGGCAAAGACATGACTCCTTCCACTTCTATTCAGTAGTCTACTATTGAGACCAGCCAATGCAGTAAGAGGGTAAGCACTTGCCATGTAAGCCTAATGACCCAGCTCAGTCCCCAGAAAGAAAGGTGAAAGGAGAGAATGAAAAGTTGTCATCTGACACACACACACACACACACACACACACACACATACACAAAATGGCACATGCATGCATGCACACACAATAAGATTTTAAAAAGAAAAAAGGGCATCCAAGTTAGCAAGGAAGAAGTAAAAGATCATTTGCAGGAATCATCTTACCCATAAACTATCCTAAGGAATCAACAAAAAAGCTACTGAGATAAAGAGGCTCAACGGTTTACAAACTGCAAAGTCAGTATGCAAAAGTCAACTGTATTTCTACATATAAACAATGACAAATCCAAGGATGATATTAAGAAAATAATTTTATAATAATATCAAAAAGAGTAAAATACTTGGGGATAAATGTAAGAAAATAAGCATAAGACCTGTATACTCAAAAGTATAAAATACTGCTGATAAAAATTAAGGGCAATGTAATAAGCAAAGGAATACTTCATATTCATAGGCTGAGACTCCACATTGTTAAATAGCAATTTGGGGTACTAGGGAAATGGTTCAATAGATAAAGGTTGGGAACCAGAGTTTGGATCCCCAGAACATATGTAAAAGCTGCTAGGCATAATGGCTGCCTGTACACAGCACTGGACAGGCAGACAGGGGAACCCAGAGGCAAAGTGGTTAGCTAGACCAGCTAGAACCGGCTAGCTCCTAATTCAGAGAGAGACTAAAACCTCAATAAATAAAAAATGGAGAGCAACTGAGGAAGATACCTGAGGTCAACTTCAGACCTACACACACACACACACACACACACACACACACACACACACACAAAGTTCAGATGTCCCTGTGCATCGAGACATGTGAGTTCATTCTTGCAAACAGGCATTCATACATATACATATACACATGTTCAGATGTGCCTGTGTCCAACAAACATGTGAGTTCACACACTTGTAAACACACATTCATACACACACACACACACACACACACACACATGCATGCATGCATGCACACTCCTCAAAGTAATTTATAGATTTAATCCCAACAGGCTTTTTTGCAAAAGTTGACAAATTGATCCTAAATTGTACACAGAAATGCAAAAGACTCAAAATAGCTAAAATAGTCTTGAAAAAGAACAAGATTGGAGCTTTACACTGCCCAATTGTGAAGCTACAATAATCATAACCATGTGGTACTGGCATAAAATATACAGAGATCAGTAGAACAAAACAAAAGAGAAAGTCCAGAAATAAGCTCTCGTGTTCACACTTGGTGAGTTTTCACAAAGGTTCCAAAGAAATTCAATGGGGTAAAAGTCTTTTTAACCAATGTACTCTGGAAAATAGGGTATCTCAAGAAGAAAAGATGTATTTCTGAGGGTTCAGCAAAGTCTGGTACTAGAGTAAAGTCCAACACACCACTGATTTTTGTAAACAAATTATCACTGGAACATAACCACACCTACTCATTAACAGGTTATCTATAGCAAAGATAGGCAGAGTTATGACAGACTGCTTTACAATGTCTCAAGTACTTACTATCTGTTTTTTTCTAAGGTGATTTAGTCAAGTCCCAATTTAGAAC
Source organism: Rhizomys pruinosus (assembly GCA_009823505.1). NCBI lineage: Eukaryota > Metazoa > Chordata > Mammalia > Rodentia > Spalacidae > Rhizomys > Rhizomys pruinosus. The sequence goes on from VZQC01015004.1 coordinate 2,878,652, forward strand.
ATACCTCACAATAGACAAAATTCAAAACAGACAGTTGACTTACATAGCAGAAGCTATAAAACACTTAGAAAAAAAAAAAAAACAGGAGGAAATTTTCATAACTTTAAATCAGGCAAAGGTTTCCTAGATACAACAACAAAAATACAATTTTTTAAGTTCAAAATTACAAATACTCCTGCAAGAAGAGAGGCGATAAGGCCCTGCTGTCGAAGACCTGATGTAAGCATGGGAAAGATGTATTGAGACCGCACTTGCAAGTGTACAGTTGGTCTCTAGAATACCAGAGAGTGTTACCAAAGGCCACTAAACCAATAAATATAGGTCTCCTTGAGTCAAGCAAGACTCCTCCATCAGCACCAGCTATACCTCACCTGCCTGGAAATACTGTGCAGCAGTGGCAGCCATATGTCTGTATATCCCAAATCTAATTGGCTATTAGCTCTCTTCTTGGAGGAATAACCCATGGCTGATGCCACATGCTTACATCCTCTAGTGGTTAGGAGATGTTATAAGCCACAGTAAGACCCTGTCATATTTCACAGAAAAAACATAATTCATGGATTAACATACCATCCAAACATTTGTGTCTATACCAAAGTAACCTACCATAACAATTAGTACTGTTTAAATACCTATATATCTAATTGCTTGTGCTTCATTAGTAGGATTAAAAGGTTATTCCTGGACAAACTGTCAGCCCATGAAAGGAAACAGCCAGAATTGACCAGAGTCCAAAATGACAGCTCCAGAGAAAGTAGGCTGTTTTGCTTCTCATCCACCTGTGCCCCTTTTCTAAGCCTAGGGAACAATCTGCAGAAGAGGGGGCGTGGTAGAATGTAAGGGCTGTGATTGGGGTGAATGGTGAAACTACAGCAATATAGTCTGGACACTTATTTGATCAACCTGATTGAACATACAAGCCCCCCCAGCTGGATGGTGGGACCCTTGTGCTGTGTGGGTTTGGGCACAACTGCTTGCAAATTGGTATTACATGAAGGATGCTTGTACTCATAAATTATTACTTATTGTTAAAAAATGAAAAAAAAATAAAGTAATAGAAAAAAACTTGTAATGCATCAATATTAATTCTCTCACATTATGTTAAATAAATAGAATTGTATTGTGAAAAAAACTTGTAATGCATCATCAATATTAATTCTATCACATGTTAAATAAATAGAATTGTATTGTGAAAAAAAACAAAAAACAAAATTACAAATACATGTCAAAAATGGAAGCAAACTACACATTGGAAGGGAAAAAAAAAACATTCAAATCAGAATGTAATAAAGGGTTTGGATCCAGCACACAGAAAACACACTGTGATGATGAAAAGATGAAAAAAAAAAAAAACAATCAAAATGGGGAAAAGATATGAATATAGATTTCACTAAAGAAAATATATGAGTAAAATATATGAAAAGATGTACATCAGCACTGCTTACTAGTGAGATGCAAATTCAAACTACGGCATGTATACCACTTCACACCACTAGAATTCCTACTTTCAAAATGAGGCTATTACATGTCTGGAAGGATATGAACTTCAACCCTCAGGTATTGCTGATGGATCCAGAAAATGGTAGTCACATTAGAAACAACTTGGGAGTTTCTTAAAAAGTTAAACTTATCAAATTCATAAGAATAACCCAGTGAATCTACTCTTCAGCTTCTCTCCACAGGAAATGACAACATATGTGGAAACAAACAAATGTCCACAGTGGCTTTATTCATTATCAACTGGTGAGTGAATAAACACACTACATAAACAAACATACAGCAGGGTACTGCTCAGCACTGAAAAGGAACACACCACCAATGTGCAACACTACCAACAGAGAAACATTAAAAAAAAAAAAGTTTAGCAGGGCTGAGTGTGGCTCAGTGGTCAAGCACTTGCCTAGATGCACAGAGTTGCACTAGACAAAAGAAGCCAGGAATAGATCTATGAATCCAGCTACACAAACTGTCCAGAAAAGAACATTCATAGAGGCAGAAGGAATACATGGTTACCTGGATTTGGCAGTCAGAAATGAGGAATATATCAAAACAGTGTTCTCAAAAGAATGAGACAGAGAGAGAGAAGGGAGAGAGAAGGAAAAGGAGGGAAAAGAAAAAGGAAACAAAAATTGACATCACCCCATCAAATTTTTTACCTCTCTGCTCCTGACTAGAGGTGCAATGTGGCTTCCAGACTAACATGTTCACAGATTTCTTTGACACCCAGGGACCAGGCTGATCCTGCTACCTGGCCAACCTTCTGAAGCCCTCTTACTTCTCATGGAGGCAAAATATTTTGATGTTTCTCCAGAGTCAGAGCCTGAGCCAAGTCTTCCACTAATTCACTGTGCAGTCCTGGGCTACATCCCATACTGAATCTGCTTCCACATTTGCAAGATGCAGGTGACATCTCATCTCTAAGATGGAGATGATATCTCACAAGGTCAGTATGTGCAGTACCTGAAGTAACAATCTTAATATGATTGGCACAACACTTAGCACAATGCACATGTGCACATATGCACTCTTCACAGGGTTGCCTCCAGTCATCCCATTAATTTCAAATCCTCAGCGAGGCATTTTCTCACCAACCCATTTCAAGTAGGATAACTCCTATTACTCTTTTCATCCTTTTAATTTCCCTCTTAGAACCTGCAGCTTTTTTTCCATTTTGGTTCTTTTTTATGTGTATGTGTATTGCCTGCATGTGTGTAAACGCACCTGTGTCATGCAATGTTTGCAGAGGTCAGAGGAGGGTGTCAGATCCTCTGGCGTTATAGACAACTGTTAGCCACCATACGGGTGCTGGGAACTGAAACCAGGTCCTCTGCAAACACACCCAGTGCTCTTAAGTGCTGAGCCATCTCTCAAGCCCATTTTGGTTCCTTTTTTCCCCATCTATTCTCCCTACTAGGTTGTCTCCCTGATGGCAAAGAGCCTGGATTTGTTCCTTATTGCCTCTATAAGGCCAGGCCAATGTCAGGCAAATAATACTGGCAGTAAGCATTTTGTGACCTCAGTAAGCTAAGGTGACTATCTGGCAACTTAGGCAGTGTTCTGGCAAGGAGCTTTTCTGGCATCTGCCTGTCTTGGGATTGTCTCTTGTGTCTCACTCATCTTTCTTGGTCTTTCTCCTCCCCAATGGTCCAGAACCAGGCTCAGAGGAGCAATGAATAATGGTACATTTGATCTAGCCAGATGAAGAGAATGAGCTTGGTTGGGGACCTGGATGAATAAGTGCATTCTTGGGCTGGAGAGATGGCATAGCGGTTAAGAGCACCGACTGCTCTTGCAGAGGACCCGGATTCAATCCCCAGCACCCACATGGCGGCTGAGAACCATCTTTAACTCCAGTTCCAGGGGAATCCGATATCCTCTTCTGACCTCCGTGGCATTGCATGACATGGGTGCACAAACCTACATGCAGACAGTACATTCATACACATACAAAATAAATAAAATAAAAAAAAAAAAATAAAGGCATGAGCCCAAATGGGAGGCCTAAAAAAAAAAAAGTGCATTCTTGAAGTATGTGGAACAATAGAAGGTGAACAGCTACGAGGAGTATGGATGTCAACAATCAAATTCAGCTGAGTTACTAGAACCACTGCTTACACAGGGTGGAGAAGAAAACAGGAGACATAGTAGACTTTGTTGCCATATGCAATATGCCTTCTCTTAAAGATGAAGAGGTTCTATGTACTGGTCAGAAACTATATGTATTTCATGCACACTTGCTCTGAAAACTGGAGTTGAATATAATTGCAGCATTTTGCATTAATTAAATCTTTTACCTTCCATAGTCAGGGCTTGAATTTGCTATATAAACTTATGCAAATAAGTATGCAAATGAGCAGGGCTCTAACATTTAATTTTGAGGAAACTAGAGCACCAGGATCAGGCCCCAAGGATTAAATGTAAATGGTGTCTAAGAATATTTAATTTTCTCTGAAGGAGTTAGGACAGATATTCTTTACCACCTACCTCCTATAAACTTTGCATGTATTTACCTAGACAACAACTTTGTTGATCTGATTTTTCTTTTTGTGAGAAGGGGATTGTTGTTTTTTGACATGGTCTCCCTAGCCCCAGCCTGGAACAATTCACTATGCCAAGCAGGCTGCCCTTGATCTCACAGAGATTGTCCTGCTTCTGCTCCCAGAGGGTTGGGATTAAAGACATGCACCACCATGACCAGCACTAATTTTTTTTTTTTTACTGATTTTATACTTACCTGCCTGAAGACAAAGTTACCTTCCCAACCCTCAACCAAACACATAATTACCATTATGTCCTTTCTCCGTCTTCCTCTTTCAAATTAGGCAATGCAAGGTAAGGAAGACATGCCTTTCCTAACATGGGACCAAGCTCTTCACTGTGTACCTCCGAACAAGCCATTTATTTTCTCAGATTAGTCTGCTCAATTAGAAAAGGAAGCCAACAACAATAAAAGTTCTCTAGTTTAATCGCCTGATCAAACTAAACAGGGTACCAGCATCCACTTTAGGCCAAGTAGAAACAATGTCATAATTTTCAGGTTGCCAAGACAAGTATCAGGCTGGAGGGAAGTTTGAAATGAGAAGAGATCTAAAGTCTCAAATGTTACTCAAGTAGTCCCTTTAGGCAAAAGTGCTGATTTTCTGTCTTTAAATTGTTTATATTAGGGGCTGGAAGGATTGCTCCATGGTTAAGAGCACTTACTGCTCTTCCAGAGGACCTGGATATAGTTTCCAGCACCCACATACACCAGCTCACAATCGCCTGCAACTCCCGGTTCAGGTGATCTCACGCCCTCTTTTGGCTACCATAGACGGCCACGTGTGGTATACAGACAAGGTAGGTACACGTATATACCCATAAAATAAAAACAAATCTTCAAAAGAAGAGAGAAAATAATATTAAGAGTTTGTAAACTGCAAAATTATTAAGAGAACTAGGAATATTATTAGGAAAACTAGGAATGAAAAGTTGTTTTCATGGGCTGGAGAGATAGCCTAGCAGTTAAGAGCGCTGACTGCTCTTGCAGAGGACCCGGGTTCGATCCCCAGCACCCACATGGTGGCCGAGAACCGTCTGTAACTCCAATTCCAGGAGAACTCCAGTTCCAGGGGAATCCAAGATCCTCTTCTGACCTCCACGGCATTGCACAACATGGGTGCACAAACCTACATGCAGACAGTACATTCATACACATACAAAAATAAATAAAATTAAAAAAAAAAAAAGAAAAGTTGTTTTCTGTCAAGTTAGGAGTCATCTCCAATCACACTTCCCTCAACATTTGAAAACTCCAGCCAATATTCACCCCCCCCAAAAAAAAAAACCCAGAAGACCTAATGACAAAGATGGAGAGCATCCCAAGCCAAAGCTTCCTAAATTCCACCTCAGCATCTTGCCTCAGCCTTTCGACAGGAGCTATCTCTCCACCTTTTCATTCTTGCCACAAGCCAAGTCAACAAGCCTACGCAGCACCTAGTGAGTATCCAGCATGCTGTAGAGTCTGCCAGGAGAGGCATCCACAAAGCACTCTACATGTCCTCTCCACAATTTCACATAACACTTTCATCTTATGCTTGGTGGCATCCAGGATAATCTCAATTTCTTTTTTCAATGAGACAAGTGAAATCCAAGAAACAACTTGTTCAGATAAGGTCACACAGCTAATAAGCCCAGATGCCAGAATTCCTTAAGTCTTTTTTTGAACTGCCTCTCTGATTTACCTTGTCCAAACTCTGCATTTTGTTTAAATTTGATTCAGTTCATTTGGCTTATTTACTTAATCATGCAACAAGTATTGAAAAAGCACCCACTATCTGTCATGCACAGTTCAACAAACAGCCTTGGGTCTCCCACATGTGACCTATGTGACCATGGCTGTTGACAGTACCTTGGCTCTGGGTAATCTATAAAATGGGCTACCAGAATTCTACTTCTCTCCTAAGTCTGTTGAAAATTCAATAAAATAATGCCTTTAAAGAGCTGCCACTATGCAGGAACTATGAGCTGCATTTATTCTTCTAGGTTCTAGGGATAAAGTCCTCAATCATACAAGAACTTCACTCAGCTTCACTTCATACAAGCTGCTAATTCTCTAATGCCGAGCACAATAAACACAATGTTTCAAATTGTAACCAGTTGTTATGGAAATCACAAATATGTGACAAGGGTGTGGGAAGCTGCTTGAAACTCTGTGGACAAGTTAGACTTCTTGGATGACAATCTAAGTTATAGCAAGAATAACCAGAGCCAAATTAAAGAGAGCTGAAGAGAAATCGCAAACCCTGAAATCCTGTGCTTCAGCAAGCTGGGATCTTCAGGGAAGAATAAGGAACTCCTGGGGCTAGGAAAAGAACAGGCCAGCGACGGGGTCAAAGGGTACTGGGTGAGCTTAAACAAGTCAGTTATTTTCTCATCTTTAACGGGGTAGGAGCCCTGTAGGATTTTATGTGTGGAGAGAGGGGGCACAGGACTAATACTACACTGTTCCCAAATGGGCCCCTTTGCTCCCCCAAGGAGAAAGACAGCAAGAGTAAAAACGGTGGATCCCGTCAGGAACTGCTGATGTAGACGAAACGGCTTCCTAAGAGTAGGAGGGCTCGAAACAAATTCAGGAAATGCAAGAGCTAAACTGGTGGGCGCCGGTTGCGGCTGCAGGCTTCCCTCTGGGGCCGGCGGCCTCCCCACCTGTCCGGTTCTCCCGCGCCGCGGCTCCCGCTCCAGCCCTCACAGGGCTCCAGCCCGCACCCTCCCGCCGCCCCGCGGCGCCGCTCACCCGGATGCCCTGCAGCACCCGGACCCGCTCCTCCTCGTCCATCCCGAAGGACACCCTTCGGGCCTCGGAGCTCTCGGAGCTGCCCATGACAGGAGGCGTGCAACCACGCGGGCCGGCTCCAAAGCAACAAGACCGCCGCCTCGCGGCGCCCGACGCTCGCGTCTCAGGGGCACAGACAAGTAACACCGTGCCCTATTGGCCGCCGCAGGAAGCGCGCCCAATCAGGCAACTCGGAACCGCAGTGCCTTGTGGGGGTTGTAGTCCAACTTCCGGGCCCGTGTTGGGGCGGGACCAGCTGATGGGCATAGTAGTCTGAGTCCCTGGGCAAGTGTGTGGGCCAGAGAGTCAATGAAGAGACACAGAGTGGCAATGGCAAAATCAAGCTCCTAGTAAAGGTCATTCTTGAAGAGGAGACCACCAAGGTCACTGAGGTGATCATCCTTGGGCTGGTTTGTGTTTAAGTAGCACCAGGCTCCTGGCAAGCACTGACCCACCCCATCTAGTATGACCTGACTTATTCAGCTTCAGTCTTGAAGAAATGGAAGCACAAGTAAATAAACTTACTGTAATGAATGCACCGTAGTACCATGAGAAAAGTTAATAAACCATAGCAACCTTACAGAAGAGGCTTTTCAGACCTAAGGATGAGCAAAGTTACCAGGAGAAGGAGGGAGAAGACAGATCCTAAGGACCAACAAGTGCAAAAGGCCCTGAGAAAGCATGGCATGGTGGCTCCAAGCCCTGAATCCCAGCACACAGGAGGCAAAGGTAGGCAATCACTCTGAGATCAAGGTCAGCCTGGTCTACATAGTGAATTCCAGGTTAACTAGGGATACAGGGGGACCTCTGATAGAAGACAGAGGGTTAGTGCATCTCAGCTCTCAGCAGAGAAGCTCAGGGAACTATTTGTCAGTATAAACTTCTTTAAAAAATTGCTTTTGTGGGCTGGAGAGATGGCTCAACAGGGAACTCACTTTCCACCAAGTCCAATGACTTGATGACCAAGTCCAGGACCCTAATGGTAGAAAGAGACAACTGACTCCTCCCCAAGCACACACTGTGTGGCATTCACATTTTCACACCTACCTACCTACCTACCTACCTACCTACCTACCTACACACACACACACACACACACACACACGCATGCACGCACACACGCGCGCGCGCACACAACATGTAAAAGAAAATGATGCTTTTGCTATATTCCTTAGGATTTGTTTACAATTTTTGTTGGACTCACAGTATCCTTTTCGTTTGTTTGTTTGTGGATGGTTTTCTTTCTCTCTTTCTTTTTTCTTTCCTTCCTTCCTTCCTTCTTTCTTTCTTTCTTTCTTTCTTTCTTTTCTTTCTTTCTTTCTTTCTTTCTTTCTTTCTTTCTTTCTTTCTTTTTTGCCTAGAATTCAATATGTAAACTAGGCTGAACCTGATCTCACAGAAATCCTCCTGGCTCGGCCTCCTGTGTACTAGGATTAAAGGCATCTGCCACGATGCCCTTTTATTTCCTCTTTTAGTCTATTGTGTTATTTTAATTCCTCACATTTGTGAGTTTTCCAAAGCTCTTTATTTTTTTTTTTACTGATGCTTTGTGTATTTCATACATCATTTTCCAATTCAGTTCAGGCATATTTCCCCTTCCCTTCCCCCCACCCCCCCCCCCCCCATCCCAGATCATGCATTCTGCCATAACTGTCCTGCATCTTTCTCTCAGTTTTTTTTCATTTTTTAGCAATAAGTGATAATTTATGAGTACAAGCATCCTTCATGTAAAACCAATTTGCAAGCAGTTGTGTCCAAACCCACACATCCCCTTGGTCCCACCATCCAGCAGGGGGGGCTTGTGCCCCTTTTCTAAGCCTAGGGAAAAATCTGTGGAAGAGGGGGCGTGGTAGGATGTAAGGGCTGTGATTGGGGTGAATGGTGAAACTACAGCAATATAGCCTGGACACTCATTTGATCAACTTGATTGAACATACAAGCCCCCCCTGCTGGATGGTGGGACCAAGTTCCAAAGCTCTTTATATTACTGATTTTTTTTTTTTTTTTGGTCTTTTTGAGACAGGGTCTCCCTTTAGTCCCAGCTGCCCTGGAACTGTCTATGTAGACCACGCTGACCTTGAACTCAGAGATCTGCCTGCCTCTGCCTCCCGAGTGCTGGGATTATAGGCATGCACCACCATGCCTGACTATATTACTGGTTTTTAGTTAATAAAAAAAAAAAAAAAAAAAAAAAAAAACTACCTGCCATAGTTTGGATCTTAAATGTCCCTCAAAGGCCCATGCCTTGATGGCTTGGTCTCCAGGAAAGCACTGTGAAGACATGACAAATCCCTTAAGAGATAAGGCCTGGTGAGAACTCATTAAGTCATTGAAGGGCATGCGCTTAAAGTGGGCAGTGAGACCCTAACCTCTCCCTGTTCCTGTCTTTGGCTTTCTGGCTGAGGTGAATGGTTTGGCTCTGTCTGCCATGCTCTCTCTGCCATGATACAACATCCACTATAGGCCTCAGAACAATGGGTTCACTCATTCATGCTGGAGCTTACAAAACCATGTGCCAAAATAAACTATCTCTTTATAGATTGGTGATCTCGGATATTTGTTATCGTGACAGAAAGCTGTCACACTATCTGAAAATGAAATTGAGAAAATTATGTCATGATGATAGCACTGAAAAAACTTTAGTGAAGTTGATAATAAACTTAAAGTGAAAGATCTGCACAATGAAAACTCTGACATAGATGAAAAATGTTGTAGAAGGTACAAATACAGTATCTGATATTCAGAGAATAATATTGTTAAAATATCCATACTGTTCAAAGAAGTCTACAGTTTCAATGAAATCACCGTCAAAATTCTAATGGTGCCTGTCACAGAAATAGAAAAGGAACAATCCAAAAACTTCATATGGGACCACAAGAGACCCCAGATAGCTAAAACTATCATCATATTACATACCTTAAATAGATAGTTTTGCCAATTACACCTTCATAAACTGGAGGGGTGTTCATATTGGGGACAATTCTGCATGTAATTTCTCCAGAGCTACCATAGGACCAAGCTGAAGTTAGTCTTTAGCTTTGCCCAGGTCAGATCAGTCATCCAAGGATAGTTCCTCAGAGAAAGGGGTATCTGTGAGTTGTCAGCATTCTGAACCCATAACAGTGGGGGATAGCCTTGGTGGATAGGAAACAAAGTCTAGAGAGACACTCCAAGCATCCACTACATGTTCCAAATATTCTTGGACTCCTGGGACACCTAAATGGGTTCTGTGACAATGAGAAAGATGTACAAATTGAGGAAAGAATTGGATTTATATCTCTGGACCAGATGATGAAAACATTGAACCAATTCAGCAAAATGAGAGTCAGAGCCAAGGGTGACCCTGAGACACTGTGGCTTCACCTATGCTGTGAAAAGTCCTTGAGGAGTCTTGGAATGCCACACGACTGACACCCCTGTAGGTACTATATCCCCATTTCACAGATAACTGAGGAGTAACAGGTAAATATAATGTAACATTATAAATCGAAAATTAGATGGTGATTTTCCCCCCCAGGGTGGAAATCAAACCTAGGACCTCATGCATACCAGGCTAGTGTTTTTCTTTATATATATATATATATATATATATATATTATTTTNGTTTTATAAGAGATTACCTCTATAATAGTTGTCTCCAATTTACAGTTGGAGAACGACCTCATCATCATCATATTTCTCCTTGTTCTATGGTGGGGAGGCAAGAAAGTCTCTCATATTAAAACCTTTGCGGCACCTAGAAGGTAAGTTTCATTAGGACTCATTATAAATAGTTGTTACAAGTAGGATCCACAGAGGGGTTCCATGTTTGTAGCAATCTGAGGCTTTTCTTCCTTTCAACGTTCAGACAGGTCAACCTTTCAGTTGGCACTTTCTGGTACATCCTACTCAATGCAAAGCTGTATCTTTTTTTTCTCAGCCATTAAGTTGGTGACATTTTGACCTGTTGGAACATACAAATCTTTTCCTGTAGTTAGTTTTAAGATTTGAATTGCAAGGTTTTTGATGAAAAGGTTTCATGTCTATCTTTATCCCCCCCCCTTTTTTTAACCCATGAGTCTCCAGAAGACAGTTGTATTATACATACCTATAGGGCGGAATCAAGGCACAGATTTCATCAAATTCACCCATGCTGTTTTGGGTGACTATATATGATTAACTTGGGAAGCAAACTTAATTTTACGTTAAATCATCTTATAGGTGCAAAAGAATGCTACAAGGTGATACTGTACAACAGAGAAATTATAGAGAACATTTGTATGTGCCAATCCCAAAGTTATTGTTCTACAGTTTTTATGTAAAACAAATGTGGACAACCACGATTTATATTTCCATTTAACTCAGATGTATTACCTTTTTTTATCAGAGCCTGTAAACCAATGTTGTTTAATATACACATATTTACTTTTACTAAGTCCTAAAACTCCATGTATCCTGTAGACAGTGTCTGGGCAAAACTGGATACTTGTTGAACTCATGTCAATTAAATATGCATTAATCGAATATACACCCGTGTCCCTCTCCCGCCCCTCCCCCCTTCCCAATTCACCATTTCAGTCCATTTTCTGATGCAGTCTTTCTGTTGTTCTTTTACTATGCTTCCCTCTCCATGAGAAATATTTATATCTGGGTTATTGGCGCTAGCATCCACATATGAGGGGCACCATTTGCCGTTTGTTTTTCTGGGACCGTGTTACTTCACTTAACATAATGTCTTCTAGCTCCATCCATTTACCTGCAAAGTTCATGATGTTGAGGGACGGTATATTTTCTTTAAGGGAGTGACTCTAAATAAGCTGACTAGGCCAGTGGATGAATTTGCACCAGGGGACACCTGGATAGAAATGCTTGACTGGATAGGACTTAACATGTATGATAGACTACCTGAAATCTGGTGGGTGGGCTATAGAAAGTAGGGAGGGGGGGCTCTAAATTTGATTAAGATATATTATATGAAATGTACAAAAACTCAATAAAATAATAAAAATATTTAAAAAAATAAAACAATAACAACAAAACAGTTTCCTCTGCAGTGAAGTTTGGAAACTGCTGGTGAGGTTTGCAAACTCCCTCCAAAGAAGGAGGACATGCTCCTCGGTCCAGCAACCAGGAAGGAACTGGGGAGCAGGCCCCAGGTGGGGCACACAACAATTTTCTGTAGTCCTGTGTCTTTCTAAATCCCACTCCTCAGCTGAGTGGTGGGGTCAACCTGAGCATCCATCCCTACCCTACACAGACAAAACAAGCAACAGCTGTGTTCGGGGGCAGGGGTGGATGGCTGGGGAGGGGTTGTGCCCTTAGACAATTCAGGCTGGTGAGATGTTGAGTTTGGTAAGTGCTCACCATACAAGGACATAGCTCTCTTTCCACACAAAGAAAATCTTTCTCCAAAGCCATCTTTTCCTGGAATTGCACTGGCCGTTGCTGGTCCTACGTGGCCCCCCTAGAAAAGGACAAACCCTAGCTAAGCACCTAAAAGGACCACGAATGCTTTAGATCAGCCATCACTCAACAGCCCACCCTACCTTTGTTAACAGCCCTTTATCCAAACCTCTGTAAGCCCCCCATTTGCACAGCCATCTGTTCCTGCCAAGACCAGATTGTTAACTGGTTGCTGTGCGTGCACTGGGAGTGTGCTGTGTCTGTATCAATGGTGAGTGTGTGTGTGTGTGTGTGTGTGTGTGTGTGTGTACACACATATGTGCTAGTCACTGAAGAAAGGGAGCAAGCCAGCACAGACAATGAAGCTGCTTCATCCATTGTCCCTGTGCTCCTATCCCCACCTGCTCTCCTGAAACCCAGGAAATTCTCAGTAGGAGACAAAGCCTCCAGATGGGATGAATCAGCTGTGCGGCATAAGTGGCTCGAGCAGAAAGTCAGGAGCAGCTTCCTTGGCCCCAATTTCCTTTTTTGCCTTTCAGAGTTCTAAGCTGAAGCTTTACCCTGGATTTGACTATTCAGCCAAGTGAATGGGGGCTTAGCTGATGAGCATTTCAGGGGCAGCTTCCCCTGGGGCTATGCCACAGGAAGTCACCCCCTTGTCACCCCCTCATTAGAGCGCTCCCAAACAAGACTGCTTGGGTGTGGGAGAGGACAGGGTACATGGATGGCTGAGTATTTCAGGGCAAAAAAAGAGACAAGGTGGCTTAACAAAGCCAGATGGGCTCAGAGATCCCAGAGAGGGGCTGAGATTGCTAGGAGCATGGCTCATTCAGCCTGAACCATTTCCTTTCTTCTTTTCTCTGTTCTCTCTCCCTACACACACACACACACACACACGCACGCACACACACACACACACACACACACACACAGAGAGAGAGAGAGAGAGAGAGAGAGAGAGAGAGAGAGAGAGAGAGATGAGAGAATGCTTATCCTATTACCCAAAGAGCAGACTTAGACTCAGGTGAAGGATGCTGGGCTTCTGAATCTGTGTCAGCAAAGACCATGCCTTGCAATATCTGGGAACCCCCATTACTACCCCAACACAGACAGAGCAGGCCCCTGTCCAGGTAACCCCAGCCAGACCAAAGCTTGGAGTCTGGACTCTGGAACTGCCCAGAATCTTGCCAGAACACAAAGGCCTGGAAGGACTGGTGGCCTGGGGTTCAGGCCAGCTACACTATTGACTAGAGACCAGAGCAGGCCTGGGAACAGAGGGGGCAGGAAATGGGGCTTAGAGCCCATGCTTCAAGCAGCGACCTGATCTCTGATCCAGTTCTGCTGTGCATCCTGCTCTTCGCACAGGTCTCAGCTCCAACTTCACCACCCTAGACAGGCCTCCCAGCCACTCCTCCCTTCCAAGGAAAGCCCACTCTCTGGCCCTGTTGTTGTTTGTTGACTGGTCTCTAAGCAGTCCCACCCCTGTGTACACACTCACAAGAAAGAAGCTTCAGAGAACAGCCTAGCTATTCCATGCACCCCTGAATTCCTAGTGCCTAGGACAGCACCAGCTGCAGAGGACACTCAAGAAATTGTTGAACAGCTGATTGGATGAATGTGAGACTGGAGTTCAGGTGAAGGCAGCTGATTAATGGCCCACCTGATGATGACGCTGGGCCCAAGGATTTGAAGGAGTGTGGGCATCAGGCAAGGAAGAGGGGGCTCCTCCCTGGAGAGGTACATTCTGCTAGCCCCGGTCTTGAGCCATTATAGGCGAGGAAGAAGTCTCCTTCTCGCACTCTCCCCTCACAGGATTTCTGGTGCCCCAAGCAGCTCAATTCAAATGTAGAACATTATATACTCTGCTGGAGAGATGACAGGAGTTAAAAGAGCACTGGCTGTTCTCGCAGAAGACCTGGGTTCAAATCCCAGCACCCACATGGCAGCTAACACCTGTCGGTAACTCCAGTTCCAGGGGATCTGACACTCTCTTCTGTCATCCATGGGCATTGCACGACATGGGTGCAGTTACATACATTCAGGCATAATACTCAGACACACACAAAAAGGAACAGTATACACTCCCCATGAGGTCAGTATAGCTGGAGTTTTATGAATTCACTAAAGGTGCATGCAAATTTGTAAAGAAACAATGCTACCTGGTAATGAGAGCTACACATTGGCACAGTCCCTTGAGAGCTGAGTGGTACAATTCTAGTTGATTCTTGGGTGAAATGGTTTCCCTCCTTCTCCTGCAGTTCTTTGGCCTAAAAATGGAGGGTTGGACCTCCATCTGGAGGGCATTCTTCTCACAGGGGATCCGGAGTGGCCAGAGTGAGAGGCAAGAAGAGTGATCCCCCTTCTCTGCTTCCAAGGCCTCTGCCTGAATCCCACATCAGAACAGGTGCTGCCCCCAGGTGGCTAAGTGATTCTGCACTCCCTCCCAATCTTTCTCACCCCTTCTCAGCCAGCTAGGCCAACCTACCTACAAACCTAAGTAGAAACCTTGTGTTTACATTTCAAAAGAGGAAACTTGTCCCTAGAGCTCCTAAGCCCTCCATAGGCCACCTCTGGCAAAATCTTGTGTTCATTTGTGTCTGTCTGTCTGTCTGTCTGCACCCCCTTAAACTTGGCTATGAACCCCTTGTAGTAGTTGGTTTTATGTCAACTTGCATGAGTAGGGTACCTCGATTAAAGAATTATCTTAATTGCTTTAACTGATGTAGGAAGGCCCACTTCAAATGTGGGCAACACCTTCTGGTACAGAATGGGCATGCAGAAGAAAGGTTACTCAGCTTTTGCTTCTTTGGTCTTCTCTCTGCCCACTGAGTTGATTTCTTTTGTTGCTGCTGATGGTTCCTTGGCTGACACCAGATCCAGTGTTTTCAGGCTTCCATCGTTGACATAGGACCAGCACGGCTCTTCAGAAATCCTCCAAGTTTTCAACATTAGGCTGGGGGTTGCTGAGGCACCAAGCCTCAAGGACCAAGCAACAATCAGGGTCTCTGCCTGTCAGGTGTGATCCAACTGTCCTTAAGAAAGCTGATTAAACAAATTCTTTTAATATACATATTAATTCTATCAATTCTGCTCCTATAGAGAACCCTAATACACCCCTGAAGTTAAAATCACATGCTATACATGTTAGCATCTAGAACAACAAAAGAAAGAGCAGTGTTTACTGAGAACTAGGTAGCATGGAGTCACAGGGCCAGGCAGGGAATGCTGTGGGTTTGAGCCACTCTGGGGCTGAGGAAGAGTCTCAGGAGAGAGGGCCTATAGAGGGTGGAGAGAGAACTTGTTAGTCAGAGGACTGAGCAGGATCAAGAACCTGGCGAAGGTCTCAAAATTGTCCCGTGTTTTTTGGATGGATCTGAGGTTGAAGTCAGCTGGCTTGACTTTCCTCTCAATTCCATGTGCTCCAGGGAGCATCTTACCCTCCCAGAGACTTTGCCTCCCAAGTTGTTCTGGTAGAAAGTAGGGAAGGGGAGAGAGGACTGTTTGAAAATGGCCTAGTGGCCGGGTGTTGTGGCACACGCCTTTAATCCTAGCACTTGGGAGGCAGAGGCAGGCGGATCTTTGTGAGTTCAAGGCCAGCCTGGTCTACAGAATGAGTGCCAGGACAGCTGGGACTACAGGAAAGACCCTCTCTTGAAAAGACCCAAAAAAAAAAAAAAAAAAAAAAAAAAAAAAAAAAGAAAAAGAAAATGGCCTAGTGGTTGTCTGATGTCCTCACAACCATCATGGCAGTTAAGTCAGTGGTTTTAGTTTTTCTGTCCGTCAGTGTTCTTCTGTTGCTACAACACACTCCTCAGACAACTGCTCTGGAAAGTAAGGTAGTTTGGCTCAGAGTTTGGAGGGTTTGGCCATGGCCTATTGGCCCCATTGCTTTTGGACTATGGAGGGGCTGAGTATCATGGTAGGAAACATTTGAAAGAGTAAAATTAGAAGAGGGTGGATGGATCCTACCATCTCTTTTCTTTCCTCCTTTTTTAAAAAAGTATTTTATTTGTTATTTTTATTTTATGTGTATGAGTGTCTTAAAAGCCTTCATGTATGTAAGTGCACCATGCATGTGCGATGTCCTGCAGGTACCAGAGGAGGGTGCTGGATTCCCTTGGAACTAGGATTACAGATGGTTGTTAGTTGCCAAGAGGATGCTGGGAATAGAACCTGGGTCCTCTGGAAGAACAGCAAGTGTTCTTAACCACTGAGCCATCTCTCCAACCACCACCCTCCCTTTTTTAATAAGGTCTCTAGCCCAGCTTCAAACTCTGTGTATAGCTAAGGATGACCTAGAATGTCTGACCCTGCCTTCACCACCTCCCAAGTGATGGGATTACAGGTATGTGCCACCACACCTGATTTAAGTAGAGATTGAACCCATACCTCCTGTATGGTGGGTAAGCACTCTACCAACTAAGCTATACCCCAACCCCAATAATCTCTTCTGGTAATTTGTCACCAATGTGATCTAAGATATACCCCAACCCCCCATCATCCCTTCCAGTGGTCTGTCCCCAGAGACCTAAGCTGTACCCAAGCCCCCATCATCCCTTCCAGTGGTCTGTCCCCAGTGACCTAAGCTGTACCCCCAACATTCCATCATCCCTTCCAGTGATCTGTGCCCAGTGACTTTAAACAATATTCCTAGTCCCTGGCTATCCCTTTTAATAGTCTGTCTCGAGTGAGCCAAGACCTCCCTAGGCTTCCCCTATCTCTTAGTGTTCTATCACCTCTAATAGCACCATACTGGGAAATAAGCCTCACACACAGGCCTTTGGGAGACACTCCAGATCCATGGCAAAAATCATAACCCTGGGACAAGACAAAACCAACCTGCCCTCATCCCAGTAACCAGTGGGACCAAGGCAGCTCCAGGACAGGCCACCTTGCTGTCCATGGGGGCTCTGTTGGTAGAACACAGCACACCAGGATCCTGGGGATAGGAACAGCTTTCTGAGGCCAGCGGAGGCAGATCTGGCCCTGTACCATGCCCTCCTCCCCAGCTTCTCCTCCTCCTCCCCAGCATGCCCTCCCCCTAGCTTGCTGGTGGATGAATGCCATAAATACAGCCCTGCTACCAGGAAACCTGGGTGTATGTTTGCACATGTTGGGGGCCATTCTAAAGACTGTGCCCTGGAAGTGGAATTGCTCATGCAAATCATAGAAATTCTTTTAGTTTCCTTTTATGATAAGTTGTCCTTCAAGAAAGTTGAATGGGGGGCTAGAGAGATAGCCTAGTGGTTAAGACCACCCACTGCTCTTGCAGAGGACCCGGGTTCAATGCCCAGCACACACATCGCGGCTAAGAACTGTCTGTAACTCCAATTCCAGGAGAACTCCAGTTCCAGGGGAATCCAAGACCCTCTTCTGACCTCCATGGCATTGCACGACATTGGTGCACAAACCTACATGCAGACAGTACATTCATACACATATAAAAATAAATAAAAAATTGAAAAAAAATTAAAAAATAAAAGAAAGTTGAATGGATGCCCCCAGCCTCCAGTAAGACCTGCGAATGTTCATTTTCTACATATGGATCAACCCTGATGTTACTAATTTTCTACAGTGTGATAGTAGAAAAAAATGTGTTTGAGGTTTTTTGGGGGGGTAATTTTGAGACAGGGTCTCCCTTCAGTCTCAGCTGGCCTGGAACTCGCTAGGTAGACCAGGCTGGCCTTGAATTCACAGAGATCTGCCTGCCTCTGCTTCCCAAGTGCTAGGATTAAAGGCGTGTGTCACCATGTCCTACATGTTTCAGTTTTAATTGCAATCCCCTAGATATCATATCTAATTAAGTATCTTTTACATTTGATTTTTTGGTAATTTATATTTTCCTTTTATGAATTACCTTTTCATAGGTTTTTACTCATTTTAGTTAATCATTTTACTATTGATTTGTAGGAAATTTAAAAAAATATTTTGTTACTTTTATTTTTATTTTATGTGTATAAGCATATTGCCTGCATGTGTGTAAGTGCATCTATGACCTTCAATGCCCACAGAAGTTAGAAGGAGTCACATCTCCTGGAACAGGAGTTACAGAAAGTTGTTACCTACCATGTAGGTGCTGGGCATCAAACCCAGGTCCTCTGCAAGAGCAGTTGGTGCTCTTAACTGCTGAGCCTTCTCTCCAGCCCCCAGAATTCTTTATATGTGTTCAAGTTATCTGTCTTTTTCAAATGTTGTAACAATTTAATTACAAACTACCAATTATATATTACTTTAAAATTTTAAATATAAACAGCTTTAGCACAGTTAAAATTATTTGTACAATCAGTCTCTAAACCATATTCCTCTGGGTCATTTAGACTTTAAGGTATTGGTAAAAAAAAAGTCTGAGTTTTGTAAACTAGAATTTTTATATTTGCCCTTTAAAACCATTTTTATTTAATTATGCTGTGGGATTATGCTATATAAGACTTTTGCATATAGACATACAGTCAATCCCATGACCCTCTAAATATGAATATTTCATCATTATGCCACTGATTTTTTTTAACATTTTTTTTATTGATGCTTTGTGCATTTCATACATCATTTTCCAATTCAGTTCAGGTATATCTCCCCTTCCCTTCCCCCCCTCCCCCACCCCAACCGAGATCATGCATTCTGCCATGACTGTCCTGCATATCTCTCTCAGTTTTTTTTTTCCATTTTTTAGCTATAAGTGATAATCCATGAGTACAAGCATCCTTCATGTAAAACCAATTTGCAGGCTGTTGTGCCCAAACCCCCACAGCCCCACCTTCCAGCGGGGAGTGAGGGGTTGTATGTTCAATCAGGTTAATCAAATGAGGGTCCAGACTACATTGCTGTAGTTTCACCCTTCACCCCAATCGCAGCCCTTACATTCTACCA
>VZQC01015004.1:2898794-2960329 GCA_009823505.1 Rhizomys pruinosus
TCTCTCTCTCTCTCTCTCTCTCTCTCTCTCTCTCTCTCTCTCTCTCTCTCTCTCTCTCTTCCTCTTGCTCTCCCTGTTTTGTTTTTGTCTGAGATAGAGACTCATACAGCCCAGGCTGGCATCTAATGTGCTCTGTGACTGAGGATGACCTTGAATGTCTCATCCTCCGGCTTCCACCTTCCAAGTAGTAGGACTACAGGTGTGAGCTCTATGCACAGCTCATTTTTGTTTTCTTTGAGGCAGTCTTGCTGTGTGGCCCAGACTGTTGTGGAGAGCACAGTCCTGCTACCTGCTGGGATCACAGGCATACACCATGGACCACCTGCCCAGGCATGGCACACCCACATAGATCTGGGCCCTCCACGAGTCTTAGGCATTGTCCTCCACGAGTCTTAGGCATTTTTATTAGGTTTCTTGTTAGCAGTTTGTTACTTTCTTTTTTGTTGTTGTTGTTGCTGTTAGAAATTTATTTCTCTGCTGTAGTATATGGGGTATACCAGGTCAAATGCAAAGAATCGTGTGCAGAAAAACTTGGTGAATGGAAAAACACCATTCATCAATTCTGTTTTTCAACAACCCACCCTGTTACCAGAAGCTAGGCAATGGAGAATGCTGTAGAGGAACAGAATGTACATGTGCCATCAAAAGGGATGCAGTAGATTATTTCACAGTGGCATAGATAGTGCACCAATGTCTATGTGCAGGAGAGGCAGGCAACTCAGAAGCTGCTCAGTCTATACAACTGCATGCCTCAGCAAGGAGTTTGTTACTTTCAAGAATAAGTTTATTTTCTTTTTGAATTGTTTCTTTTTGAATTTTGAATTGAATTGTTTCTATTGCTGTGATAAAACACTGACCAGCCTGGCGTGGTGGCGCACACCTTTAATCCTAGCACTCGAGAGGCAGAGGCAGGCAGATCTTTGTGAGTTCAAGGCCAGCCTGGTCTACAGAGTGAGTTCCAGGACAGCTGGGGCTACAGGGAGACCCTGTCTCGAAAAGACAAAACAAACAAACCACTGACCAAAACCGACTAGGGAAGAAATGGGTTTATTTCAGCTTGCAGTAGAGTCCTTCATCAAGGGAAGTCAAGGCAGGAGCTTAAGCAGGATCCTGGAAGCAGGAACTAAAGCACAGGCCATGGAGGAACACTGCTTACTAGCTTGCTCCCCTGGCCTGTGCTCAGCCTGCTCTTTTATACAACTCAGGACCACCTGCCCAGGCTTGGCACCACCCACATAGATCTGGGCCCTCCCACATATCTCAATAATAATAAAAAAAGTGCCTCACAGACATGGCCAGAGGCCAGACCTGTAGAGGAAATTCCCCAATTGAGGTTCCTTTTTCCCAGAGGTGTCAGGTTGATAACAAAAACTATATAGTACAAATTGGGTTTTGCTAATATGTAATTAAACTATTGATATAATATTAGTTATTGTTCTGTTGCTGTAATAAAATACCATGACCAAAGGCAACTTATAGAAGAGTTTTTTGGGGCTTATAGTTTTGGAGAGAGAGTCCATAATGTCTGGGAAGGAATGACATCAGGAGCAGGAAAGAGCTGGCTTAGTACATGTTATCCCCATTCAGGAAGCAGAAAGGTAATAGGAAGTAAGACAAGGCTATGAAGTCTCAAAGCCTGCCTTTGTAACAGACATACTTCCTCCAGCAAGGCTCCACCTCCTGAAGGTTCCCTAACCCTTGGAAAACAGCATTGCTAACTGGGAACTACAAATTCAAATATTTGAGGCTATGGGGGACATGTCTCATCAAAACCACCACAGAAAGCAGGGTGGAGAACCCTTAAAAGACTCAAAATGAGCCTACCACCTGACCCAGCCATGCCACTCCTGGGTATATATCCACAAGATTCATCCTACCGTAGAGATACCTGCACAGCCATGTTTATTGCAGCTTTCCTCACAATATTGAAGAGCTGGAACCAACCCAAGTGCCCCTCAACCAACAAGTGAATAGAGAAAATGTGGTAGATCTACACAATGGAGTTCTATGCAATGGTAAAGAAAGATGACATCTTGAAATTTGCAGGTAAATGGATGGAACTAGAAGATACAATGTTAAGTGAAGTAACACAGTCCCAGAAAAACAAATGGTGAGTGGTATCCCTCATCTGTGGATGCTACCACCAAGTACCTAGTTGTAAGGCAAACTGAGCAATGTTAATGTTATATTCCTCATGATCTGAAAACAACTGTGCTCTTATATTGTGAATCCCTTAACAAGTTCTAGAATTAACCTACCATTTATTTTCAGACTTTGGAATTTTGGTATATGGATAGAGGGTATGTATGCATATTTTTTTGGTCTTTTTGAGACAGGGTCTCCCTGTAGTCCCTGGAACTCACTCTGTGGACCAGGCTGGCCTTGATCTCACAAAGATCCACTTGCCTCTGCCTCCCAAGTGCTAGGATTAAAGGCATGTGCCACCATACCCGGCCCATATTTTAGAGTAATATAAAATCAAAATGGAAAAATGTGAATCCTGAAATATAATTTGGAAATTACAGTTTGTTTTCAGACAACATAATTTTAGTATAGGTGTGACTATATATATATGTGTGTATATATATATATATATATATATATATATATATATGTATGCATAGGTTGATGAAATACAAGTTGGAGAGAACAACAACAAAAGAACCAGGATAAAAAAAACCCAACTGAAACAGTGAAGCTCTCCCCAAAACAATAATCCTCTGCTTTGGAAAAACCCTGGAAAGACTCAGAAAAAGATGCAAGACATGTATGGCAGAGTGCATGACCTTGGGTGGAATGGGGAACATGGAAATGGAAATGAGTCTAAATTGGATTGAGAAATGATGTATGAAAAGGTTTAATAACAATAAAAATACATTAAAAAATAAATTAAACCAAACAAACAAAAACCCACCATAGACAATGGCTCTCCCCACTACCCTTCCCCCTTCTCTTCCTCCTCTTTCTCTTTTTCTTCCTCCTCTTTTGGTGCTGGGGATGGAACCCTGGGCCTTGTACATGCCAAGCCAGCACTTCTCACATCTGGTGGCACCGCTGAGCTCTCTTGTTGGTTCTCCAGTTGATTCTGTTGAGCGCTCTCTAGGTAGATGATCATCTAGCTTGCTTACACTCTCAGTTCTGCCCCTTCCTTCCCAGGTTGGGCAGAGCAATCATGGCAATAGTGGAGTCTTTGGCTCTGTTAACCTGTATGGCCATCACAGGGTCCTGATAACTTTTGTTGCACTAAGACACAACCCGATCTTCTAGAAGTTTCATTTGGGGATTCCTCCCCTCAGCAACTTAAAAAAGACCATATTTGTAGAGAATTTTTATATTCACAGAAAAATTGAGTGAAAGGGACAGAGATTTGCAATACACACTCAGACTCCTTCACTGTCCCTATCCCTAACAGAACAGGGGATTTGTTACAACTGATGACCCCACACATGTCACATCATCCTCAATCTAAGTACTCACAATTAATGAGGGATCACCCTTGATGCTGAACATCGTATGCCTTTGGACAAATGTATATAGACATGTATACAACATTACAGTTATCAAACTAAGTGATGTCACTTCCCTAAGACTCCTGTATTCCACCTGTTTCCCTTTCTTCCCCAAGGAAAACTCTGAACAACAGAGCTCCTCTCACTGTCTCACAAGTTTTATCTTGTAAAAAGTACCATATTATCCTGTAAGCAGTCTTTTCAGATTGGTTTGTTCCATGAATCTGTATGTATTTTCCCCTCCATGTCATTTCATTGGCTCATAGCTCTTTATTTTTAGTGCTGTGTAATATTCCATTGTTTGGATGTGCCACAGTTTATTTAAGCATTTGTTCACTGGAGACTTCTTGATTGGCTCCTATCTTCCTTGTAATTACGAGGAAGGTTGCTGTGAACATCTGTGTGCAGATTTTTATGTGGACACAAGTTATCATCTACTTTCAGTGACTATAAAGGAACACAGTCACTAGCTAGATGGCAAGAGAGTGCTTGGTCTTCTAAGCTGTGCTTTCACCTCCCTGATGCTGAACAGCAGCTCCTGTCATTATGCCCTCACCAGGGTCTGGTGTCTCATGCTCTGGATTCTGGCTATTTTTTTTTTAATTTTATTTATTTCTGGATGTGTATGAATGTACTGTCTGCATGCAGGTTTGTGCACCCGTGTCGTGCAATGCCACAGAGGTCAGAAGAGGGTGTCGGATTCCCCTGGAACTGGAGTTCTTCTGGAATTGGAGTTACAGACGGTTATCAGCCGCCATGTGGGTGCTGGGGATCGAACCCGGGTCCTCTGTAAGAGCGGTCGACGCTCTTAACCACTAGGCCATCTCTCCAGCCCCGATTCTGGCTATTTTAATAAATGCATTGTGTGAAGCTTTTTAAAAAAATAAAAGGGACTGGAGAGATGGCCTAGTGGTTAAGAGTGCCAACTGCTCTTGCAGAGGACCCGGGTTCGATTCCCACCACCCACATGGCGGCTGAGAACCTTCTTTAACTCCAGTTCCAGGGGAATCTGACAACCTCTTCTGACTTCCGCAGCATTGCACAACATGCGTGCACAAACCTACATGCAGACAGTACATTCATACATATAAAAAAATAAATAAAAAATAAATTAAAAAATTTTTAAAAATTTTAAAAAATATGTACTGGCACAAAAGAGACCCGTAGATCAATGGAACAAAACTGAAGATCCAAATTTGAGCACATGCAATTTCAGCCCCCTCATATTTGGCAAAGGGGCCAAGAAGATTCAATGGAGGAAAGATATACAGCATCTTCAGCAAATGGTGCAGACAAAACTGGATCACCACGTGTAGAAGAATAAAACTAAATCCCTACCTCTCACCCTGTACAAAAATCAACTCTAAAAGGATCAAAGACTTCAATGTGAAACCTGAAACTCTGAAAATGATAGAAGACAACATTGGCAGTAACCTACAAGATATATGTATAGGAAAAGACTTTCTATTTTTTTTTTAATTTTTTTAAATTTATTTATTTCTGTATGTGTATGAATGTACTGTCTGCATGCAAGTCTGTGCACCCGTGTCGTGCAATGCCGCGGAGGTCAGAAGAGGGTGTCGGATTCTCCTGGAACTGGAGTTCTCCTGGAATTGGAGTTTCAGACGGTTCTCAGCTGCCATGTGGGTGCTGGGGATCAAACCCGGGTCCTCTGTAAGAGCAGTCGGTACTCTTAACAGCTAGGCCATCTCTCCAGCCCAGGAAAAGACTTTCTAAATCAGCAGCTGCACAGGAAATAAGGTTAACAATCAACAAGTGGGACCTCATTAAACTCAAAAGCTTCTATACAGCAAAAGAAACAATCAAAGAAGTGAATAGAAACCCCACAGAGTGGGAGGAAGCCTTCACCAGTGATACATCTGACAGAGGACTAACATCCAGAATATATAAATTACTCAAAAAACAAAGGAACAAGAAAACAAATGACCCAATCAAAAGATGGAGTAAGCTGAATAGAGACTTCACAATTGAAGAAGTAAAGATGGCTGAGAAACATCTTAAAAATTGTTCAATGTCACTAATAATTAAGGAAATGCAAATTAAAACCACTTTAAGATGTCATCTTACCCTGGTAAGACTGGCTTCGATCAAGAAAACAAAAGATACCAAATGCTGGAGATATGGGGAAAGGGAAAGGGGAACACTCATTCATTGCTAGTGGGACTGCAACCCCTATGGAAAGCAAGCAGTGTGGAGAACTCTTAAAAAGACTCAAAATGAACCTACCACCTGATCCAGTCACACCACTCCTAGGTATATACCCACCAGACTCATCCTATTGTAGAGATACATGCACAGCCATGTTTATTACAGCTCTCTTCAGAATAGTGAAGAGCTGGAAGCAACCCAAGTGTCCCTCAACTGATGAATGGATAAAGAAAATGTGGTACATCTACACAATGGGGTTCTTTGGAGTGGTAAAGAAAGACAACAACATGATATTTGCAGGTAAATGGATGGAACTAGAAGCCGTTATGCTAAGTAAAGTAACACAGTCCCAGAAAGACAAATGACTTATGGTGTCCCTCATTTGTGGATCCTAGCACCAAATCCATATTTGTTAAGGCAAACTGAGTAATTTTTTCTTTTTTAGTAAATATAATACCTGATGCTACTCTAAAAAAAAAGTACATTGAAACATATATCAACTTGCTATGTAATTTAGGAATGTAAAGTAATATTCCTTTTTATCTGCATGCAACTCTACTGTTAAAAAATGAATCCCTAAACATGTTTTGGAATTAACCTATAGTTTATTTTCAGACGTCATGATTTTGGTATATGTGTAGCATGTATATATGCATATTTTGAAGCGATACAAATTGGAAGGATCAACATCAACAAAAAAGACTGGTTCAAAGAACTGACCAAAAAAGTAAACTTTTGCACAAAACAGTAAACTTCTGCAACAAAAAAACTTTAAAAAGACTGAGAAAAAGATGTAAGACATGTATGGCAGCATGCGTGAGCTCTGGAGGGGTGGGGACATGGAATGGGAAATGGATCTAAATTTGATTAAGAAATGTTGTATGAAATGCATAAAAGTTCAATAAAAAATTAAGAAAAATAAATAAAAGTACATATGTGAACATTTTCAAAGGTATTTTTGTTCTCTGAGGAAATGATCCATTTCTCCTTCAACTCTAGTAAAGCAGAAATTTAAATTGGTAGGTTTGTCTAAAGTTTAGCATATGCTTATATTTCTAAAATGCCTTTCAGTATGCTTCAAACTAAAACTGCAATTAAAAAAAAATGGACCAATCAGAATTTACATTAAGACAATACTATAAAATGATCTGTTTGCTTTAAATTAAAACTAAGAACAAGAAATGCATTCAATTAGTGAAATTATAAACTTGATTTTTTTTCTATATTTTTGCCTTAATTGGGAGAAGAAATACAGAAAGAGAAAGGGACAAAGTCAGCATGGAGAGAACACACATGTCATAGAAACATCTTGACAAAAAAGAAACAAAAATGTAGAACAGGAAAAGACAGGAAGGCCTAGAGCCTCTAATGAACATGGGAAGGAGAGGTGCTTCCATAGACGATGTGGTGGCATAACAGGTAATTCCAGCACTCAGGAGGCAGAGACAGGAGGATCAGGAATTCAAGGCCAGCCTGGGTTACATGAGATGCTGGGCCAAACCAACCTACTCTAGTTTAATTTCTGGTGCTTCAACAAATGTTCTAACAAAAGAAAAATGGGAAAGAATAAGGCTTATTTGGCTTATAATTCCAAGTTACAGTCCATCATTTTAGGGAAGTCAAGGCAGGAACTCAGGCTAGACACATAAGTGCACAGTCAAGAGCGGAGGGAATTAACATATGCTTGCTTGCCCTCAGCTGGCTGTCTCCCCTCTTACACTAGTCAGGAATCTTCTGAGGGAATGATGTCACCCACAGTGGGCTGAGTCTTCTAACATTAACTGCCAGTCAAGGTGGTCCTCCACAGACATGGCCACAGACCAGCCTGATCCAGATAAATCCTCATTAAGTCTCTCCTCCCAGGTAAATTCAGGTTGTGTCAAATTGATAATCGCCTCCCGCCAAGTAAAAAGCAAATAAGATAAAGATGAAATGTAGATCTCTATGTATACCTTTGGAGCATGGAAGTGGGTGGAGAAGAAACCCAGACTGAAGGATTATAGAATGATTCTTAGAAATCAAGCACTTGGGAGGCAGAGGCAGGCAGATCTCTGTGAGTTCAAGGCCAGCCTGGTCTACAGAGCGAGCTCCAGGCCAGCCGGGACTACAGGGAGACTCTGTCTCAAAAAGACAAAAGAAAGAAAGAAAGAATGTTTTGGGCCAGCATCCTTGGCCCTTGGGTAACTCTTGATCCTCTGTTCAATTTGTATGTTTTCTTTGCTCTTATTATCATTTTTATTCCTTTAAAGTCATTGTTTTTCTCAGTTGCTTTTGGTAGCTCTGCCCCACATAAAGCACATGTAACTTGAGATTGTGTTTTTCATCCAAAACAAATTTAACCCATTAATATCTATTTTAATGGCTGATGTTATTGGAATTGTTCATACCATTTTATTTTATATTTACTATTCTTTTATTCATAAATTTGTTTTAAGCGATCTGGTGATCAATCCTAGCACTTTATGTGTGCTAGACAAGTGCTATATCTTCAGAATTTATTGTGTTTTTAGTTGTCTCTTTCCCCTTTTTTAACAGTTTGTTATAGCAAATTTTCATTTTTTTCTTTTTTAAATGAATAAAGTTATATTTAAAGCATACCTTGTGGCTATGATACCCCCACAATTGTCAGACAATGTATGTTCACCATTTCTCCAGAATGTTTGCTCCATAATTATTTTATTTTCTCTAAATTATAACACACATGCAGTTTTGTGCCCATATTTTTCAACCTTTGACTCATTGACTTTTCCCATTCTATATTTCTTCAGTCTGAGTATCTTTCCACCCCATTCCATGCTCTGATGTTGTACATAGAGAGCTGCATTTAGTCTTTATCTTGTTTATTTTTCTATTTGGTGGGAGATGTACTGGCTAGTTTTAATTGTCATACACAGACTCACTGGATGAAGATACGGAGCATTATCAAATCTCCAAAGGCATTTTGCTACATCTCCTTCTGGCCATTTCTGCTTGCAAAGGTGAACTGTGATTCTTAGTTCTATCACCAATCATCAGTCTGTAAGCTTTCCAACTCTCTGTACATCTGGCACCTTCTACTGCACTCTGGGCCTCTGAGGCCCTTCCCCATACACCTTGAGGCCATCCTACATTCCTTGCTGTGCATGGTATTTCATGCTATGACTGGTTATAGGTTACCTGGTCTACTGATGATAAGCACATGTGGATGCCAGGTTGGGGGTGTAGTAAATAATGTTGGTACTGGGGTTTGAGCTTAGGGCTTCATTCATGCTAGGTAAGTACTCTACCACTGACTGAGCTGAACCCTTTTATTTGGTCACCATTGTTTCTTGCACCCTTTTCATTGTTCTTGCTAGAGAAGCCTTCTTGTATCGATTTTAGCGAGTATCTGTAAGTCCTAAAATGTTAGGCTTTTTTTCACGTCTGAAAAAAATCTTTATTTTGAATGATAATGGGCTTCATAATGGGCTGAGTATATAATTACAGGTTCCGACTGACTTTCACTCAGAACACTGAGCTGTCGTTCCATCATCCTGCTTGTAGCTCTCATTCGAGGTGCCTGTCAGTCTCAGCAGCTAAGCCTTTCCTGAGGTTGGAGAGAACTGCTTTTATGATTTTTTTAGAAAATAATTTCTTCATTCTGTTCTCTTCCTAGAACTCATAAGTAATGCTTGTGAATTTCCTTCCGTGCCCCTTAATATATCTTTTCTTCTCCCTCTGCCCCTCCTCTCTCCCACCCCCTTCTCCCTTTCCCACCCTCCCTCTGCTTTAGACTTGGGACTTTCTTTACCATACTGCCTGGGCTGCTCTCAGACTCCTGAGCTTAGCCTGTTCTCCTTCCTCAGCCTCCTGGGTCCTGAGATTTCATATGTGTGCCAGTTATTTTTCATAACTAATTTGTTTCTGAGGTACTGGGATGGAACCCAGAGCATCACACATGCTAGGTAAGCACGCTGCCACTGAGCTTGGCTACCACCTCATGCTTTTAATTTCTTTATAATGTTATGTTCAGGGGTAATTCCTCAGCAAATCTCAGATCACCAGCTTCATCTCCAGCTATATCCATTCCACTTTTTGGTCCACCTATGGAGGTATTCTCCTAATTAAGGAATGGAGATTTTACTGTCTTGTATTTTTTTTTTTTTTTTTTTTTTTTAGATAGGGTCTCCCTGTAGCCCTAGCTGTCCTGGAAGTCACTATGTAGACTGGGCTGGTCTTGAATTCACAGAGATCCGCCTGCCTCTGCCTTCCAGGTGCTGGGATTAAAGACATGCACCACCATACTAGGCTCTGAACATTAGTCTTTCTAGTAACACTGAAGTTAGTCAGCAACAAGGGGTGTGTCTCCCAAGAATCAGATCTCACAGATTTTTGGATGAAAACAAGTAGCTGCAGAGACTGTAGGACACCCTCAAAGCAAAGTGGCCTGGCAGATGGCAGAGGAGGGAGGGAGTCAGGATCTGTCAGATCCCTTGACTCAAGGTTGAGCTGAGAAGGTAAGATCGGCTGACCAGTTCAGAACTGTTACAAAGGGGAACCAATGCTGGTGAAGAATTGGTCTGAACCATGCTGACTGTGGTGGGATGGTGGTGAGTCAGCCCTGGGTGGCTCTTGTTGATGGTGGGCAGTGTGAACTGCTGACCCTTGCTGAACCATGGGAGTCCATGTGTCAGCACTCCTGGCTGGCCCAGAGATTCTTGGTAGGATGAACAAAAACATCCAACCCAGCTCCATTCCTACCAGGAGGGTCAAGAAGCCCCAGTTTTTAGACTTCTAAGTCTTCCTCATTTTGCTTTAGACAATAAAAGCTGCAGCCATCAGGGACAGTGGCACAAAGATGGCCTGTAATCCCAGCACTTAGGAGGTGGAGGCAGAGGGAACATGGTTTGGAGGATGGCCTGGGCTATGTAGTGAGACCCTGTGGGAAGAAAGAAAGGGGAAAAAAGAGAGGGAGAGAGGGAAGGAAGTAATAAAAGAAGAAAGTCCTGAATTTTTGGTTTCCATGTGACTGGAATAATCTCAGGCCTATCCAAAGTGCATAGGACTTGCAAATGAAAGACCGTCAGCTCTTTCTCAGCGCCCAGCCTTGACATTTCTGGAAGGTGGAATGCCAGTCCCTTGGGCTCTAAACTCTTGCCTGCCAGACCTGAGAAACTCCAGCACCCCCCAGCTGCTGAATTCCCCCAGCCTATGGACATCCTTCATTCTAACTTGACAAAGGCACAGTGTTCTGAGGCCTGTTTTATAGGTGTTCTGTGCTACAGGTTTGCGACCCAGTACTGTCATCCGTCAGAGTTATAAAGCAGCAGTGTGCTTTCTTCCTGTTGGTTGATTTTATTTAGACACTAATTCTTGTAGCTGTTTAAAAAGAAGAAAAAACAGAGTAGGAAAAGGACAAAGGCGGTCAGAAGCGCATTCCGATCAGAAATTCTCACCTGCTCCATATATCAGGGTCTCAGGACAAAAAGCAGAAATAGCACTGCAAGGAAAATGCATACACAAAGCCACTGGGACTTTATTAATGACAATTAGTGTCTCCTAAGTAGCTCCCCATTTCTGGCTGTCTCCAGATATTGGATCATGCAGAAAGCAGTTTCAGGTCCACTTACTATCACACTGCATCTTTACCAGCAGACAGCATCTCTACTGTGGAGGAATGGAATAAATTCTTGTTGGCAAAATGATTCCTGTGAGTAGGAACCAGATCTCAGAGGCCAAGGTGCTGGGCCAGGTTGATGGGGGCCATTATTCAGGGCCTGGGAAGAGAAGGGAAGGAGAGGGCGCTCTGTGAAAGAGCCACAGGTAATCTTGGCCAGGTTCAGCAGCCAGTTCCATTCCCTCCAACAATGTCTCTGAGACAGACCTCTTCACGAAATGAGATGGCTGCACTTTGATATGTCGGAGCCAGAAAGCTGCTAAGCCCTCAGCAGGAAGAATGCTGGGGGTCTCACTCCCTCTCTTTGCCCACTGTGTGAAATCTATGCATCTATGTAGCCGTTTGCCCATGTCTATTCATTATACTCATTATACGTGTAACAGTTTACATAGAATAATTTCCCAGCCCTAGTCTTAGACTCAAGCCACAGTTCTAGAATCTATTTCGGATCTGAAACTTGAACATAGAACATTTGATCCTCAGGGTGAGAAGATTCATCTTTTTTGCCACTTAGTGAATAATGTTCTTTTAAAAATACAAGTCATTTGGAGCTGGAGAGATGGCTCCGTGGTTAAGAGCACTGAGTGCTCTTGCAGAGGACCGGGGTTTGATTCCCAGCACCCACATGGCGGCTTTTAATCCCAGCACTCAGGAGACAGAGGCAGGCGAATCTCTGTGAGTTCAAGGCCAGCCTGGCCTACAGAGTGTGTTCCAGGCCAACTGGGGCTACAGGGAGACCCTATAGCCTGTCTCAAAAAAAAATACAATCATTTATAATTTTATTTTGTCTACTTATTTTATATGCAAGGTTGCCTGAGGCCCTATTCATGTGAGTGTATGAGGTGCTTTGAGTATGTTCCCCAACTCCCTGCCTTCACCCTTCTCTAATCCCTTCCTGTTAGTCCTTTTTTTTTCCAAAGCCAATTTCTTATTGAAGCTCTGTGCATTTCATTCAAAATTTCAAATCAAATCTAGACCCATGCCCCCTTCCCTGCCCCCCACCCCACCAGAATTCATGCACTCTGCCAAACATGTTTTTCATCTTTTTCTCAGTCTCTCCCTTGATGCAGAAGTTTACTGTTTCGAGCAGTTCAACGTTTCAGTCAGTTCTTTGATGCAGTCTTTTCTGTTGTTGTTGTTGTTGTTCTTTCCAATATGCATCACTCCAAAATATGCACATATGCATGCCACATATATTATAGGTTTTAGCATCTTCAGCTTATGACTTTTTTTCTTTATTAGGCTGAAAGATGTCATGTTTGAAGGCTCCTCCTTGGCAAGCCCACACCATCATCAGTTCTGCCCTTGTGCTCCACACTGGGGTTTTCCCTTCCCATGGTCACCAAATGAGGTCCAGTAAGCATCGCATCCTGTCTTGATCTTCCTGTACTGGTCTCCATGATACAACCTGGGTAGTACAACAATGGCAGTCTATACTCTGACCTGTTAGTCCTTTTTGCCCCTGAGAGCTTTACTGTATATTCATGTCATCTGCACTTAAGAGATTTTATATATGGATGATTTTATGTATCTATACGGTGTAGGACCGGCAAATGAAGGAAAGCATGTAATATCTGTCTGAGAATAACTTAGTTCACTTAACATGAAGATCTTCAACTACCTTTATTTTCCTGGCTGATAAAACTCCATTGTACATAATACACACCCCATTTTCCCTGTCCATCCCTCTGTTGATGGACACCTAGGTGGGATCTACAGCTTAGCTGTGTGGTATCGTTCTTTCCCTCTGAACTCTCTACAGTCAGCTCCTCTCTGCAGGATAGGCAGACTCATGTCAACGATAGTCAGGGGGCATGCAGATAGAGGAGGGGGCTGAGGCGAGAAACAACTGCACAAACCACATTCCCCAGGTTGCCAGCCTTTCCACTACTGTATTTCATTTAGTAATAGCCAGAGGCTGCAAGCTAGAAAGGGTCCCTTGTTGTCCCCTGCCCCCTGCAGGTGAAACTATAAAATGACTCAACTCTCCCTATGAACATATGGCTAAGAGAATTATTTATTGCTATGTACTATTTTTTTTTTTTTTGTCTTTTTGAGACAGGGTCTCCCTGCAGCTCTGGTTGCCCTGGAACTCACTCTGTAGACCACGCTGGCCTTGAACTCACAGAGATCCACTTCCCTCTGCCTCCCAAGTGCTAGGATTAAAGGCATGCACTGCCACGCCCAGTTGCTAAGTACTATTAAAACACTATTAATAGTAATGGTAGGACTTTAATTTAAACACCTCTTTTAATGCTTATTTTTCCTATAAGCTAAGATGTTGGGGACCACAGCTGTGACTGTCGCTAAACCTTTTCCTGGGGCCTGGCTGGCTTGAGCAGCAGACCTTTTTCATGATAGCCTGGCTTGGCTATCAGTCCTGCATCCCTGCTGCTTTGAGTTCTCCTTTGCTGCTGGCTGTAGCACAGCTTCAAGGGCACTGTCCCAGCCACCACTGCTTCCCACAGCTCCAGGGGACCTTTCTGTCACCACAAGCCCTAGTGAACTGTAGCAGCCTGGGGTAGGCAGCACTTCTCCACTGGCTCAGCAGAAGGCTTGTGATTGGTGTACACATAATTTTTTATTTGATTGAAGGACGGAGTGGTTGGTGTAAGCACCTTTTCCCCATCCCCTTTTTGAAGTTAAAAGCAGAGAGCCCCAGGAGAGAAGACAGCAAAAAGCTGCAGGGCTATTCAATAGAAGTTTCCAGGGCCTGCCAAATCCCAAGAGCCAAGACTCCTGGGACTTTGACCCAAGAGCTGCAGTATAACACTATATAGTAGAGGATTCGATCACAGCCTGCAACTGCCCCTCACTACTTTTGGAAGCTAAGTATTACAATAGCTGCCCCCTGCTAGTGTTGGAGCCCAGGGCTGTGTACCTCTGGAGCCTAGAATCTCTCGATTTTAAGCGTGGAGCAGCAGGACTTGGCTCTTAGTTTAAGCTGTGGCCTCTGGCTCTGCCAGTCCAGACCCTGGGCATCTGGAGCTCAAGGACAGGGGCATCAACACTGGACAGCTCCTCACCTGCTCAGATTCCTACCTGAGGAGAGCAGAAGGACCCCCACCAGCTGACCTCCTAGACAGGCCCCTTTCCTGCTCTCACTTGGTTCCGTACTCCAGGGTGTCTGCTCACATTTCTGCATCTGTATTGACCACTCGCCACCAAGTCACACATCCTCTGAGCCTCAGTTTCCTTGTCTGTACTGTGAGACTAAACAAAGTGGCTCAACAAGAACCAGAAGGCTGAGGTGAAGTTTCAGTGAGTTAATAAATGCTAAGTGCTTGGATATGTTAATCCATGAATTACAATTTTCCCCCCTGTTAAATATGACAGGGTCTTACTGTGGCTTATAACATCTCCTAACCTGTAGAGGATGTAAGCTTGTGGCATCAGCCATGGGCCATTTCTCCAAGGGGAGAGCCAATAGCCAATTAGACTTGGGATATACAGGCACATGGCTGCCTCTGCTGCACAGTATTTCCAGGCAGGTGAGGTGTAGCTGGTGCTGACGGTGGAGTCTTGCTTGACTCAGGGAGACCCATATTTGCTTTATTGGTTTAGTGGCCTTTGGTAACACTCTCTGGCATTCCAGAGGCCATCTGTACACTTGCATGTGTGGTCTCAATACATCCCTCCCATGTTAACGTCAGGTCTTCGGCAGCAGGGTCTTATTGCCTCTCCTCCTGTAGGTATCCCAACTTAGAGGCAAGGAGCCCTTACCTTTTGTGGGGCCTTGGATCCCCTGGCCAACATCCACCTGGTAGAACAATCCATTGCTGATGTCAGAGCTCCTGTATTAATATATTTTGCCTGAGTGCATAGCCCTAGGACTTTAGTATTATATTTGGTTCTGAACAGAGAGTAATCCCTTCCACAGTTCCCATGTCTAGTAGTCAATTAAAGAAAGCAGTTTTACCGGTTTTATAAGAGATTACCTCTACAATAGTTGTCTCCAATTTACAGTTGGGGAACGACCTCATCATCGTCATATTTCTCCTTGTTCTATGGGGGGGAAGGCAAGAAAGTCTCTCATATCAGAACCTTTGTGGCACCTAGAAGGTAAGTTTCATTAGGACTCATTATAACTAGTTGTTACATGTAGGATCCACAGAGGGGTTCGATGTTTATGGCAATCTGAGGCTTTTCTTCCTTTGAATGTTCAGACGGGTCAGCCTTTCCGTTGCCACTTTTTGGTACATCCTACTCAATGCAAACCTGTATCTTTTCTTTCTCAGCCGTTAAGTTGGTGACGTTTTGTCCTGTTGGAACAAACAAATCTTTTCCCATAGTTAGTTTTAAGATTTGAATTGCAAGGGTTTGATGAAAAGGTTTCATGTCTTTCTGTATCCCCCCCCNGATTGGATGACTGTTCAACTTCCTTTTTCATTTCTTCCCATGTTTTCTTTACTATTTTCACTTCCTTTTTCAGCTTCTCAATCACTTTTCTTGTATCTCTTGTTACCTCTTTGTTTCCTTTTCATTTTTTTAGCATGGGGATCTTTCAGTGTTTTCATTTCCTTCAGATAAGAGTTTGTCATTTTTTTTCCTCTCTCTTTTGTGAGCTGTCTTTCGCCTTTTCCTTTATTTCTTTTTTTTTTTTTTTTTTTTTTTTTTTTTTTTTTTTTTTTTTTGACCAACTGCATGGTCTTTATTTTTTTTATTTTATTTTTTTTTAAATTAGTTTTTATTATGCGTTGTGCATTTCATACATTTTTTTTCCAATTCAGTTTCAGGCTTATTTCCCTCTCCCCCCCCCCCACCCCATCCCAGATCATGCATTCTGCCATAACTGTCCTGCATCTTTCTCTCAG
This sequence comes from Rhizomys pruinosus, assembly GCA_009823505.1. Taxonomy (NCBI): domain Eukaryota; kingdom Metazoa; phylum Chordata; class Mammalia; order Rodentia; family Spalacidae; genus Rhizomys; species Rhizomys pruinosus. Next base: position 2,914,922 of record VZQC01015004.1, read on the forward strand.
TTTTTTTTTTTTTTCATTTTTTAGCTATAAGTGATAATCCTGAGTACAAGCATCCTCATGCAAAACCTATCTGCAGGCTGTTGTGCCCAAACACCTACAGCCCCACCATCCAGTGGGGGGTGACAGGTTGTTTGTTCAATCAGTTGATCAAATGAGTGTCCAGACTACTTGCTGTATGTTTAGTTTCACCATTCACCCAATCGCAGCCCCTTACATCTACCACAGCCCCTCTTCCGCAGTTGTTCCCTAGGCTTAGAAAAGGGGCACAGGTGGATGAGAGGTAAAACAGTCCCACTCTCTCTGGAGCTGTTGACTTGGACTCCTGGTCAATGCTCAACCTGTCACCCCCCACTGGATGGTGGGGCTGTAGGTGTTTGGGCACAACAGCCTGCAGATAGGTTTTGCATGAAGGATGCTTGTACTCAAGGATTATCACTTATAGCTAAAAATGAAAAAAAAAAAAAAACTGAGAGAAAGATGCAGGACAGTTATGGCAGAATGCATGATCTGGGATGGGGTGGGGGTGGGGGGGGAGGGAAAGGGAAATAAGCCTGAACTGAATTGGAAAAAATGTATGAAATGCACAAAGCATCAATAAAAACTAATTTAAAAAAAAATAAATGCTAAGTGCTGGGCAGTCTGTCTTTAGGGCGTCCTCCTTATGATAGGACAGGTCATTCCATCTACTTCTCTTGCCCCAGGACAGCCTTTTTTAGAGCCACCTCTTTCTTTCCATCCCTGATCCTGCCCAACCTTTGCAGTTCATAGTGTATTCTTACCCATCCTGGATAAACCCCTGTCACCCTAGGGCTCTATTGCGTTTAAGAGGAAGTCAAGACCCAAGAGAAAGTCAACTGAACTGGAACATACCTCATACTCTGGCTACCTGCACAGGCGAAGCCCTGTCCCTGTGGGTGGCATGACTGACACTGGTCTAAAGGCGTGGGTCCACTTTCCTGTCGCGTGCTCCAGCCAGCAGGCAGCCTTTCCAGATCCTTTGAACAGAGCCTCCTCTCCTTTATGCTTTGTTTGCTTCCCAAGAAGCTCTGGCGTCACCTAGCGGCCACAAAAGAGAACTGCGCACTGGGAATCTACGCTGAGACCGTGGGGAGGCACCTCTCTCTGTTCAGGCAAGGGGCTGCCAGCTTCCCAAATCCTCTTCTTCAAAGCTCAGCCCCTACTCGCTGAAAGTGGAAATGATCTTTTTGGAAGATGCTTCGCAATGCACCGAGTTCATGTGAGAATCCTCTCTTGATGTCAGGCCCTGTATCCTACAATGGGAGAGCAGAGAGACCACCCAGACCAAGAGACAGAGGAAGCCCAGAGGGTCCCCCAATGGGGTGGGGAAGCTGAACTGTGTGCTGACTTCTGAATGCCAGGAGCCGAGCCAAGTCACCCACATAGAGGGCTGTCTCCTAGCCTGTGGTTTGCTCCAGTTGACGACATGATCCTGCCTTCCCTGTCTGGTGCTGTTATCAACGGCAGTAATTGTAGAGTGTTACACACCTGCCGCAGCGTGCTTAACCTCCTCCTTTACTGAACAAACGTAACCTGTGCTCGGAAGCAACAGCTGAGTCTGTGGTTTGATCAGTACCTGAGGCGTTTCCAGAAGAAGCAGAGGATGATCATATGTAAATCCTTGTCTTTCCCATATTAATCGAGTTGGCAGGTGGTTGCATTTTCCCTGCCTTTCACCCAACTCCTGGGGTCTGCGGTGTTTGAGTCTGTGCCTACTCACCTCTTCCTTGGTCAGGACCGGCTGGCCCAGAGGAGCTTCCTACAAGCAATATTTGCTGTGGTGCTGGGGATTGAACTTGGGGCCTTGCAAATGCTAGGGAAGCACTCTGCCACTGAACTACACCCCAGCCATTGACAGCTCCCCCCAGCCCTCGAATGGACACCTTGGAGTTCTGGCCTGTTTGCAAGGCCCAAGCTAGGCTCAGCAGAAGAAACATGAGATGTTGTCATTCTGTGAGTACACCACCTGCCACCCAGATTCTGCTTCTTTGCCCTCTGAGTCAGTGGCTATCCTTCCTGTTCTGGTCCTCAGGTGAACCTCACAGTCCTCACCTCCTTACTAGAGTGCCTGGTTTCCATGAAAGACAGGCCTAGCTGGGGTCCAAAGCCCCCCCTCTTTGGCAGGCTTTTGGCACCTTTGCAGATTTACCAGGGCTGCCTTCTGGTTTTGTGCGTTAAAGATGCTGGGCAGCATTTCCCTCCAGCCTTTCTCAAAACAGCCACTGCCTTCATTTGTACAACTTAAGGGAACTCCAGGGATAATAAGGTGAATCTGTTCCAAGGTGACTTAAGGTCTCCATTTGTAGACAGGGGAGCAGCTGGCATAATTCTAAGTTTCCGCCTGAGCAGCCACCTCCATTACCCTCCCCACCTCCATGGCTGGGTTCTGGAAGGATCCACTCCAGTAAGGAAGAGAGGGCAGGAGGTTCCTCTTCAGTCTGAATTCTCTTCTATGTGTGACAGTAGGAAGGTGTCCCTCTCCCCACAGTGCCTTCTGGAGTGCCTTCTTTTGGCTCAGGACAGCCTTGCTGGGACCACCTAAAGGCTTCTCTGCATATGGTATGTAAGGGCATGGATACTATAACATGGTCCATGCACATCAAGGTCACAGGAGAGAGAACAGAGATCTCCTATAGGATGGGGGAGACTTTTGTCAGCTTAAAAAGATCCATCTTTGCCCTTGGCAGAGTGACTACAAAGGTAGTCCCAATTTTGTAGCCCCCTCTGTACCTATGTCCCCAGCAATGTGACCACACAGCACCTCCCAGTAAGACAGTGTATTTCCCACTCCTTGGATAGACCTGATCTGGCCTTGAGCCTTGCTGTGACTGACAGAATGCTGAAGTAAGGCAGTCTAGTTTTAAGTCTGAGCCTCAAGAGATTCTGCATGCTTCCTTTTCCCCAGGTCTGGCCTGCTAGGATAAGAGGCCACCTCGAGCCAAGATGGGCAGGCCAGTTGAGAGTCCACACATGCTAGAGCCAACGTTGTAAGCAGCATGCCTGCCATTCTTTCATTCCTGGACTTGTTCAAGCTTATCCAGCTGGCAAGCTGTGTCTCTGGCTGTCTCCCCATTCACCGTCTTCTGGAGCCAGGTGCTAGGCAGTTGGCTGCTGGTAAGAACCCTCTGTGGATCCTGAGAATTAGCAGAAGATGCACTCAGCCCAGGCGACCCACCAAGACAAGGAGAGGCTGCTGAGGAGAGCAGGCAGAAGTTGGGGTTCGGCCTCCGACTTTTTCCCTTAGACCCTTTCCTTGCCTCCACAGACGGGTCACTCCCCATCACTACTGCTTGGCTGTCATCTAAGGACTCCCATTTATTCCTCTCCTGGGGTGGTCTTGGGCCTCTCTGCGGAGCCCATCCTCTGGGAGTAACCTGTTACTTTGATGGATGAAAGAGCCTCCACAGACATCCCGGAAAATGTGCGCATGATCAAGCTGAGTGCTACCATATCTGAGAACAACTCTATTTTACCCTTAAACATTGACTTCATCTCGGTGTTTGTGTTTTGAATTACTGTCCCTTGGGAGTTTGGGGTAGTGCTCTAATTCTTTTCTAGCTCCCAGAGTTACCACTGAAGCTCCTGACGTCATGCTGAGTGCTCACATGCCTTGGAAGTTCTTAGAGATGATTCCACAAATCCCTGATATTCTGAAATTTTATGCTTAAATGATGAGTCACCCTTGTACCTTGTGGTAGGTATCAGGGGCCCATTTTCATTCATTCATTAATTGCTTGATTAAGTAATGAGTCTTTTTAAGACAGGGTCTCCCTGTAGCCCTAGCTGTCCTGGAACTCACTATGTAGACCAGGCTGGCCTCAATCTCACAGAAATCTGCCTGCCTCTGCCTCCCTAGTACTGGAATTAAAGCCATGTGCCATCATACCCAGCTTTATTTTTATTTCATGAGTATAAGTGTTTTGCTATCATGTATGTAAATATACCATGTGTGTGCATTGTCTGTGGAGACCAGAAGATGGCATTAAATCCCCTGGAACTGGAGTTACAGATAGTTGTTATCTGCCATGTGGATACTGGGACCCAAACCTGGGTCCTCTGCAAAAGCAGCCAGTGCTCTTAAAGCATCGAGCCATCTATCCAGCCCCTGGGGCCCATTTAAACTGAAGGCCATGTGTTTTACCCCTGAGACCTGTCTTCTTGTTTATTTCCATTCATTCTTTGTCCTTTGTTTGTGGGGTTCACTTTTACACACTTCAGCCTCATGGAGTAATTTTTCCTATTTATTTTACTTTTATGTTTTCTGACTTTTTATGTTATTGTTTCATATTGGGTATACAGATACACAGATATAGACATAGGCATGCATGTGCATATACAATAAATGTATACATTAACTATTTTTCCAAATATTATAATTTTTTATATGTACATACCAACAAATTTTGGCAGCAAAATTTCAAATCTATTAGTTTTTCCTGCTTTTATTAATTGCTTCTTTTTCATACCCCATTCTTGCTTTGTTTTCTTAGTATCTTATTTTCTAAGAGATTGAAGATATAATTCATATACCATAGAGCTCCTACACTTAAACTGTACAGTTACATGGCTTTTTGTGTATTTATAGGGCTCGTGCCAATAATAAAAATCAGTTCCCATCCACATGTATTACTCACTAATGAACCCTCAGCCCTCGCTCCCATCCCCTGCACCCCCACATTCTTGCTACTCCTCTTCCTCAGGCCTGGTAACCCCCAATCTGGTTCTGTTGCACAGTTTTAGCTCTAGAGCCTGGTTGCTTATATATTTCTTTTCAACTAATTAAGAACTTACAAGGGATAAGTGAGGATTAATTAGGCCATATCCATCCTAAGAGGAATATATAGAAGAAAAGGACAAGTATTGAAAGGAAATGCATGGTGTTATGGTTGGGAGATTAAATGTGCCTCAAAGGCCTATTGCTGAAGGCTGTTCCTTAGCCTGGACTATGGGGGTGAGGTGGAAGCTTTAGGAGGAGGGGCCTGGTGAGAGGAAGTGCGGTCAATAGACACCAGCCCTCTGGGGAAATATTGGGACCCTTGACACCTCTTTCCTCTCTGCGTTATTTCACTTTAGGTTGTTTTTCTTTAAAGTTTATTGACATTCTTTTAAAAACATGAGTGTAACCATATTTGGTGAAATCATTGTATTAGTTACTTTTCTCATTGCTGTGACAAAATACCCAACAAAAGCAACTTAAGGTAGGAATGGTTTGTTCTGGGTCACGGTTTGAGGATACACAGTCCATCACAGCAGGAAGGCATGGCAGCAGGTGTGTGAGGGAACTGGTCCCATTGTGTACATACTTGGGAGGCAGAGAGATGAATGCTGGTGCTCAGCTCACTTTCTTCTTTTAGTTCAGTCAAGAACCCCAATCAATGGAATAGTGGTCCCCACTGTGAAGTGGGGGGGTCTTCCCACCACAGTTAATTTAATCTAGAAACTCCTGCACAGACATAACCAGACAGTATTCACCAGCACAATTACATTTCTATGTATCCTTCTATTATTTTAATGCTCCACACATGGACAGTGAGTTGTTTTTTGCCAGACGTTGGCATGATGCTTGTCTTATAGTTCTATGTATCCTTGATAATTTCATGTGTTGCATGGCTCTTTTGAGAAAATGAGTATATATTATTCTTTGCCAAATGGGTATTTTTTTTGTGAAAGGGAACAAGATACAAAGGAATTAAATACAACTTGAGAAACAGAAAAAAGTACAAAATGATTCTGGAGACTAACAGAGGTCCAAGCAGAACTTCACAGATGAGAAAACAAATGATGTGGATTTCATCAGTTAAGTGAAAGGCTGGTGAGCAGACCACTGTGGAAAAGACAGTTCCTCAGATGGTGATAGCTCTTTGTGGCTATGACAAAACACCTAAGGAAATCAACTTAAAGGAAGAAATGGGTATTTTGGACCATGGTTTCAGAGGCCTCATGCAGGGAGTAGTCAGGAGAAAGAAGAGACTCAGGACCTAGACTATTCAGTGACCCCCCCACCCCACCCCCGAGAACTACTCCCTCCAGGCAGGCTCCACTTCCCAGTACCTTATTTATCTGTGAAGTCAGGAACGGATCAAGCCACTGAGGAAGTTAGCATCTTATGGCTCCATCATCTCCCAATGGCACCACTAGTTGGAGACCAAGCCTTCAACACGTGAGTCTTTGGGGGAGCACTTTATATCTAAGCCATAAGAGAGACTGGGGGCGGGGGCTGGAGAGATAGCCTAGCGGTTAAGAGCACCGACTGCTCTTGCAGAGGACCTGGGTTCTATCCCCAGAACCCACATGGCAGCTGAGAACCGTCTGTAACTCCAATTCCAGGAGAACTCCAGTTCCAGGGGAATCCAAGACCCTCTTCTGACCTCCGCGGCATTGCACGACGCGGGTGCACAGACCTACATGCAGACAGTACATTCATACACATATAAAAATAAATAAAATTTGGGGCTGGAGGGATGGCCTAGCGGTTAAGAGCACCGACTGCTCTTGCAGAGGACCTGGGTTCTATCCCCAGAACCCACATGGCAGCTGAGAACCGTCTGTAACTCCAATTCCAGGAGAACTCCAGTTCCAGGGGAATCCAAGACCCTCTTCTGACCTCCGCGGCATCGCACGACACGGGTGCGCAGACCTGCATGCAGACAATACATTCATACACATAAAAATAAATAAATAAATAAAAATTTAAAAAAAAATTGTAAAAAAAATAAATAAAATTTAAAAAATAAAAAAAGAGAGAGACTGAGGGACAAGACACAATAACAACTAAGAGGAGTCTGGGGACATCCTGCTCGCTCTGTCTCCATTCCTCGGTTTCCCCAAACCCTGACAGTGCCACTCTCTCTCCGATGCCTGACTTCGTTGAGTTTAGTTGGTTCCTTTTGCTTCCTGAGGAGTCTCTGCATAGCAGGCCCTGGCCCCTGCTCACTCTGTCAGCGTTCATTTTTCCCACACTGCTGCCCACTTTTGGATCTTCCAGCATTTTCCCAAAGCACTCAGCTGTGTCCAACTGTTTTGCTTAGCTTGGCCTCCGTGTGGTGTCTTCTAAATCTTCCCATCAGGGATTGGTCCTCAGTGCATCAGCCTCAGTTCACTCAAAAACCCTCTCTTAAAACAAAAACCAAGAGTAAATTGGTATAGTGTTACCATCAACTTCCTGGGGTCCTTTTGCTTTACCCAGATGGAAATCCTGTGTAGCCAAGTACAAGCTCTTCAGGTGCTGGTCTTTGATAGCTTTTCTTTCCCTTGCTTGGTGTTTGGGAGCAGAAACGGTTGCAGGTAGGCAGATGGGAGCTGCAGCAGATGGTGCCCCTTAAGTGTTTACATTCCTGTGCAGGCCTTTGGGACACTAAGCTTGTGTGAGCCTCATCGGGGTTCCACAGCTTCTTTGCTGAGCTCTGGTGTGGGTCTGGCTCAGCCAGGTTCCCCAGTCGTTACCACTGGCCCATGGTACAGCTCTCTGGAACCCTTTTGGGGCTCAGGACTGCAGTTGATTTCTCTGGCTCCTTACAACCTCATGTCCTTCAGTCTCTCTGCATCTCCATCTCTACCACCATTCAAATGTGAATATCAGAACATTTGGTGCCCAGCTGGTGGTGCACTTTATGGACCTTATGAACCATTTGGATGTGGCACTCAGCTGGCCATGGAAGGCTGTGAGGATGGGCTTGTGGGTTATAGTCTGACCTGAGGTCCAGCAGGAGTCTCTGTCTGTGTCCTGGTTGGCCGCTATGTGAGCAGCCGCCTCAGCTCCCACCAGCCACGAACACCACCACGCCCTTCCCCACCTCGAAACCTTGGGCTAATAGAAACCCTTCTTCCCCTAAATAGCTTGTCAGGTGTTTCCAGCAACTCACAGGAAAACTACTAATATGACCACCCTTCTTCCTGCCCAGCTCACTTGCTGATTGTCTGGCCGTAGCCACCACTTCAGTCTCTCCTCCTTCATTCTGTTTTCACACAGTCCACACCACCAAAAACAGGTGATGAAAGACCACAATAGAGAACCACACCACCAAAAACAGGTGATGAAAGACCACAAACAACAACAATTTGTTGTTGTTGTTTGATGAGACATGTTCTCTGTAGCCCCAGCTGGCCTCAGACTCACTATGTAGACCAGGCTGGTCTCAAATCTCACAGAGATATGCCTGTCTCTGCCTCCCTAGTGCTGGAATTAAAGGCATGCACTACCACACCTGGCCTCCTAGAGAAGCCTTCTGTTGCACCTAATGCTGCAGCATGGGCTTGGGCACTGCCAGCCAGCTCCTGGGTGAGCCTGAACAGCCTGCTTATGCGGTCCAAGAAGGGGCAATCCCAGTCATCTATTTGTGTGTGCACCAATCACAGCCTTGCCTCTCAGCACCAGGCACACTTCTAGACCTCAGGATTTTGACCCTGTGATCCCAGATGGGGTTTCAGAATGAATGTCAGGGATGTGAAAAAAATTGACAACAATAAAAGGTTTCTGCAGACACAAAAATCAAAGATTAATTCAAAATCAAACACATGATGAATTGAGGTGACTCTGGTGGGGTTACCAGTGCTGTGTTGCGGTTCACTACAGCTTTGGCTGTGAACACTACATGTGTACTATGCCCTATGCTGTCAGACTGTCACGCCACACCCACCAAGGAACACGTGGGCTCAGATTCCTGACTATCATGTCTTATGAATTGCAGGGTTTTTAAGTCTACACACAAAGTTTTCTGTTATAAAAACATAATGGTTTAATTACGGAAAACAGAGGTTTTCCTAGCAGCATTCCATAGCATGTAAATATCAAATTTGTATATATTTAGACTGCATTGTGTACAATGTTCAATTGCAAAAATTGCTGTTTGAGTTGCTGAGTTTCATAAAAAAATTGTCAAATGAATTTTGGCTTGGGCTTAGGACAGAATTTCCAACAATTTCTGAACTAGCTCTAAACACATTTCTACCTCTTTTATGCTATGTATTTATGGAAGGCAGCCTTCTCGGCACTGACAATTATAAAATCAAACTATTGATCAACTCTGAAAATGGTTGAAGATGTTCTACATCCTGCAGCATCAAATATTCAGCCAAGCTTTAATTCTTTATGTAAAAATAAATAAGCACATCTATCTCATTAGTATGGAAATTTGAATTCCTATTTAATAAATGGAGAATTTATATGCATGCCAAATAATAGTCTTAAATCCTTCTGATTTATCATTTGCAAACATTTAATTTGTATACCTGTTTATGCGCCTATGTACTTGAGATCATGTAAAAAATTTTCAGGTGAAAAGTGGTTGCAAATGACAAAAGTTTACTGAGCCCTGTGCTGGCCTGCCAAGGGGAGTGCCTACTCCCATCCTGCCTAGGTGGCAATGGTTGCAGTGTCATTCAGAGTTCACCAAGGCTTGTGATAGCAAAAATCTGCTACAAACTGAAACAGCCCTGGCTGAGCCTGTGTCTTCTGGAGCCAGGGCATTCAGCTGTGCTTGTTGTGTAGTATTTTTTTTTTTTTTTTTTGTCACTACTGTGGAGTGGTCCTGACCACTGATGCTAAGAGGGATCTCGCTAACTGACAGTCTTTTGCTCAAGTCAGCCCTAGTGGCAAGAGTGCCCAATAACTGCTAATATAGGGAGTTGCATTGCCTAATTTCCCCGTGTCTTTGTTTATTTATAAGAAAGTGAATTTTGGGGCTGGAGAGAAGGCTCAGTAGTTAAAGAGCACTGACTGCTCTTGCCGAGGACCCAGGTTCGAATCCCAGCACCCACATGGTGGCTAAGAACTGTCTTAGGCCAGGCATGGTGGCGCACACCTTTAATCCCAGCACCCAAGAGGCAGAGGCTGGCAGATCTCTGTGAGTTCAAGGCCAGCCTGGTCTACAGAGCAAGCTCCAGACCAGCTGGGACTAAAGGGTGACCTTGTCTCAAAAAGACAACAACAACAACAGCAATAGCAAAGTGAATTTCGGGACTAGAGAGACGGCTCAGTGGTTAAGAACTGCTCTTGCAGAGGACCTGGGTTCTATTCCCAGCATCCACATGGCAGCTAAGAACCCTCTTTAAGCTGGGCGTGGTGGCGCACACCTTTAATCCTAGCACTCAGGAGGTAGAGGCAGATGGATCTCTGTGAGTTCAAGGCTGGCCTGGTCTACAGAGTTCGTTCCAGGCCAGCTGGGGCTATAGGGAAACCCTGTCTCAATAGTCTCAAAAAAAAAAAGGTGAACTTCAGGAGTGCTTTAGAACTTGCACCTGGGGAGGTGGCTCGATGGTAAAGTGCTTGCACAGCAAGCAAGAGGGCTTGAGTTCAATCCCCAGAACTCACATAAAGAAGCTGGGTATGGTGACACACACCTGTAATCGCACCACTGTGGAGGTGGAGATCCCTGGGGTTCGCTGGTAGCCTACTTGCTGAGCTCTCAATCAGTGAGGAGGCCCTGCCTCACCTCAAGAAAACCAAGGGGATAACACCTAAGGAATGATACTTGAGACTGGCCTTTGGCCCTACACACATCCACACACATGAACACACATGTACACCCATCTATACATGAATGCACACACAAAGGAATTTAAAACTTATAGTGGTTTGACAGGGTTTTAGTTGAACACCTGCCCAACACCCCTGGGAGAGGTGGGAGCCCCTTGTTTGTCTCAGTATCAGATAACTGACAATAAAACTACATGTGTCCCAAAGAAACCGTGACTGGAATGCTGGCGTTCTTGCTGTCATTGAGAATGCCAATGAACAGAGATAGGAATTGGGTCTGAGTTTCACTTTATTCAGTGTTGGAGACCTGAGAAGGTGGGTTTCACCTGCTCTTCAGCTTGCAGACCACATAGGAAGGACGGTCGAAGACAGTCCTTTATTGCAGAGCTGGGTCTTGCACCTCTGGTCAGCTAGAGTCAGCTGGGCAGCCTGGTCCCCGAGGTTCACAGGTGCTTTTCTCCCGACTCTCTTCTGACCTTCCCTATTACCTCTCTCGGGATGGCTGGATTCAGACACTCCCAAAGGCGCTCCGCACGGTCAGTGTCTCTCTGCCTGCCAGACTTCATCCTGTTCCTGGAGTGGGGGTAGGGGTATTGGGTGAACAGGATGGGAGGGGGCTCTGCGTTGAGGGTGGGTCAGAAGGGCAGAGCGGCCTAGGGTTAAGCCTGCGCTGTGGACGTGGGGTTGCTAGGGGGCATGGCTAAGCTGCAAGACAAGGCTGAACCACAGGAGACAGGATGATTCAGTAGGCGTCTCTTCGCCGTTGGGGTGTGGCTTAATATGTGGGCGGGGATTTGTGGTGGTGCTGTGGTGTGGCCGAACCGGGGGCGTGACAGCACTGTGGGGGCGGGGCTGGGAAATGGCCGGGCCCTAAAAGGGGCGGGGCCAGGCGGCGGCCCAGAGAGCGGGCGGCCAGTGCTGCGCCCACAGCCTACGCGCTGAGTTCACCTGTCCTCAGTCGCGGAGCCGGCGCCATTCACTCCGCGGCCGCCCGTGTCCGGGTTTCTCATAGGCCCGGCCTGGCCGGGAACCAGAGCGAAGCCCTGGAGGAGCCGCCGTCCCCGCCGCCCCCACGGGCGCAGACGTCGCCTGGGCTGGGAAAGCCGGGCGTCGTCCCCAACCGCCGCCTGGGGACGGTCCGCGGCGGGCCCATGTTGTCGCCGCCCGGGCGCCGAGCCCGCCTGTCGTCGCCCGGAACCAGCTTCCAGCCGTCCGAGGCCCGCGAGGAGGTGCGGCGCCGCCTCCGCGACCTCATCGACCGCAACCGGGTGATGATCTTCAGCAAGAGCTACTGTCCCCACAGCACGCGGGTAGGCGGGGCCGGGGCGGGCCTTGGGGCGGGTCCAGGGCGGGGCGGAAGGAGAGGAGGGGAGGAGGGTGCTGAGCTCAGAGCGGGGCGGGGCTGAAGGGCGGGACCCCGGGGGTCTGGCGGCCGGGGATGGGTTCAGAGGCAGAACCTAGGGGCGGAGTGGAACTCAGTGGTTGTGGCTCAAGGGCGGAGCGGGCTGGGGGATGCAGAGACCAGGGGCTCCGGGCCCCTCAGTGGGCAGGTCTCAGTGGGCGGGGCAAAGCTGCTGTTGCAGGGCCCTGGGTTGAGATTCCGGGATGGACCTCTGGGCAAGGGACCAGCTAAGGAGGGGTCTGGGCGGAACTCAGTGGACTCCCAGGACTGGAGAGACAGAGGCAGGCAGATCTAAAATATGTATATATATACATATATGTATATAATATATATGTATATAATATATACGTATATATAATATATTATAATTATATATGTTATATATAATTATATAATTATATATAACATATATAATTATAATATATTATATATATTTTAATTATATATATTATATATAATATATATTTTATATATATAATTATATATATATAAAATATATTTATATATATAATTATATATATAATTATATATAATTATATATATAATTATAATATATTATATATACGTATATATAATATATATAATATATATAATATAATATATAATTATAATATATATTATATATACGTATATATAATGTCAGTGGGCCTGGCAGGGCTGACCTGGAGTCACTCAGAAGCACCCAGCCAAGGTCATCGTGGCCTGCTGGGAGCCAGACCTGTCCACCTGCTCCCAGCCCACCCTGTCCCGCTCTTTCCTCCCATCTCTGTTATGAACAGAATGACCCATCTCTGTTATGAACAAAGTGTGGTGCTTGGCCACACACTTTGGTGTGGGCTTAAGTTTTGTCAAGACAAGAAAAATGTTTTAAAATGTAAGCAAAGGCAAGGTCTGCTGGAGCTGGATCCAGATCCCACTTGTTAATCCTGCTGTTTGGTTTTGTGACCAGGTTTCAGAACTAGACAGGACCCAGGTATCCACTTGTAAGATGAAGATAAAGGTGGTTTAAGAACCACTGGAAATTGTGGGTAGTTTAAGCCTGTAACTTTAGAGGCTAAGTGAGCATTCAATATTATTTCTCTGTTATAAGTTTAAAATAAACCTTTGAGAGATGCCTATCTGCAAGATGAGAATGTTCAATATTTTGCTAATAACACTGTCAGAAAGTTGAAATAATTAGGGCTGGGAATATAGCTCCGTGGTAGCAAGGCCCTGGGTTCCATCACTAGCAGTGATCCATCACTAGATGCTGAGGCAGAAAGATCATACCTTCATAGCCATCCTGGGTTACTGTAAGAGACCTTGTTACAAGAAACAAACAAAAAAGGCAAAACAAAATGTTGCAACTAGAACCCGAGTTTGATCCCCAGAACTCATATAAAAATGATAGGCATAGTCAGGAGCACTTCATCCCAGCTCCTAGGAGTCAGAGACAGGTGGGTCTAGCCTAGCCAACTGATGAGCTTCAGGCCAGAGAGAGACCTTATCTCAAAGGAGGTGGGCTGCCTTCCTGAGAATGACCCCTGAGGCTGTTCTCTGGCTTCCACACTCAGCACATGCAGTGTGCATGCACAACTCCCCGGTACACTTAAAACAGAATGTGTATTCATTTTAAAGACTAATAAAATGACACCAGCAGCTTGCAGTTTGAATGTTCCCTCCCTTCTGGCAGGGTTAACCACTGTCGAATATCCTTGGTTTTCTCTACAGTCACCAGGTACATATATAGCATGGATAGAACGTTACGTTTGCTCTGCTTGGGCCTTTGTGTACATAGAAACACATTCTTTTTTTTTTTAGTCCCAGCTGGCCTGGAGCTTGCTCTGTAGACCAGGCTGGCCTTGAACTCACAGTCATCTGCCTGCTTCTGCCTTCTGAGTGCTGGGATTAAAGGTGTGAGCCACCATGCCTCTCCCAAGACAGTTCTTAGCCACCATGTGGGTGCTGGGAATCGAACCCAGGTCCTCTGCAAGAGCAGTCAGTGCTCTTAACTGCTGAGCTATTTCTTTAGCCCCCCCTACACACACACACACACACACACACACACACACACACACATACATTCTTTTAAACATATTTTTTTCATCAGTTTAGGACTCCTGTTTGTTAGTACCTGGAGCTCTGGTTCATTAATTTTCGCTGCTGTGGTGTTCCCTAAGCTGAACCGCACCGCACCACACCGCATGGCACTGCACCGCACCGCACCGCACTGCACCGCACCGCACCGCACCACACTGCACCACACCACATGTTAATTGGTTCACTCTTTTGTTGTTGTTTTGTGTTTGACAGGATCTGATGCACCGAGGCTGGCCTGAAACTCACTATGTAACCCAGGCTAGCATTGAAGTCATGGCAATCCACTTGCCTCAGCCTCCCTAACCATAGGCACGATCCACTACAACTGGCTTAGTATTTTAATCCTAAAAACCACATGGCACAATGCCTGGTTTTGGACAGATTTCAAAGTACACACCTGCTAGGCTTAGCCAGTGTAGATACTTTGAGCTGTACTTGAGGCCTGGGAGGAATGAATGATTTAAGCTGAATTGCTGGGTTGTGATGTGTGATAGCAATCATGGTAACAGGGTGGAATCCCATGGTGTTTCCAGGTCCTTATGTGGATTTGGCCTCCTTCTAGCTAGTGTGTCACAGCTCCTCTTGCTCTGCATCTTTGCTGACAGTCGCTGTGTTTGCTATTCTGGTAGATTATAGTCTTTCACTGTGACTTGAATTTTACATTTCCCTGAGGAAATCCTTGTGTTTATAGCTCATTTGAGTTTCTTCTTGTGAACTACTCTGGTCTTTTGCTTCTTATCTTTCTTTTGCTGTGCTGATTTGTTCTTTATACATTTTGGATATGAATCCTCTGGCTGTGTCTTAGGTCTTGGGTAACTGCAGTTTATGAGCTGTGCAGTGGGACCCACTCCTGTTTCTTTCTCGGCCTTTGGCTTTGAGTATTACAAGGCTCTGTTTATTCTCTGTGCTCACAAAGACCTCCTGATCTGACTCCTGATCTTTGTGGTCTGGTTTCCATCCACATGGTCTCCTTACCATCTGGAATTGGTGTTGGTCCACTTTGCTTTTTACCTTTGTGACCTCAGCTGCCCCTGTTTCCTTCACTGGGGAGCTCATTCTTTCATCAATCTAGTCTTTATGTGTGTAGGTCTCTTTCTGGTTGTGTGTCTGTGTGTTGTGATTTTTTAGGAGTGAAGAAGACACTTTCTGAGACAGGATCCCTTAGGTAGCCCAGCCTTGAACTCTCCACCCTCCTGCCTCAGCCTTCCCCACTTCTACTTTGATGGTAGATCTTCCAGCAATTTCCCTGAGTGTTTTTCTCATCTGTCCTAGAAGCCTGGCTTCTCACATCTGTCTTCACGAGACCATTCGCTGACTTGATTTTGTGATAGTCTGCTCATGGGACTATTAAATGTATCACCCATAATTCATTGCCATATTCCACATATGGTCCCATCAGAATCAAGAAGAGAGATTTGTCCTCTTATTGGCTGGTAATGTCATTTAACATTAGTTGCTGGGTGCTTAGCATGGTAGACAACAGGAAATGGTTCTGGCCTCCCGAGAACTCAGAGTAGCACAGCAGTCATCAGCCAGCTCTCACATACAGAAAGAAGAGCTTATGACAAATGAAGGCCATGGGAATGAGGGATAAAACAACAGTTTCTGTGGAGGACGAGGAGAGGCTAAGGCAAGGACAAGTAGGCTGGTCGTTGTTGGGTAAGGTTGATGTCTGAAGAAAGGAAGAATGCACAGGTAAGGAATTGATATAGGCAAAGACAGGAAAGAACAAAATTCTTTGTTGGTAAGTGTGGACTTAGTAATGTGGTAAAGAAAATTTACCCAGACTTGTGAGGAGAATCTGACCCATAATTTGAAGTCTGGCCATCACTCAAAACTTAGAGAACTAAGTATAGAGACAGCTGGACTAGCAAATCGTGGTTAAAGGAAAGATGTAAGATAACCTGAACCTCTGGGCATGGTGCTCACGCCTTTAATCCTAGCACTTGGGAGGCAGAGGCAGGTGGATCCTTGTGAGTTCAAGGCCAGCCTGGTCTACAGAGTGAGTTCCAGGACAGCTGGAACTACAGGGAGACCCTGTTTCAAAAAGAGCCCCCCCAAAAGATAACCTGAACCAAACATTGACATAAGTCCTTGAATTTTAAAAGCACATTTGTCACGTTTATTGTAAGACACTGCCTCCATCTTGAATTCATATATTTGTGATTTAATATTTTATATTTTTATTAGTTTGCTTGTTAAAAATTACTGTGGCAAACTAACATGAAATGTACAGTTCTCACCTTCCAAGAGTAGAGGTCACAGTGTTGGTAGTTGTATTAGTCACTTTTCTTTTGCTGTGATAAAACCACCATGAGCAAGGGAACTTATAAAAGGAAGAGTTTATTTGAGCTTACGATTGACGGTTCCAGGGAATCAGAGTCCATTGTGGCGAGAAGCATGGTGGCCAGGGCTGGAGCAGCAAGCCGAGGGTCACATCTCGCAATGAGCACAGGAAGCAGAGAGAGACTGGAGACCGCAAGGCTTGTTAAAATCACTAAGCCTGCCCCCAGTGACATACTTCCTCCATCATGGCCACACCTTCTAAGACCTCCAAGAACAGTGCCACCAACTGGAGACAAAATGTCTGAATACTTAAAGCCTATGGGGGGACTCTCTCATTCAAACCACCACATTCCACTCCCTGGCCCCCATAGGCTCCTGACCATATAAAATGCAAAATGCATTTAGTCCAACCTTAAAAGTCCCCATAGTCTTTACCAGTCTCAATGCCATTCAAAAGTCTACAGTCCAAAGTCTCTTCTGAGACCCAGGCCAATCTCTTAACTGTAAGTTCCTGTAAAATCAAAAGACAAATTACATACTCCCAACATACAGTGGAACTGATTACACATTCCCATTCCAGAAGGGAGGAATAGAGGCATAGTGAGGAAATACTGGACCAAAACAAGACCAAAAACCATCAGGGCAAACACCAAGTCCAGTAGCTCCATGTGCAACCTCTAGGACTTGACTTCCAAAGGGCTTAGATGGCTCAGCTCTTCCAGCTTTGCTTGCAACATACCTCTCTTTCTTAGGCTGGTACCACTCCCTGTATGCAGCTCTCCTTGGCAAATATCTCACAGGTCTGGCATCTCAAATGTCTTCTTGGGGTCTCCGCTGCCAACCAGGCTTCACATTCACAGCTTCACAAAATGGCCTATCAGGGCCTTCTTTATTCAGGGACGCCCCTGCTGCACTCTGCCTGGCCTCTGTGGCTCTCTGAAACCATGGAGGAAGAACTGATGACCCCTTTACTCTTGCATCCTTTGTGCCTCTAAAGCCAGCACCATGTGAATGAAATTGCCGAATTTGGCTGCAAGTTCGGGATGGACTCTCTCCTACTTTAACCACATTTGCAAATTTTTCTCTGCCCTGGATTTGTTGGAGTAGAAAACGCTTTCAGTATCTTCCTTTCAGAAATTGGAGGCTTAGCTGTGTGTGGTCTTGTCCTGAAGGTACTGTTTCTGTTGTTTACTGGTAAATCTTAGGTCTCTCCTTAATCACTTTAATCTTACTTTTCCATTGTTTACTTGTAAATAGCTAGGCCTCTCCTTAAGCACTTTAGTCTCCTTATCAAAAGGAACCTCTCCTTCACATGCCTTGGCCCCACCTTTAATCTTCCTAGTGCATTTTTCAGATCCAAACAGTACATTCCACATTTCTTTCTGCCCCATCTGCTCTTCTTCACTGTAGATCTGCACAATATTCACCATTAATAGCCACACCACCATTTCTACATTAGGCTGTCTTGAAATATCCTCCGCCAAAGACATTAGTCCATTGCTTTTCAACTTAGCATGAGGCAAGCATTTGGGCTGCAGGCAAACTGCTGCCAGACTCTTTATCAAAATATCCCAGTTGCTGCCTAAGTCTTTATTTTCCTCTGGAACTACATTTTTTGCAGCAATGTTTTCTTCCAGGCTTCTACTAGAATGGCCCATTAAGCTCTGCTTACAGTAGTCAACAGCTTTTCTAGCCCAAAGTTCCAAAGTCTTCCACATTTCTCCAAACATCCACATGGTCAGGTTCTTCACAGCCAACAGCCCACTCTCTGGTACCAAATAACTGTAATAGTCACTTTTCTGTTGCTGTGATAAAACACCATGACCAAGGGAACTTATCAAAGGAAGAGTTTATTTGAGCTTATGATTGACGGTTCCAGGGAGAGTCCATTGTGGTGGGAAGTATGGTGGCCGGGACTGGAGCAGCAAGCTGAGGGTCACATCTTGCAATGAGCACAGGAAGTCAAGAGAGAGACTGGAGACCGCAAGGCTTGTTAAACTCACCAAGCCTGCCCCCAATAACGTACTTCCTCCAGCACGGCCACACCTTCTAAGACCTCCAAGAACAGTGCCACCAACTGGAGACAAAATGTCTGAATACTTAAAGCCTGTGGGGGGGGGCACACTCATTCAAACCACCACAGTAGTCCTTACCACTGTCTGTCTCCACAACGTTTATAACTGAAATTCTATGCCCATCAAACTAACTTTCTGTGAGTCTGACCACCCTGGGTGCATGCGAGTAAAATCATTCCAAGTCAGTCTCTCCCGTCTGGCTTGTTTCACTTACTGTAAGGTCTCTCAAGTTTGTCCATGTTGTAGCATGAGTTGGAATGTTCCTCTTCAAGGGTGAATAATAAGCCATTGTGCGTGCATGCATCTTCCCTCCCCGTCCAAGCAAAAGTTGATACTTGCCTCGCTTTCACCTAACTGTGCCTTTTGGCTGTTGGGAGTAATACGGCAAAGATGAGAGAACAAATGCCTGCTTGAGTCACTGCCTTCCATTGTTTGGGTATATAACTGGAAATGGAATTGCCAGGCTACAGGTATTTCTAATTTTACTTTTCTGGGAGTTGTCATTCTTTCCCACAATGGCTTCCCTTTTTCTCCCTGTAAGCCAGCTAGCTGGCAGATTTCCCCAGTGTTAAAGAAGCTGTTGGCCTCCTCCTCATGTCTTACCAGGGAGTCTCCATGGTTCCAAGGGTGCCTGCTGAATTTGGACCAACCCCCAGACCATTTCAAATGAAGTCAGTCAAGAGCTCTCTGCTATTATAGCTTGCCTCTCCCCTTGCAAAAGCCCCGCACCCTGTTCCTGAGCTGGGAACTGTGACCTAATTCTCAGTGAGCAACACCCTTGTCTCGTGATCAGGGTTTCTAATGGGCCTGCAGCCCTGCTCTTGCCTTTCTGGCTTACCTTTCTCTTCCTGGAACTTGACCTTACAGAGTGGCCAGGGAGAGGATGATCAGTCCCTAGTATTTTCTGCCTGCTACTGCATAGAGCCATTGACCCCAAATAGGGCTGAGTGGAGGAAGGGGGACTGTTGTTTTGTTGGCCATCCATCCCAGGAGGCAGCCTTTATGACTCAGAGCTGGGGTGGGGCTGAGAGATGCTGGCAACCTGCCATTTGGGTGAGATACTATTTTGAAACCACACTCATTTGGAGTTCCCACTAGGGGAAGAAAGGGTCGGACCAGGCTCAAGGGCCACAGGCTCTGCTCTTTCTGAGATTTTAGTAGCCTGTGTAGAGTAAATGTTCATTTATTCTGTGCTTTTAAATAATTACTAATTATCATGGTTACAGACGTTTCTCCAAGGAGTCGGTCTGCCAAGGCCATGGTGCTTCCAGGTTTTGTCTTGAAGGCTGAGGGCATCAAAGGGTTTCAAGTAACATGTCACAGAGTGGCTTTGAAAAGACCACTGGCTGCCATTTTGGGAACTAGAGGTACAAAGTTGATGGCAGAGAGAAGTGGATATACAGGTCGTGGGAACTAAAGACCGAACAGGTCCACAGAGAACTAAGACTTAGCCATTGCTGTCACTGGGTGGATGGGGAGTTTGTGTGGCTGGGAAGATGTCTTGGAGAGAGGTGTTCCAGTGATGTCTAGACAGAGCTTTGCACAGTGGTTACAATGCAGGGTCTGCTGTGGGTTCTGATGCTGTTTGTCTCATGAACACTCAGCGATACCCACACTGTGATCTCTCAGCTTTGGTTGAGTAGCCAGGTTCTGAGGTGGTCCGATGAGCAGCTGGGAAACAAGTGATAACTGGTCACTGTGTTTCTCTGTGTCTTGTATCAGATGACATTGTTTGGTTCATCCTTGCATCCCATGAACTTAGAACCCCAGGTGACCAGTCCTATGTGCTTGATGGTTGATTTGGTTCAATGAACTAACGACTGTGGAATGGAAACCCAGAAAGAGGGTGAGATGTGGATGGAGATGACTTGTATTTAGAGCTCAGCGCCTGTGAGATAGTGCCAGGAACCTATATTGAGCCAAAAAGAGATCTGGACAGATGTTGATTGGTAGTCTTAAGGAGACAGAGTTAAAGAAAGGAAACTAGGGCTGGGTGTGGTGGTGCATGCCTTTAATCCCAGCACTCGGGAGGCAGAGGCAGGCGGATCTCTGTTGAGTTCAAGGCCAGCCTGGTCTACAGAGCAAGCTCCAGGCCAGCTGGTACTAAAAGGGAGACCCTGTCTCAAAAATACAAAAAAAAAAAAAAAGAAAGGAAAGGAAACTCACAGGTTGGGTTACTCTGGAGAAAGAGGTACGGAGGAAAGGATGAATATACCAAGGGCCAGAACTTGTCTGTGTCAGATGTCTCTTGTCACTGTGTTATGCTGGGCACAGTTCATAGCTGTTAAACCTTTTGCAAGCATGAGGCTCACATAGATTTCTCTTACAGGTTAAAGAACTCTTTTCTTCATTGGGAGTTGACTTTAACATCCTGGAACTTGATCTAGTTGGTAAGTGGGCCACTAGAACATGGTGTTGTTTGTAGTAGACAATGTTCCTTTCTATTTACCCATTTCAATTCAATTGATTCTTACATTCTTCTGTTATATGAACCATTTTTGTGTGTGCAGAAAATAAACCTTTATATGCCAAGTAATTCAGTGTAGATTTTCCATATTTGAGGGAAGGGCATAGTTCGCCTTCAGTTGCTTTGACAAACACTTTGACCAATACTAACTTGGGGAGGAAAGGATTTATTCAGCTTACATCTCCCAGGTCATAGTTCATCACTTAGGGAACCCAAGGTAGGAACTCAGGGCAGGAACCTGGAGGCAGGAGCTGAAGCACAGGCCATGAATGCTGCTTACTGGCTTGCTCCCCTGGCCCATGTTTAGCCTGCTTTCTTCTACAATACAGAACAACTAGCCCAGATGTGGCACCACCCATAGTGGGTGGGCCCCCCACCTCACTCAACAATCAAGAAGATGCCCCACAGACGTGACCACAGGCCAGTCCAATGGAGGCAGTTCCCCAGTTGAGGCTCCCTCAACCCAAGTGTGTCAAGTTGACACTAAAGCTGTCCAGCACAGCTTGTAACTTTAAAGTGTTTAAGGCATTTCAGTGTATCTGCCAGCTTCCTATGAAATAGATTAAGCTGTCTTAACAATAAGATACCACTCAGGCTTCCTGGCAGTGTTACCCATGGGGAGAGCTTGTTAAATTTTCAGCTTTATAGTTTTGAACCTTATCACCCATGCCTGTGACAGTAACTGGACACTTCGCACCTGCCATCCTTTGCAGGAATTTGGGATGTGATAATGATCAGAAAATATGCAACTTTGCCTTCATGGACACTGGCTCTTCACTGACCAAGTTGCTTTAAGAAGCAAGATGCTCTGGAATCTTGGTTTTCCCAAAGAACATTGTACCCATTTAAGTTAGTATTAAGTCCTAAATAGTCATACCCCAGTTTTATTCCAAGATGGAGGATTAATCTTAGATTCATGTGCTCATGATATATTTTCAGATGTAAGTTAGGAAGTATTTTCTGAGTTATTATTGTAGCAGATTTCATCTTGATATTTGCTCTTAAGAGGCTGCTCATCCCTTTGTCTTGTAAAAAGCTGACCTAGAAAGCTGTATTTGGAAAGCAGCCCGGAGCAAGATCTTTATTTGTTAAAGTGTCCTCTGAGATTGTGGCTGCTTTTCCTTTTTTTTTTTTTTAATTTTTTATTTGATTTTTTTTAACAACAAGTAATAAGTAGTGAATACAAGCATCCTTCATGTAAAACCAATTTGCAAGCAGCTATGCCCAAACCCACACAGCCCAAGGCTCCCACCATCCAGCTGGAGGGGCTTGTATGTACAATCAAGTTGATCAAATAAGTGTCCAGTCTATATTGCTGTAGTTTCACCATTCACCCCAATCTCATGTGGCTGCTTTTCCATCTTGAGTCATAATCTTGTGGAGTTAGAGAGCACGTTGGCCTGTCATGAACATGAATGCTGATGCAGTGAGGGTCATAACACTTCAGGCTGGGGACCCTTTATAGCATCTTCATAGAATTCTTTATTCTGTAGATGATGGGGCCAATGTTCAGGAAGTGCTCACAGAAATCAGCAACCAGAAAACTGTGCCCAACATCTTCGTGAACAAAGTACATGTGGGTGGATGTGACCAAACCTTCCAGGTAACCATAATCCTCCTGTGTGTTCTTCAATGCTGTCTGTTCAAATTGTTTTTTGTCTTTTTGAGACAGGGTCTCCCTTTATCCCAGCTGGCCTGGAGCTTGCTATGTAGACCAGGCTGGCCTTGAACTCACAGGGATCCACCTGCCTCTGCCTCCCAATGGCTAGGATTAAAGGCATGCACCACCACACCCGGCTCAATTTTGTTTTAAATTGTATAAAAGGGGAGTAAATGGCAGTCAATTTAAATGCCTCTCAGAATTTGTAAAACAGAAAAGCGTAGATATCAGGTAATCCTGAAGACTTTAAGGAAAATGAGCTTTTCCACAAACTAAATCAGAAGCTGTCCCAAAATGCTATCGTTTAGTAGGCATGGATGGCTGTTTTTGTCTTGAAATCAGAGCAGCTGTATTAGCCTGCATAAGACCCTCCAAGGATTGGGCCTGCCAACCGCTCCTTTGTGTGTGTGTCAGGGGCGGGGGTCATGAGGCCCATGAAGGGCTCACGGTGGCTCAGGAAGGGCTCATGGTGGCTCAGGAGCTGCTCATGACTCTTGAGGCAACACAGACATTCTCCCCCTCCCTAAGGAAATGTAAGTTGTTAACTTCTGGAAAGGCAGACTTTTTTTCAGTGTTAGCTACCTGTAACTTGCCTGTGCCTCTGTAAGCTGCCCAGTTAAGTGCTTGAGTTCACCGACCTAGACTTGGGGGGAATCACGTCTTTGTCGCGCCCTATCTAAGGTGAACAGACATTTTTTTTCATGTCTCACCCCTCAAAAGAAGCAACAGAAGCTAAGAAGGAAGAAGGAAGGAGTGAGGTTATTAGAAAGGCCAGGTGATAGGCGTGTCACTAGAGAGGACAGAGCTCTTCCTCCTGATAGGGAGAAAAAGGAAGACTGTTCCTCAGTAAGATGAAGTCAACATAAACATTGTTATCTAGGCAGTTAGAACATAAAAATAAAAATTTTTAAAAATGTGTGTGTGTGTGTGTGTGTGTGTGTGTGTGTGTGTGTGTGTGTGTATTGAGATGTATATAGTCAGGTTTATGTCTCCAAATGTCTTCTGGTGTCAGTCCATTCACTAGAACCTGGTCAACCACTAAGAGTATCACCTTAAATGACTGAGTCCTTCCTAGCAGCCATCGGTTACCAGTAGTTCCTCAGGTAGGTTTGGAGGTTTTTTTTAATATTTCGTTTATTATTTTTATTTTATGTGTATAAATGCCATACAAGCTACTTAAAGAGAAAATTTAGCATGACCCTTACCTGGCTGTGAATCCTTAGAGCTACAAAAACTGGCCTGGCAAGATATGCTCACCAGTGCAATAGTGGCATGAATATTATAACAGTAACCTCCTCTGCAAGAGCAGTTGGCACTCTTAACTGTTTGATCCCCAGCACCCACATGGCGACTGAAAACCGTCTTTAACTCCAGTTCCAGGGGAATCTGACACCTGCACGACATGGGTGCACAAACCTACATGCAGACAGTACATTCATACATATAAAAAATAAATAAAATAAAAAAAATGTATTTTATGTATATGAGTGTAATGCCTGCATGTGTGTAAGTGCACCCATGCTGTGCAGTGCCTGCTGAGGTCAGAAGAAGGTGTTCAGTCCCTTGGAACTGGAGTTATGGATGGGTGTTACCCACCATGTGGGTGCTGGGAATGGAACCCAGGTCCTCTGCAAGAGCAGCCAGTGCTCTTAACCACTGAGCCATCTCTCCAGCCCCCAAGGGTTGGGGTTTCTTAACCTACTTCCTCATGTCTGTGCTGGGATTTTTGTCTGGCTTGAGCTTAAGTGGGACTTGTTCATGTTCTTACCATTGCTGTGGGTCCATATGAATAAGTGCCAGCTGTCTGGAACACCCTGTTCCTTGTGTCCTGCCGAACCTCTGGCTCTTATACTCATCCCTGAGCTTTGGGAGGCAGAAGTTTGACACAGGTGTCCAATTTAGGGCTGAGCACTCTGCAGCCTCTTGTTCTCTGCATGTTGGCCAGTTGTGGTTCTCTGTTAACCACCATCTGCTGCATAAGGGAGCTTCTCTGCTGAGTTGAGAGATGAATTCATTAACTTATGGGCATAAAAATAAGTCACTAGAAATCAGTTTAATGTAGCAGAATATCTATGTAGCAAAATATTAGGCCCTCTCATATGGCCTGTAGGCTGTCTAGCCTCAGACTCCTAGGCCTGATATCAGTGTCAGGTATGGGTTTCATCCTATGATGCTGACTTTATTTATTTATTTATTTATTTATTTATTTATTTATTTTTGTCTTTTTGAGACAGGGTCTCCCTTTAGTCCCAGCTGGCATGGAGCTCACTATGTAGACCAAGCAGGCCTTGAACCCACAAAGATCCACCTGCCTCTGCCTCCCAAGTGCTAGGATTAAAGGCGTGCGCCTCCATGCCCGGCTTGATGCTGACTTTAAATCCGATTAGAAAGTAGTTGAAAAAAAAAAAAAAAGAAAGTAGTTGGTTACTGTTATAATATTCATGCCACTATTGCACTGGTGAGCATATCTTGCCAAGCCAGTTTTTGTAGCTCTAAGGATTCACAGCCAGGTAAGGGTCATGCTAAATTTTCTCTTTAAGTAGCTTGTATGGCATTTTCTAGCACTATGAAAACTAGACAGTAGAGATGAGGTTTTGAAGTCAGCCCCACCTTGATTTCTTCTTGTTTTGTTTGTTCTACAATTCACATATGTAGTGTCTTCAGTAGTAGAGTCTTACCATGAAGTGCTGGTAGGAAACCAAGGGAAGGGGCAATAATCAGTCTTATTTGAGAGTCTCTGGGGGCCCCTAGTCAATAGCTTTTTAAAAAAATTTTATTTATTTTTGTATGTGTATGAATGTACTGTCTGCATATAGGTTTGTGCACCCTTGTCATGCAATGCACGTAGAGGTCAGAAGAGGGTGTCAGATTCCCCTGAAACTGGAGTTAAAGACGGTTCTCAGTCGCCATGTGGGTGCTGGGGATCGAACCTGGGTCCTCTGCAAGAGCAGTCGGCACTCTTAACCGCTAGGCCATCTCTCCAGCCCTGTCAACAGCTTTATAAGAGATAGTTCATTCCTGGCATTGGGCTTTTACTTTGTAAACTCATGGTGTCTAGTAGTGCAATGTCTCCCTGTTATAAGGTAACCCCTTTTAATCTCTTTTTATAATGTATATGTATATATTTTAAGTAGTTTCTATAATGGTGTTTCCATATGGCTTTTCTTCTCTCTCTCTCTCTCTCTCTCTCTCTCTCTCTCTCTCTCTCTCTCTNGCTGTTATATAGTGCATTATAGCATTCAAACCTGTCCACATTACATTTTTCTCATGCCCATAGGGGCTGTATTGGGATCAAGTACAAAACCAGACCTTAGACAGTTAGCTCATTTTTTACCTACATGGCTTGCTGGGTCCTTTTTTTTTTTTGTCTTTTTGAGATAGGGTCTTCCTTTAGTCCCAGCTGGCCTGGATCTTGCTGTGTAGACCAGGCTGGACTTGAGCTCAGAGATCTGCCTGCCTCTGACTCCCAAGTGCTGGGATTAAAGGTGTGTGCCACCACTCCTGGCAACCATATTGCTTTTCTAAAGGTCTTCAGTGTTAGATATTTCTCTTCCTAATCCCTCTTCTGCCCTCCCCTCTCTAAAATTAAAAAAAAAATTATTTTTAGGTGCATGTGTATTTGTGTGAGTTTATGTGTACCAAAAGCATGCCGTGCACTCCGAGGCCAGAGAGGCTGTCAGAGCCCCTGGAAATGGAGATATAGATGGTTGTGAATGCTGGGAACCCAACTCAGGTCCTCTGCAAAAGTAGTACATGCTCTTAACTGCTGAGACATCGCTCCAGCCCTAGGTTTTTTTAGTAAAGGAAATTCATGCTGGTTGCGCATGGGGTCCCTCAGTGTTCATTCTCCCTTGTGATCCATAGGCACATCAGAACGGTCTACTACAGAAGCTCCTTCAGGAAGACTCGGCTCATGATTATGACCTCATCATCATTGGCGGTGGGTCTGGTGGTCTCTCATGTGCAAAGGTATGAGCACAAGCAGAACTCACAGATGACTGTTCATGAAGTTAATTGGAGCTTTGCAGCCTAAAATTTTACGATGGCTAGTTTAATTCAGGGAAGAGTGTGTTATCTCACAGGTTCAGACTGTTATCTAAGGGAGAGAAAAATGTGGGTAAGAAAGCGACATGACACCTGTCCATGTGGTTGTTTTTGCAGGAAGCAGCCAACCTGGGAAAGAAGGTCATGGTGCTGGACTTTGTGGTCCCGTCGCCTCAGGGCACATCCTGGGGTGAGCTGCTGCTCCTCTGTCCTCTGCTCTGCACAGGAATTGCTCCTTTTCTAGAATCTCACTGAAGCCCACCTCAGTCTCAAGAAAGGTTTATAGTCTACAAGTGTAGACTTGGGAAAGATAACTCTATGGCCCAACACTCAGATGCGTGTCCCAGTGGGGTTTTTTTTTTGCTCTTTTTGAGACAGGGTATCCCTGTAGCTCCAGCTGTCCTGGAACTCACTATGTA
Organism: Rhizomys pruinosus; assembly: GCA_009823505.1. Lineage (NCBI taxonomy): Eukaryota > Metazoa > Chordata > Mammalia > Rodentia > Spalacidae > Rhizomys > Rhizomys pruinosus. Next base: position 2,941,846 of record VZQC01015004.1, read on the forward strand.
GACCAGGTTGGCCTTGAACTCATAGAAATCTGCCTGCCTCTCCTTCCCAAGTGCTAGGATTAAGTGCACGCACCGCCGTGTCCGACGTCCCAGTGTTTGTGGATTGCTCTGGACACAGCGTATGTTGCATTCCGGCCACTTTCTGTTTCCACTTCAGTCTCCCAGTTCAGTTTGATGGCTGTATAGTGGCTGATGTCTGCAGTGTCTTCGATGTTACCCTTTTGCTGTGTGAGGTCCCACCCTGTGGCTGCCTCTGCTGTGCCCTGCAGGCTAGAGTGCACTATATTTTCCCCTCCTCCTCAATAGAACAGGACACAGAGATTTTGTGCAGAATGTTTTCTGTTTAAGCCTCACATGCATTTTTCTGTCTCTGGCTGTGGTGCAGAAGCAGCTGGGCATCTGGTCCTCTGGTTTCTCCTTGGGCTTGGTTTATAGTGAAGGGAAGCTGGGGCCCTGGCACCGTGCACCTCCTCCTCATGGTGACCACTCTGTTTATGTCACCCACTCTGGGTCCTGACACTCACCTGGGATCCTTGCCCCTTCTCATGGGGCTACTATTGGTCCCTGCTGTCCTAGCTTGGGTGCTGCTCTGTCCTTCTGCCCACACCCAGTCATAATGCACTATTTACAGTTCCTCAGCTTGACTCTGCTCTCTTAATTCCTCCCAGTGATGATTAAAATATGAAAATCGTTTGAAATTCAAGTTAATTCAAAATATTTTAGCCTGGAATTTCATATGGTAAAGCACCTGCCTTGCTTTTCTCGGACTTGCTTGAGTGTGTGTGCCTTGACTCTTACCTTTCCTTCTCTTCTTCACTGTTTTTCTCCTCTCCTGTCTAGGGATTATCCTGCTCATCTTGTATGCCATAGACCTTGGCGAGAGGGAATCTCTGACTTGGGTTGTGTGTGAAGGGGTGCACTTAGGCACAGCCTATTTAGTGTGGATCATATTTGGGGCAGATGCCTCCAGGCAGCTTGTTAGGACTGACTGTTGGCTTAGAGGAGTCAGAGTTAGACAGACACAGACAGGAAGCTGAGTTGCACTGCGGGGTGGGTGAGCAGCTGATGCAAGTGAGCACTTGAGATTCGGCCCTAAAACTTTTAGTGTAGACCCATGTCTTTGTTCATTGTTGGGTCTCCTCCATAGACTTGATTAGTCATTTGAGGTGGAAATGTTGTCTCTACCACCATGTGAGCTTGTCTGTTTTATACATTTTAAGGACTCTGTGTAGATGAGGGAAACTACACAGGTACACACAACAGAGGAGGGAAACCATACACAGGGAACACTGACATGCTGCTTTCTTTCCAGGCCTTGGTGGCACCTGTGTAAACGTGGGCTGCATCCCTAAGAAGCTGATGCATCAGGCAGCCCTCCTGGGTCAGGCCTTAAAGGACTCCAGGAAGTTTGGCTGGGAGTTTAAGCAGCATGGTGAGTCCCGCTTCTGTGGTTGACTTTGACACTCACTCGCTAAGTCTTCCTTCGGTGTCCACTCTTTGTTGTAGATGCAGAGGCCACAGATTGGGCCTCTGTCCTGGGACCCAGGCCCAGGGATGGAATTCTTTTAGCTTGAGCAAGTCCAGATCCTTAGCAACAGGTAAAAGAAAGTGACAGCTGTTTTCAGATTTTTCCCCTCCAATGTGAAGAAAATAGAATTAAAGTTTATCTGTGGTAGTGGTGACATCATCGTATCCGTGGGTGAGTACTTCTGCTTAGTCCAATTCCATTTGCTGGCTGGGCTCCACCATACAATGTGAGGATGACAGACCTTGCCTGGAAGCAGTGCAGTCTATGCTTGGGAGACAAGGCCATGTGAAGCACAGCCACTAATAGAGCTGTTTTGACCTTCTTTCACTTGAGGGCCACTTAATATAGCTTGGGAGTCAGAGGGTGGACAAGAAAAGCTTTGGGGACAATGTAACTCCTTAACCTATGACTTGTTATTATTATTTTGTTTCCTTTTGAGACAAGGCCTCCCTGTGTTGCCTGTCCTAGTTAGCGATCTGTTGGTATAATAAAGAACATGACCAAAGAGCAACTTGGAGAGAAAAGGGTTTATTTCACCTTACAATGCCCAAGTGACAGTCTGTCATCCAGGAAGGTGGAACTGAAGCAGACCATGGAGGAGCACTGCTTCCTGGCTTGCTCCTGCTGGCTTCCTAAGCTGTTTTTCTTGCACAGCTCAGGCCCACCTGCCCAGGGGTGATACTACCCCCCCATTGGGCTGGGCACTCCTGCATCAATTATCAATTAAGAAAATGCCTCACAGACAGGGCTGCAGGCCAATCTGAGGGAAGAAGTTCCTCAGTTGAGGGTCTCTCTTCCCAAGCTACTCTAATTTGTGTCAGGTTGACCCAAACTGACTAGCATATTGCTCCAGGTGGCACTTGAACATCTAGCCTCAAGTGGTCCTCGTACCTCTGTTCCTGGGTAGCTGGATGGCAGGCATGCACACCTCACACAGCTCAGGCTGGGTCTTGGAAGCTACAGATAAGGAAGCTATTAGGATCAGAAGCAGACCAGAACTACACAGACATGAGAAGATGTGGAGTTCAGGGGATAGGGAACAGAGTAAAGACTGGTTCAAGAGCTCAGTGTCTCCTCAGAGGGTTTTCAGGAGTTAATTTTATTTTAAAGGTAATGGAGTGATTGAGGTACTTCAGCAAGAGGAAAGTGCAGACTACAGTCTGAAGTCCAGGTGACTCCCATGGCTCCAAAGAACTCTGAAAGGAGAAGAGGAGAGACAGAGAGATGGGGCAAGAAATCCTGCAGGCCTCAGCAAAGATGTTGGGTAGACTGTGGGAGGCGGATTTAGGGAGGTTGAGGATATAGACTTGACTGGACGGGTGGTTGGCTAGACATGGAGGCTGGGGGTCTCCATGGAGGCCATGTATCAGATGACCTTGTGGAGTCTTTAGAAAATTTTAAGTGAGTTGCCTCTCCCCAGACATCCTGATACAGATGTAGGTAGCATCTGTCTGGAGTATCACAGGTGACTCTGATAGCAGGAGACCCTGCAGATCACAGTAAGGCAGAGGAGGAGAGAGAGGCAGAGATCAGGCAGAATGCTGGGTGTGTGTGGGCTGCAGCTTGCTGGGATGCTGGGACAGAAAACACAGGTAGGCTTGATTAGCAGCTCCATGTGGTTTCAGTTGAGTCTAGACCCATGGCACCAGTGGACTCGGTGGAGAGTGCTGGGTCAGAGTGGAGGAAGTCAATGTTCTGTCTGCTGGTTGGTTTCTTGGTTGCCCTTTTGCTTTTAAGAATACTCTTCCTCCTCTGGGGCTGCAGAGATAGCTCAGTGGTTAAGAGCACCAACTGCTCTTGTAGAGGACCTGGGTTCGATTCCCAGCACCCACATGGTGGCCAAGAATCATCTTTAGTGCCAGGTGTATGGCGCACACCTTTAATCCCAGCACTCAGGAGGTAGAGGCAGGCAGATCTCTGTGAATTCAAGGCCAGCCCGGTCTACTTAGCGAGTTCTAGGCCAGGTGGGACTAAAGGGAGACCCCTGTCTCAAAAGGACCAAAAAAAAAAAAAAAGAATATTCTTCATCCTCAAATCCTCATGTTGGTTGGCATTCTACTCACGGCATCTGCTGAGCATTCGCTACTTGGGAAAGAGTCCTCTGGAGAGAGGGCAGGGCAAGAGCTGGGGTACAGAGTCACAGTGTATGGTGATAAAGTTATAGGAACTGGGGATATGCATAGACTGCCAAGAATAGAGAACAGAGGATGCTGGGATATTGGAAGACTCAAGATTAATTGGCAAAGAGCAACAGAAAAAGTGAATGGTTCATTTTATTTTTCAGGCTGAAGTAACTATAATAGAAGACCATCTAAAAATGAAAACTACTCCCCACAGAAGTACCCCTGGTAGACAGGCATTAACAAGTCCCTGTAGTCCTATGCTAATAGAATGCACAATGGGGTGTGAGAGAGACCCTGTATCAGTGAACACGGGCCATGTTGGGCCAACACCCCCCATGGCCTGAAGGCATTTAGTGAATATCTTTGCACCACCATGCTTTTTAAAAAACCCTGTCCATAGGCTAAGAAACAAGACTTCTATAAGACTTCTTTACCTGGTAGAGAAAAGTTGAAAGGAAGGTTTAGTGAGGAACTCAAGTCTTTTTGTCAAATCCTGAGTCAGAGCTGTCCACTGTGTTACTGCAGTGCCTCTAACCAGTGCTCAAAGGACAGACAGGAAAGAAAGGGGCACTTGCTTGAAAAGAGTTAATAAAAGTGTCTAACAACATATACAGAATGTAAAAGATTCAGCTTAGAAATATTAGAATTAATTCAGTTAGTGTGAAAATCACATTTCTTACTTGTCAGCCATAACAAGTTAAAAATATAACAAAACCCCGACAAAAATGACGGAATGCCTTAGAGCAAAGTTAGTGGTAAGGAGAGGGCATGAGCATGTACCAGAAACAGTTGATTCAAGGGGTTGTCCAATATTTTTTTTAACAAGTTTTATTGAACATGTTTTTAAATAAAATAATAATATTAAAACTCTATGCACATAGTTGTTATTTATGCTAATTATGTCCAATATTATGGAGATGTGATGGTTAGGCAAGTTCAGGAAAATCTCTGGCTTGTTTTTCCCCTTTTGAAGTGTAAGTGATCATTTTAAGGTTATACTGAAAAATAAAAATGTGACTATGTCAGCCATCCCTGGTCAAAGGTGATCTGTGCATCATAAGGGGATAGTAGACAGCCACCCAGAGCTAGCAGGAGATCCTGATGGGCAGCCATGTTTACCCAGCCATGTACACAGTCCATTGTGACAATGGTCGTATGGCTTGTGAATGGTCAGGACCCCTGTTTCCTAGGGTTGGAAGTCTTTCCAAGGGTAGGGTTTGTGGAAATCCAGCACTGTGGAGAGACACTGGACCACGAGGCTGTGTAATGATGAAAGCGACTTTTCCAGGCTGCACAATCCTAGGGTCCCCTCACCTGGTGCCCTGGGGAGAGTCCCCTCACCTGGTGCCCTGGGGAGAATCCCCTCACCTGGTGCCCTGGGGAGAGTCCCCTCACCTGGTGCCCTGGGGAGAGTCCCCTCACCTGGTGCCCTGGGGAGAGTCCCCTCACCCGGTACTGTGGGGAGAGTCCCCTCACCTGGTACCGTGGGAGGCTCTGGGGAGAGTCCCCTCACCCGGTACTGTGGGGAGAGTCCCCTCACCTGGTACCGTGGGAGGCTCTGAGGCCTTTGGTGCTGAACATCTTTTCTGGCTTTTACTTCCTTGCACAGTAGCTTCCCACGTCCCAGACCAAGTTGGGGACATTTCCTAGAGTGGTAGATGAGAGGAATCTCCAGATGTGTCCTCCCCGACTCTTGCTGCCAGTTTGTCTTCTGGAATCTCATCCAGTTATGATTAGTATTATGACCAGAATCCCCCAGCTGGCCCCTATGTTTAATAAACATGGACCTGACAGGCTGGTGAGGTTCTGGAGATAATAGACACGATGATACTAGACGAGATGGGCACTGCAAGATGAGTCTCACCTGCCAGATACAGGGGAGGAGCAGAGGCCCAGCAGCCAGTCTTACCCTCATGTCAGAAGGAACAGGAAAATATTGAAAGATGAAAGGCTGACAACCAGGAGGAACTCGTTTCATTTGGTATAAAGGAATGTAAAGGCCAGAGGATTACTTCATGGTAGATCACCTGCCTAGCATGAACGAGACCGCAGATTCCATCCTCGACATGAAAGCATGGTCCAGTGAACCAAATGGACATGGACGTGCCAGCCTGGTGAGGGGAGTGGACTGTCCCCACCTTGTTACCACCATATGGCTTGGCCTCCTCTGGCTCCACCTGGATAGAATTCTTGAGTAGACAAGAAGTTGGTTGGGCGCTGGTCTTGAGCTGCCATCCTATCCCATCAGCTTGCTGTGGTGGCAGACTGGAAGAGCAGCAGCAAGTGGTGCCCTCTAGTGGTGCATTCTTGTGCTGGTCTCTGGAGCAGAGACCCTTGTCCATGTGAATATAGAGCTCTTGCTAGGCTGGGGGGGGGGGAGTCCTAGGTCCTTGGCAGTATGGGTGTGGCAGCTCACTGTGGCTGCTGCAGCTCTTCAGGCAGCTTCTGAGGCTCCTTCTGCTGCTGCCGCCTGCAGGTCACAACTCTGATTGTGGCTGGCATCACCACCCCTGACCTTGTCAAGAGCTCTAGGGGTTGCCATGGCCCTGACCTGGACTACACTGCTGAACTCTGTCTGTCTGCTGGGGATTCCTGAGGCCCTGCCTTTGCTGCTTGCCAAGGCCTCAGTAGGAACATGGCCCCCTCCCTTCTTTGGCCTGGCCTGAGGGCTACTCTCCTCAGCTCCCCCTCTGCTGCAGCTGTCAAAGCAGCTGGCCGCTCCCCGGCCCTGTCGCTGCCGCTCTGCTGTCTCTGCTGCTGCCTGGTCTTTTCAGCCCAGGCTGCTCTACTAAAAGCAAGCAAGGAAAGATACCACAAGAGAAGCTTCTCATTTGTCCTAATGTTGTAACCCCAGGACAGGCAGCACAGGAGGGTGTCTCAGCTGGCTCCCCAAGTAAGGGGAATAGTCCTTTTTTTGTGCCCAGTGTTGGCAGCAGTTATCACAAGCCTTTCATGGAAGGTAGGGCTTTGATTTGCCTCATTGTACCTTTTGCATGAGTCACAGCAGCTTGCCTGCTAGACCACCAGAGGATGCTGGCCCCCTCTGGCCTGGGTGAAAGTGGTCACAGAGTCATCTGGAGTTCACTGGGGCTTGTGATAGCAAAGGTCCACGGCAAACTGTCTGAAACAGTCCGGGCTGGGGCTCTGCCTCTGCCTTTAGGGGCCAGAGCAAGCGGCTATGACCATTGCCCGGTTCCCTCCAGGTGTCTGCAGCTCAGAATGGCTGGTGACAGTGTAACGGTACCCCCACTGGCTGTTTGACTGACAGTCCTTCTGCTCAAAGCAGCCAGGGCTGCAAGGGAGAGTCTTTAACAGCTGCCAAAGAGGGAGCCATGCAGCCCCATCTCCCAGCCCCTTTGCTTGTTTCCTATAGGAAAACGAACAGCAGAAGCTAGAGTTTACAGAGGGAACATAAAGAACTTACTATAGGACCAGTGACCCAGGACAGGGGACACAACACAGAATGCAGGCCCAGTGACATAGTAGAAGGGACACGGGAAGCAGGGCCAGTGACACAGGAGAAGGGGACAGGGGAAAGAAGCCCAGTGACACTGGAGAAGGGGACACGGGAAGCAGGCCCAGTGACACTGGAGAAGGGGACACGGGAAGCAGGCCCAGTGACACCTAGAGGGGACACAGGAAGCAGGCCCAGTGACACAGTAGAGGGGACAGGGGAAAGAAGCCCAGTGACACCTAGAGGGGACACGGGAAGCAGGCCCAGTGACACTGGAGAAGGGGACAGGGGAAAGAGACCCAGTGACACCTAGAGGGGACACGGGAAGCAGGCCCAGTGACACTGGAGAAGGGAACAGGGGAAAGAAGCCCAGTGACACCTAGAGGGGACACGGGAAGCAGGCCCAGTGACACTGGAGAAGGGACACAGGAAGCAGGCCCAGTGACACTGGAGAAGGGGACATGGGAAGCAGGCCCAGTGACACAGTAGAGGGGACATGGGAAGCAGGCCCAGTGACACAGTAGAGGGGACATGGGAAGCAGGCCCAGTGGTAGCAGACTGTCCTGAGACATGCCCCTGACTGGACGGTCTACCCTTATGTTGTGGGCATTGCCGTGTGAGGTGTGTTCCTCTGTGGTTCTTTTCTTTTCAGAACTCTGCTGCCTGCTCACGTTGCAATATAAAACATGAAGAGACAGAAAGGTAGCTGGCAAGGAAGATTTTAGCCCTGTCTCTTCTTGATCTTTACAGCAATAGGTAGTGCAGTGGATCTGTGTGATCTACCATTAGAAGCAAGGCTGAGTGTGCTGGTGCATGTATAATCTACTGGCCAGGAGGTTGGTGAGTTTGAGTCTAGCTTGTCTTGCACATAGACACCTGTCTCAAAAACAACATCAACTATAAAAAAAAACCCAGAAATATCACTATGACCTCCATGCTGGTTGTTTTCCAGTGAAGCACAACTGGGAAGCCATGACAGAAGCTATCCAGAACCACATCAGCTCCCTGAACTGGGGCCATAGGCTGACCCTGCGAGAGAAAGGTGTGACCTATGTCAACTCCTATGGGAAATTTGTGGAGCCACATAAAATAAAGGTACCGCCTGGATTCACCTCGCCTGTTGCCTTTCCTCACTGTCATTTGAATTTGGCCTTGAACTAAATTAGAATTCCATTTACCCATTAGGGACTGCAGCTGACATCTCACACACATGGGGTGCATGGCCCCGGGTGCCGTACACACTATTGTTGCTGATTACACGTCTGGGTAAAGTGTAGAGTGTGTGTTTTAAAGATCTCTTAAAGTTATCTTTTGCCTTTCATTGTCTTTATTTATTATTTATTATTTTTGGTCTTTTTAACACAGGAGCTCCCTGTAGCTCCAGCTGATCTGGAACTTGCTGTGTAGACCAGGCTGGCCTTGAACTCAGATTTATCCGCCTTCCCCTGTCTCCCAAGTGCTGGGATTAAAGGTGTGCACCACCATGCCCAGTTTCATTTCATTGTCATCTTAAAAGATAAAATATTCAAAAGTTTGACATTAAAAAGACTAAAAACCTTTTAGCTGTAGATTTTTTTTAAATGAAAACGTAACTGAAACCCGCCTGTCCTATCCACTGAGGCTGATTTGCATATTTATAAGTGTGGTGTTTACGTGCTGCAACATGACTGTGTAAAGAAATGACATCTTGGGCTGGAGAGATGGCCTAGCTGTTAAGAGCACCAACCGCTCTTACAGAGGACCCGGGTTCGATCCCCAGCACACACATGGCGGCTGAGAACCGTCTGAAACTCCGATTCCAGGAGAACTCCAGTTCCAGGGGAATCCGATACCCTCTTCTGACCTCCGAGGCATTGCACGACACTGGTGCACAAACCTGCATGCAGACAGTACATTGATACACATACAGAAAGTAAATAAAAAACTAAAAAAAAAAAGAAATGACATCCCTTTTACTGAGGACTTAAAGTGGAGTTAGGAAAGAGGGTCAGCCAGTATCCTTGATGATTATCCCTTACCTCTAAATTCGTGGCATGGCATGTGAGGGCCTCCACATTTGGCCCTAGTCTGCTTTCCTCTCCTCCCACATTACTCTGCTTTCTCTGGTTACTTCTGGCTGCTTGCTGTTGGCCACACCCAGCTCCCTGTAGGCCCCACGTCTTGCTGTGTGCTGTCCTCTTCCAGGACTCCATCCACCTTAGACCTTAGTACTGTGCTCTTCTCCATGCCTCCTGTGAGCCATCCTAAACTAGGTTTCTACCTTGTTACCCCACCCCATGGAGGGTCTGTGGCTACTGCGCTGCCTTGAGGGACTCCTGGCTTCCCTGCTGTCTTTGGTGCCTGTCACAGAACACTGCTGGCCTCTGTGCACCTTGTCACTCCTGTTGAACAAGAGGCCATGAGGTGGTGATGGCACTCTGGATGTTTGTGGAATAAGTGAAATTGCTTTCATCTTTTCAAGGCAACCAGTAAGAAAGGGCAGGAAGCATTTTATACTGCTGCGAAGTTTGTCATAGCAACAGGGGAAAGGCCACGGTACTTGGGAATCCAAGGAGATAAAGAATACTGTATTACCAGGTAAGATCAGATGACCATCTCAGCGTTAATATGCTGTGTGAGGTTTATGTTTCCAGTTTCTTTGCTCTCTTTCTTATTTCATGGAGGATTTCAGTTCATGACAGAAGTATGTACAGCACAAGAAGCCAAGCGATTAAAATAATGGGGCCGAGAGAGATAGGAGCAGGCATTGGACAAGGTCGGGGTGGAGCGCCAAACCCGCCTGCATTTCTAGGTAGCTGCCAGAAGTGGACTGGAATTTGGTTCTAAGCTTCCTGGAGGCCAAAGTAAAGAAAATAAACGTGATTAGCTAGGAGATTTGAGTGTGTGAGAGGTAGCGATGAGCCAGGAAGTCAGGAACAGTGTGGCTCGTCCTGGACTGAGATTCTACTGGGTGTCCTCGGTGGTCAGTTAAGACACTGTGATGCTGCACAGGACTTCAGATTCTTTTTTTTTTTTAATTTTTTTAAAATTTATTTATTTATGTGTATGAATGTACTGTCTGCATGTAGGTTTGTGCACCCGTGTCGTGCAGTGCCGCGGAGGTCAGAAGATGGTGTCGGATTCCCCTGGAACTGGAGTTCTCCTGGAATTGGAGTTACAGACGGTTCTCAGCCACCATGTGGGTGCTGGGGATCGAACCCGGGTCCTCTGCAAGAGCAGTCGGTGCTCTTAACCACTAGGCCATCTCAGATTCTTGAGCATACTTGTGTTAAGAAATACGTTTTGTATTGTACTGTTGTTTGGTAAATACACACACATCCATACACAATGCACACACCACACCACACATACCACACAAATACTGCACACAACATACATGCTCTTGCAAAACCCCCAAGCTTTTCTTGTTATTGGTGTGATCTAATATTTTCTATTTTATTTTTTCAAATATTTATTTTTATTCTGTGTATAAGTGTTTTGCTTGTGTGTACATAATAAACATGCAATGCACCCGGATGCCAGAAGAGAGCATCAGATCCTCTAGAACTGGAGTTACAGATGGTTGTTAGCTGCCATGTGGGCCCTGGGAACTGAACCTGGGTCCTCTCCAAGAACAGCCAGTACTGTTAACCACGGAGGCATTTTTCCAGCCCCTCTGTTTTATTTTTTGTTATTTGCTTGTGGTCTAATTTGATTCTGGAAGCACTAATGCATGGCTTTCCCACCTCTTTTCTGTAGTAGATAAGCCTCACTAGAAGCTTCCAGAGGCTGTTTGGTTCTTTAGTGTTAACTCATTCAAGCACTGAAATGCTGTTCAGCCCACAGAGGATCACTTGCCACACCCAAGTGGCCGTTTCACAATGACTGCCTGGCACTCTTTTCTTCATCTTTCTCTTTCAGCGATGATCTTTTCTCTCTACCCTACTGCCCGGGCCGCACCTTAGTAGTGGGCGCCTCGTATGTTGGTCTGGAGTGTGCAGGGTTTCTGGCTGGCTTGGGCTTAGATGTAACGGTTATGGTGCGCTCAGTCCTTCTTCGAGGCTTTGATCAAGAAATGGCAGAGAGAGTGGGTTCCTACATGGAGCAGCATGGTGTTAAGTTCCAGAGAAAATTCATCCCTGTGACGGTAAGCCCAGAGGTGCTTGCAAGTCCTTGCCTTTCTTTTTAAAATTTTTCCTCTCCTTCATTTCATCAAATAAGTCAGTCCCTGCACACCAAGTTGAAGGTAATGTGCCCACCCCCAAGTCTATAAAACTGGCCTTACTTGTTCCTCCTCTGGACAGTAGAGAAAGTGACCTCTCAGAGGTACAGGCTCCCCTCACTCACCTTTCAAGGACACCCCATCTCTGTCCGCTGTCTTTTCCCCCTTACTCTCATCAGCATGGCACCCCAACACAGGCTACCCTCCCTGCCTCTGTGACTGGCTCCCCATTGTCCTTGATGCTTTTACAAAGCGTCTCTGCACACCATTTCTGATGCCTGGTCTCATCTCATACCCGCCTCCTTCCATCTTTTCTGTTCCCTCAAAGCTGCTTGTTAGGAAGCCCAGCAGTCACCTCTGTGTCCGTACACTCTGGGCCTCTCTGCAGCCTGTGTTGGCACTGGCACTGTGGGGAGCGCTCTCCACCTGACCAGGGCAGCTCCCCAGCCCCTGTTTTTCCTGCCTGCTCTTTTCAGCCACTTGTTTTTGTCTTGGTCTCTTGTCACTCCTCAGCATTTTCTTTTTTTTTTTTTTTAGTCTTTTTGAGTCAGGGTCTCCCTGTAGCCCCAGCTGGCTTGGAGCTCACTGTGTAGACCAGGGTGGCCTTGAACTCACAGAGATCCTCCTGCCTCTGCCTCCCGAGTGCTGGGATTAAAGGCGTGCGCCACCATACCCAGCTCCTCAGCATATTTTTATTGGATATTTCTGTAAGCCCAGAGTTTGAAATATTATCTAACTGCTAATGGCTCTCAGACAAATTGCTTCTCTTCAGGTAGTTCTCCGGAACTCCACACTCACTCAGAACAGCCCATTACATACCTCCAATTGAGTCCCCAGAAGCACTTCAAATTTAACAAGATTAAATTTAAGTTGTTTTTTTTCTACTTAGACCCCCGCTAATCCTTTTGGCCACCTCGGTAAGTGGCACCACTGTCTACACAATTAAGAAACCAACACCAGGGAAGCCTCCCTTCACTTCCCCTCTTAGGCTGACTCCAGTCTTAGCAAATGCCTGATCTAATTCTATCTGAAAAATGTAGAATCTGGAAGTTGTCCACCTCTGCCTAGTCCAGAGAGCTCAGGTCCACTCAGACACACAGGAAGACCATCACACTGAGAGCATGTTTTCTGCCATGTTGGACAGAGTTGGTACCTTTTTCATCCTTCCTAGGTCCAGCAGTTGAAGAAAGGTTCACCTGGAATACTGAAAGTGCTGGCCAAGTCCATTGAAGGATCAGAAACAGTCGAAGGGATTTACAACACGGTGAGTGTACGCTTCTGAGCACATTCACAAAGTGGCAGAGGTTAAACTTCGGAAAGATTACATTGGGATCAGTGCTTGGGGGTTCTTGGTAAAATTGTGTAACAGGAGATCTCCTGAGACCAGCTGAAGCGCAGGAAGGTAGGTAGGAGCTGGGTGCTTCAGCAAGGCTGATTGTTGATTGACTTAATATAGTTAATCCAGTTGTCTTTGGCTTAATTGGCTTTTGTGGCTGTGGGGGTGGAGTTATCTTCCCAGCTGAATAAAAGGTAGGGTTGTGTGAGTCTTGAGATCTGAGATCTCTTGAGACCAGCTGAAGTGCAGGTCACAGGTATCAGGGCAACCCCCCCCAACTCCACCCACCCCAACCCCGCCCCTGCCAACTGGGATTATGAAGGCATCTGAAGGAGGCAAGCAAAGCAAGCCTTCAACACAGTGAAGAGGCATTTGGGACTCACATTGGAATACAGGCAAGGAGAAGCCCATATGCCAGGAACACGAAGAAGAGACAACACGGGAAAGGGGCAGGATAATCCCGCACCAAGCTCTACCAACCCTATGGAAGATTCCTACAGTGGAATCCCCCTGGGGATGGCCCAGGACACAGATATCAGAAAGACAATTGTGAACATACTTAAAGAACAACAAGATTATAAAGAGCAAGTCAAAGAACTAAGAAAAAAGAATGAAGAACTCAAGAAGGACCTAGAGAGAGAATGACAAACTCCGGAAGGAAGTAGAAACACTGAAAAGATCCCATGGTGAAAAAGATAAGGAAACCAACCAGCGAAGCAAAGAGCTACAGGAAGAGATTGAGAAGCTCCAAAAGGAAGTGGAAATACTAAAGAAATCAGAAGAAGAAATGAAAAAGGAAATCAAACACTCATCCAATCAAGAGGAAAGGAATGGAAAAAGCCTCAGAAGCAGAATGGAGGAAGCAGAACAAAGAATATCAGACCTGAAAGATAACACAGAACAACTAAAAACCTCAAGTAAAGATTATGAAAAATTTAAAAATACACAAAAGTGGAACAACCAGGAACTGTGGGACACTATGAAAAGATCAAACCTCTGCATCATAGGAACTGGAGTTACAGGTGTTTGTGAGCTCCCAAGTGGGTGCTGGAAAGTGAACTCAGGTCCTCTGCAAGAGTAGCCAGCGTTCTTACCCACTGTGCCATCTCGTCAGCCCCAGATTCTTATTCTTGAATTGCAGGAATTCTCTATAAATCTTGGATATAGTCCTTGAATATGTTTTCATATATAAGTGTTGAGAATATTTCCTTCCTGCCTGTGGCTTGTCTCTTAAGAACATCTTCTGATGAATGGTAGCTTTAAGATTTTATATAGTTCGAGTCTTGGGTTTTTTCCGCTCTTGCTCTGAAGGTGTATCTCTTATGACGTGGTCTGTAGTTCACCTTGACTTCATTTTCATGCATGGTATATGGGAGCGAGGTTATTCTTCTTGTGTCCAGTGCATTTGTGGAGACTTCCCTTTTTCACCAAGCTCCCTTGCAGGGCCATTTGATGGGAAAGGATGGGTTCCTCTTCGCTCTTCTTCTTTACTGTGGATCCCGTGTCCTTTCCGAGCACCAGTGGTGAAGATGGAAGCCTTCAATCCACTCAGGAAAGTCTTCTGGCTTTGCTTAGGCTCTTTTTAAAAAACATTTTTATTGAGTTTTTTTTTATCGAGTTTTTGTACATTGCATATAATAGATCTTAATCAAATTTAGACTCCCCCCCTATAGCCACCCCCACTAGATTTCATGCATTCTGTCATATATATTAAGTCCGTCTGGTCAAGTATTTGTACCCAGATGTCCCTCAGTGCAAGTTCATCCACTGGAGTCTAGTCAGCCTATCTAGAGTCACTCCCTTAAAGAAGATCTACTCTCCCTTCCCTATACTAATTACCTGCCAATAGTTCTTTGGCTAGGGTTGGGATCTACTGCCCATTTTCCCATTCTATACTGGGTTTTTGTCTGATTGAGTCAGCATGGTCTTGTGCATGCTGTCACCATTGTTACACATTCATAGGAGCAAGTTCCCAGCGCCCTGAAGGCCTCTGTTTCCGTATGTTCATGCACCAACCCTGGCTCTCACAGTCTTTCCACTCTTCCGAAATGGTCCCCGGGGTGTGGGTGGGTAAGGTTAATACAGGAGTCTGTCCAGGGACACACACTCTTTCTGCAATGGTCCCCGGGGCGTGGGTGAGGGTTAATACAGGAGTCTGTCCAGGGACATGCACTCTTTCTGCAATGGTCCCTGGGGCGTGGGTGGGTGAGGGTTAGTACAGGAGTCTGTCCAGGGACACGCACTCTTTCTGCAATGGTCCCGAGGCGTGGCTGGATGAGGGTTAATACAGGAGTCTGTTCAGAGACACGCTCTCTCTCTCTGCAATGGTCCCCGGGGCGTGGCTGGGTGAGGGTTAATACAGGAGTCTGTTCAGAGACACGCTCTCTTTCTGCAATGGTCCCCGGGGTGTGGCTGGGTGAGGGTTAATACAGGAGTCTATCCAGGGACACGCACTCTTTCTGCAATGGTCCCTGGGGCGTGGCTGGGTGAGGGTTAATATAGGAGTCTATTCAGAGACATGCAGTCTGCAGTCTCTTGCTCTCTAAAACTTGGCCATTGTGGCCTTCTGTGTGCATCACACTCTGCTGTGTGAGGAAGCTTCACTGGTGAGAGTTGAGGGATGTGTTGGCATTCCCTCCACTTCCTGTTCCACTGTGTTCCACGAGCCTTGGGTACCCACTGTAAATGTGCCATGTAGGCCTGGGCATCTCTCACACATACATTCTCTGTGTGTGACCAGTTGTAGAACTTGGTAATAGCCTCCATCAGAGTAGGTCTGTAGCAGGCAGATCAGGAGGCCAGGGGCAAGGTGGAGGTGTTGCCTGCTGAGGGTCTAACAAACTGTGCTAGAGGATTAAACTAGTCTGCCTTAGGAAGCTAGTCCAGAGATCTGAGGCTGAAGAGCAGGAGTAGGCCTGGGCTCAAGGCTAGAAGTGGGGGACAGAGCATGGGGAGAGTGGAGCAGCTCAGGCTGCAGGGGAATCAAGGTGCAGTAGGCAGGATCTCGGCTTAAGCTCTTTATATTTCTATGTAAGCCTTCAAAATACATTTTGATGGCCAAATGAAAGTCTGCCAGGATTGTATTTGTAAATTTGTTTGGGAGAAGCGACTTGTTCTAAGGGCGGAAGCTAGACTCTCAGCTCAGCCCAGCCTAGCTCCGGAGGAATGCAGTCTTCACAGAGTTGATTTCTGGGTTTTTCAGTGCCTCCCCATTCATTCATGAGTTCATATTTCTCTCTATGGGCACTAGAGGTTGTTCATACATTTCGCTAAGTTTCTATCTGTATTTCATGATTTTAGGCTAGTTTTAATTGTATTTTTTTGTTGTTCCTTTTGAGACAGGGTCTCCCTGTATCTCCAGTTGTCCTGGAACTCGCTATGTAGACCAGGCTGGCCTTGAACTCATAGAGATCTGATCTACAGAGTGAGTTCCAGGACTGCTGGGCCTACAGGGAGACCCTGTCTCAAAAGATCCCCCCCCCAAAAAAAAAAAGATTGGCCTTGATTCCAGCCTGCACACTTTCTGTCTTTTTCTTGCTCTGTTGTACTGGTTAAGACCCCAAGAGAGTGTGAACTTGAGACTGGGAGGTGGAGGACCCCAGGATGGTATGAATTGGAGATTGTGAGGTGGATGACCCCAGGATGGTGCGAACTGAAAAGAACTGGTGTCTGTCAGGTGGGTGATCCCAGGACAGTGTGAACTGGAGACTATGAGGTAGGTGGGTGAACCCAGGATGGTGTGAACTGAAAAGAAGAACTGGCATCTGTGAGGTGGGTGACCCCAGGACACTGTGAGATAGGCACCCATCTGATTACTGATCTCAGGCGTAAAGCGTCTCTCCATCATGGTTGCTAGTGAGTGGCTTGTTTTTCATGTGCACCTTTTATAGAGTAGAAAATAGTTTTTTAAACTGTGCTGAGGATTTTGTTTTGCTTTTGAAGCAGTGTTCAATTCTGCCAAATGCTTTTCCTGCATCTGCTGAGATTATTGTTTATTCCTTTATTCTGTTAATCAATTGATTATATTAACAGAGCTTTGTATTAAATCTGTGCTTTGGAGACAGCGTCTGTTGGTCTTGCTGTTCTTTATGCCTTGCTGTGTTCCACTTGCTGGTGTTCACCAAGGACTTCGCTCTGCTCATGAGGAGGGGCTGCTCCTGGTGCTCATGATGGGGGTGCTTCCTGGTCTCCTTTCTTTGAAAGCCCATCCGATTTTGCTTGAGAGGTTATGCTGGCCTCATGAGGAGCATGGAGGTGCTCCTTTTTCTCTGATTTCCTGGAAGAGCTTGTGGGTCATTAGTGTTATTCCTTACTGACATGTTCCACAGAGGGAACCAGGGAATTCATCTGGATCTGGGGGTGACTGGAGGACCTTGTCAACTGTGAACCTGGCATTTCTGATGGCTCAGGTAGAATGTATTAAGTGGCTAGGGCATTGCTGTGGATTGGATCTTAAATGTCCCCAAAGGCTCTTGAGTCAAGGCTTGGCCAGAGCATGGCACTATGGGGAGGTGGGACCTCTCAACATAGTCTCAACAGCAACAACCAAAAGTCATGTCTCCCACACAGATGTACAAAACTCAACCCTGGAACATTTTTAGTTGGTTATCAAAAAGCCGTTTTAAACATATATTTTAAGGCTGGGCATGGTTGTATATGTCTTTGATCCCAGCGCCTGGGAGTCAAGGCAGGTGGATCTCTGTGAGTTTGAGGCTCTACATAGTGAGTTTCAGGCCAGTCACAGCAATATAGTGAGAACCTGTCTCATACAGACAGTCAAACAAATGGTCAAATAACAGAAATTTACATTGAGTGTGTGACCTTGAGGGGCTGGAGAGAAGACTGGGCAGTTAAGAGCACTGGCTGATCTCGTGGAGGATCCAGGCTTGGTTCCCAGCACACGTATGTCAGCTCACAACTGTCTGAAGCTCTGGTTCCAAGGGTCTGACACCCTCTTCTGACTTTCATAGGCATTGAGTATGTAGGTGGTGCACATAATACATGTAGACACTCACATGTACATGTAAAATAAAAGTATTTTTTTTTAAAAAAGAATAGGACCTTGAAAGGAATATGGGAACCCTAGACCCTTCTGTCTCTTTTTGCTTCTCAGCTGCGTGAGGCAAATAGGCCCTCCTATCAGGGGCTCCCCCTTGATGTTCTGTGCTTCCACAGGCCCAAGAACAAAGGAGCCATGCAGCCATGGGCTAAAAGCTGTGAAACTCTTAGCCAAAACTAGACTCTTCATTTAGGTTGTCTCTCTCAGGTGTTTTGTCACAGCCATGGAAAAATGGCCCTAAATTGACTTAAACAACAGAAGTTAATTTTTGCAGTCCTAGAGTCTGGACGTTCACAGTCAATCACATAGTCATCAGGTTGCTTTCCCATGAGCTCGCTCCTTCTCTCTCCTTAGGTTCAGACATCTGCCTTCTCGCTGCATCCTCTCCTGACTACTATTTGTATCCTATCTCTTTTCCTCATATGGTTGAGTACTAGACTAATGGGCGAGTACTGGATTAGGCTGTGTTAGCTTTCCGTTACTGTAACAGAATATCTGGGGTAATGAACTTAAACAGAGAAGAAGTTATCTTGGCTCATGGTTTTGGAGGTTTCCGTTCATGGTCACATGCCCTGGTTTGGACTGGCGTGGCAGTACAGCATGGCTGGAGCACATGAGAAAAGAATGAAGTCCTAGCCGGGCGTGGTAGCGCACGCCTTTAATCCTAGCACTTGGGAGGCAGAGGCAGGTGGATCTTTGTGAGTTCAAGGCCAGCCTGGTCTACAGAGCGAGTTCCAGGACAGCTGGGGCTACAGGGAGACCCTGTCTCAAAAAGACCAAAAA